>JAJVHD010000083.1:0-366548 GCA_022207745.1 Brachionus rubens | reverse complement strand
GACAATCGTGAAAATTAGTTAGATTGCAAATCTATTTTTTATTAAGTTTTTGAAATAGTTTAAGTTCGTCCTGTGCAAAACGTTCTTCACGTTTTTTGAATTTCTAAAAGCAGGAGCTTATGTTACTTTTTGACTTTTTTGAATTGATTTTGTTTCATCCATTATTATGAAAATCTAAAATTTTTTGTTAAATTTTAATAATATAAAAATTCTGTATCCATAACCCTTTGGCGATTACACCCTATTTTTTAGCTCTAGAGGGTCTTTCATGACCCTAATTTGAAAAATTATTTTTTCGGCCTAAATAGCTGCACCAGGAGTCTTAATAGGCTATCATTTCGAACTTTGATATTTACAGTACTCGTCTATATGAATTTTTTTTTAAGATTGCGTTTGTCTTATGAATTTTCGCCTATACCAACTGAACCCTCATGTTTTATTACCCAAATTTTGTTGATTTTTAAAATTAGAAAATAATTAATGGCTTAATTTTGAGTTTAAATTGATATATTTTTGTTAAAGACTTAAATATCGTACCAGGCAGTGTAACCATTTTATAGAAACCACAGGATTCTATAGCCAATTCCAAAATTAGTTTTCTCAAAAGAGTCCAAAATTAAGAGACCTATCATACAACATAAATTTAAAAAATTAAATTAAATTCAATATACAGGACATTTCTGAAACAAGTTGACACTCGACCTAAGCAATGCGCAGCATGCTCCAAAGCTTTGATTAAGACGCGGGTGCACATTGCTCCTGCGCGTCTTAAGCAATGTTTCGAAACACAATATTTCTCGCGCACGTGCTCAGGAGCAATAAAAAAATACGCAAAATTTTTATTTTGAAAATTTGTAAAACAAAATTTAGCAATATGTTTATAAGACTTAATTTGATCTAAATCATGTTTCAAAAAAGATGTTATATATATTTTAATATTGCAATGTTTCTGTGACTAAGAAATCGATATTCAAATGTCGATTAAGTAAACATATTTACATATTAAAAACATGTTTATTTTTCAAAAAAACAACAACAAATTGTTTGTTCATCTTAAAGCATAACTTAGAAAACCTAAACACAAAGCAAATAAAAATTTCGAATTTTCAGCATTGGCAGTTTTAAATTTATTTTTAAAAAGCGTAATATTTCTATAATTTTGATTTTCTGATTATTCAAATTGATTTAAAAAAGCGAGTTAGGTTTTTTACATTAAGCAATCAAATTTCATTGAAAAATTACATGCGCTCGTACGTTTTTACAACTATAAAATTACCAATCGAAATATTTAATTAAGTTCTGTAAACTGCAAAAGAATTTAATATTTAGAACAATTTGATTTTTTTTTGCTTAGCCGTTTTTTCCGCATTTTTACACATGTTGGCTGAAAGACAAACTTACATATTACTACATCTCACATATTATACAGACCTAGTCTTTTTGAAAATCTTTTTTTGGTCACTGAAAACGATAGAATTAAGGTCATTTTTAAGGAAAATTGAAAAAGTCAATTATGTATGATTTTTTTGAGTTTTCTTACACGAAAATTTTGAATTTTTGGTTTTTTTGAATAAAACAATGCTAAATTAGAAAAAAACTAAAGCCAAAGATTTATAGAGAATCGTCTCTTGTTCAAGTAGATGCATATAAAAAGTTGGGTACAGTCGACTCGCTTTAATCCGTAACATTCGGGACCGAGAAAAACCCATTCCGGATTAAATTATACGGATAAAATTTAAACCGGAAAAGGAAAATTTTTTGAAACCTTCCGATTTAAAGAAATTTTATATCTGTTCTATAGGTTTAATTGCTAGAAATCATAAAATTTCCCATCATAATTAACTAAAAAAAGATATTGACTGCTCTTGTTAACTTCAAAGTCTTAAAGATGTAAAAAATAAGAGGGTTTGATCATCACAATTAAGAATGGAAATTAAAATTTTGGATTGGAGATTTATTTAAAATTTATTTTTTCACTAAATACAATTGTCGGTTTGATTGAGTCAATTATTGAATTTAAATTTAAAAAAAAACAAGGGATTGTAGAATAAAATTTTTTTTTTTGGTATTTTTCTTTGTTTGAAAATTAAAATGAAAAAATTCCGGATAAAGGATTGACTTTAACATGCATGTATATTAATAGAGATCATTTTTTTCTGTTCCGAATAGAATAATAATCCGAACTTAATTACGGATTAAGACAACAAAATTTGCATTGAAAGTATTAGAGAAGGGGTAGGGACCGGGGAAAAATGTACGGATCCCGAATTTTACGGATAAAAGCGTTCCGATTAAAAGCGAGTCGACTGTATTGCAGCTCGACTTGGTGGATATGTGATTTGTCTGAAAAATTACTTTTTTTTACAGTTTTCAGCTGAGTATGGATATTGAGGATTTTTTTTCTCAATCGATCATGGTCCCATCATTAATGATAGCTTTTTGTATTAACACAATATCTTTAATTCAATTATAGCTTATTCCGATCAAGAGTAATAAAATGTTTAAATAAAACATATGACGTTTGGCTGCAAAAGCTGAAATTCATATAGCACTAAAGTTTTTATTCCTTTAACTTTACAAAA
Organism: Brachionus rubens; assembly: GCA_022207745.1. Taxonomy (NCBI): domain Eukaryota; kingdom Metazoa; phylum Rotifera; class Eurotatoria; order Ploima; family Brachionidae; genus Brachionus; species Brachionus rubens. The sequence continues at coordinate 363,966 of JAJVHD010000083.1, read as the reverse complement.
AGATTATACAGGCATTTTTTTCTAAACACGTTCGAGCATCTTTGAAGCCTTCCACAATAGATGAAGGTGATGAATAGATAGGAAGCAACCTTTATGGGTCTTTATGTAAAAATGGCGGCAAACCTTGATTTATGCACTTTATGTACTTTACAGAAAGGTATCAATAAAATCAAAGGAACCCGTATGAAACCTTTATGGGTTTTTATGCTTGGTATGGAAAGGTTACCGTAAACCCCCGATAGATTTCCCAGGGACAAAAGCAATTCTGCGTGTTTGTAGCATTTAAGGATTCTGTTAAAATGGGTATTATTATGGCTAATTGAGTGCCAAATTATAATGTGAAGTTACTCATGATAATTTTGTAATACTGTAACTAACTCTTTGATATTTTCAAGCATTTATAAAAGATTTTTTACATGGGGCATCTATCGGGGTGTGATATAGGTGTGAACAAGCTAATATTAATTAATTAAAGAGCTTTTAAATTAATGTCTTAGTTACAATTTAAGTTATATTCTTATTTTATTTCTTAAGTTTAGTTTAGTTTTTCAATAAAAATATAATACATAAAAGTATCAATTGTCTTATAAAATCACTGTGAACCTAGGATTTTACAAGTGGCGAGGAAAAACACTGAGATTAAAACAGAAGGACCAGACATTCCAGTATCTTCGAAAACTGACGAGTTGAAAGATAGCGAGATTGTCGACCAGAAAAATATAAAGAGAGAAATTCCAGAGATTGAACCTGAACCTGTGTCAATAATGTCATTGCCCACAACTTTAATCGAAACGTTCGATTGTGACAATAGTTTAAATTTAGCAGTAAGATGGAACCAATGGCTCAAACGTCTTGAGCAGTACTTTACAGCTAGTAAAATCTCAGATGATGCTCAGAAAGAAGCTTCATTATTTCTATTTGGAGGATGTCGTTTATTTGAAATTCACGAGTCCTTGCCACAAGATGTCGCCGACGTTGCCGTCAACACAAATTTCAAAAAAGCCGTTTATCGTTTAAACAATTACTTCAATCCAAAGCGAAACAAAGTCTTTGAAGTGTTCGTTTTCAACCAAGCAAGACAAGATAAATCCGAATCAATTGAGCAGTATGTATCAAGGCTTAGAACTCTATCGAAGTATTGCGAGTTCTCAGATACTGACGACGAAATAGTTAAAAAGGTAGTCAGTACTTGTATTTCAAAAGATCTACGGAAAAGATTTTTGGAAAGAGACACACTCGACTTAACCGAAATGTTAAAAATCGGACGCACTCACGACACTGTAAGAGCACGAATGGCGCTTATCGATGGCAAAACCGATACGCGAGACGAATCTATCTACGCGGTAGGATATAAAAAATACTCAAACTTCAAAATGAAGCCAAGTAAAAATAGATCGTATTATGATAATAAACAATCGAGCAAAGAAACGAAGAAAACCTGCTTAAAGTGTGGCTATAATTATCCTCACAAGAACGACTGTCCAGCACATGGTAAAACATGTAACAAGTGTGGTAAAACGAACCATTTCAGTTCTGTTTGTAGGACTAAAGGACAAAGAACGATAAAAGTATCAATTGTCTTATAAAATCACTAGGAACCTAGGATTTTACAAGTGGCGACGAGGAAGGGATTTTACACGGGGGTTTACGGTATGTATACTTATTTAGATCTATGGCCGCCTACTTAGAGGTAGGGTTTATGGTAAGGTTAAGTATAGGTTGAGGATTTATTTTAATAGCAATTTGTATTTTTCTTTTACACCAGAAACCATATCAAAGAAACTTAAACATAAAATTAGCCATAATCATATTTTTGACGACAGACTCGTCAAATCAGTGATTAGGGTTAGGTTTATTTAGATATATGGCCACCTACTTAGAGGTAGGGTTTAGGTAAGGTTTAGTATAGGATGATGATTTATTAAAAAAGGACTTTACAGTAATTTGACATGAATTTTTTTTTTCACCTTTTTTCATAAAAACTAAAATTCGATCTATTTTACTCAAAAATATAAAGCTCTAATACATCATAAAATTATATAAAGTTTCTATGCTGGTTTTTAAAATACATGGAAAGGGATAGGATAAAGTGCATAAAGTCTAAGGGGGCCTAAGATTTTCACTAAACCGAAGTCTTAACAGTAATAAATATGTCTTTAAAGGTGGAGTCTTTAAAGAACTTTTTGTCAATTTGTTTGATATCTTTAAAATGAATGGGCTAAAGGTTTTGGAATAAAAAAGAATTTCAATTTTTTTTAATTTGCTTCGTTAAAACCGCAATCAAACGAATTTAATAAAAGTTGCATTCAAAAATTTATGAATAAAACATACTCGGTTGAATAATTCACAAATGATTCAGATACCTAACCACTAATTAAATTGGCGTGTCAAAAGATATTCTAAATTTTATAAAAAAAATCTTTAATTTTGATGATTCATTTTCAAAGTAAATCACGAATTTTTGTTTTTGTCTAATAAAATTTTTAATTGAACAATCGAATCTCAATTAAGTCATTTTTTTTCTTCTAAAAATCATCTTTTTCATTTCACATGGATAATTATATCTTTTATTTTAAACTTATAATAATGACTCTAATTACAAGAACCCCTCCACAAATTGAGACAAAATAATTTTAAACAAGTGTGACAATTTTAAAAATATTTTTTAAAACAAAAAGTACGTCCAAATAATTTTTGTTTTTTTTTTTCAAAATTAACTTACCTTTTCAAGAAAATATTTTACCTTAAGATTTTGCATAAATTATTTTTTTTTATTTGCTCTACAATAAATTTTACCTTTATAAAAAAAAAGAAGAGAACAATATAGAAAAAAATAAAATTTCTAGTGTCTACATACCCTAGCATATTTTATCATAAAATTAAATCAATCATCAACGATGATCCAAATAATGTTTTTTTTTGTTAAAATTTACAGGTATCGATAAAATGAGACATAGATAGGTAAATTAAAAAAAAAGAGTAGTAATTTTAAGGTCAAAATAAATTGTTTTTCGTTAAATTCAATAGACTTTTCAAATTTCATAACAACAAAAAAAAGCGATTATAAATGAAACTTCCTTGTTTTTGTCGTCAAATTAGATTTACGCCATTAGTATCATTTTAATCCTAGGTATTTTTTTTTTAATAAGTCATAGACTCATACACGAGAGAATAATTTAAACTAAACCCCAATTGTATACAGAATTACAAAAAATTCCTTTTGTCAAATGAAACTTTCGAGTATTTGTCAAATGAAACCTTTAATTTTGTTTCTTTGTCGATCTCGAGACAGTTTTTGTTTCAAAATTTTGAAAATTGTTCAAACTGATGAGTGCAGTTTTTTTAAAGTTTAACGATTAATTACTTACCTAAAAGAACTAGTTTTTTTTTAGTTGTCAGAGGCAATTTGAATCCAAAACTTTCAGGACACAAAAAATCAGAAAAAAAAGATTATTGAGTACTGATATACGAGTTTTTTTTGTTGTTCTGTTGAAAAAATGTTTCAATAAATATTTCATCAGTAGATAGAAAAACCTAGTTAAAAAAATATGGAATTTACTTTTTATTTTTTAGTTAACTTTTTAAAATAGGTCATTCAATTTTTATTCATAAAATAGTAAATAATTTTTGGAAAGAAATGATTGCTTTTAACATTACAGAAAAAAAAATTACTATGTTAACAGTATTTTTTTACAATTTACTCCAAGGTAGTAAGTAAAGGTATTTTATTTTTAAACAGCAAATAACAATTTTTGAATTCGCATGTAGAAAACGACGATTTTTGAAGAATTTAATAAAAGAAAGTGAATCCAAGAGGGATTTTGTACGCTGATTTTTAATAAGGGAAATCGAAATAGTCCTTCGTTGTTTTTTGGAAGTATCGTAGTAATGAATTCATTTTAAAACCCTTCGGAGTTCCATCACTTTTATAATTAAAAAAGAAAACTTGGAATCTAAATATGTTGAAGGCAAACATTGATTTCCCAAAATAAAGTCGAATTTTTAGGAACGGTTCAAAGATTTATTTTTATCCATATAAATGATTCCTTCAATTTTTCAAAAGATGTCTCTATTATAGTCCTGAGATAGTGCTCAAAATCGTAGTATTAATTTATATGTTTTATGGGGTTATCCTACACGAGAATTACAAATTTTGGGTCAAAAAGTATTTATAGGGTCTTAAGGGAAATAAATAAAAATCTTGTCCCAACATTTTATAGAGTATTTCCTACTCTACACGTTAACAAGTTAAAAAAAAGTCTTGCAGAGTTCTTGAAATGTACCCTTGAAATTTTTTTTAGCATGAAAATCAAGTCGACATGTGTCAAATTTTACGCTCTTTCAGAATCGGTGCCATTAATACCATATATGCTGTTATTTGACATAGATACTAACGATTAACTGAAGTACCTTATTTCTAAAGCATCCAAATTAGGACTATGAGAAAAAATTGAAATTTTTTACCTTATCAGGTTTCTAAAATACTAGGAAAACGTAAACTTTATCCATTACCTTTATGCCAAAGAAAGGCTTAAATGTTCTCTTAGAGGGTAAAGTAACACCTTTTCTCAGGCCCCAAAGGTTTAATAAAAAATGTTTAAATATCATATAAAAACGGATATAACATTTATAAAATGGGTGTCAAATTTTAAAATTTAATCACAAGTATTCTCTTTATTAATGTGGTATGTGGGTTTATTGTTTAAATATAGTACATAATATAAATATATGTTTCAAAAGTGTTTATCTATTTGAATTGCGATAGAATTTTAATAATAGATTGTCTCTTATTTACGGAACATGATTAATTACATTAATTTTTTTTTTTCTCGAATTAATACTTATTTTAAAAGGGAGTGTTTAAATGGATAAAAAAGTAAAATTTCAAATTATGTATTTTGTTTTTATTTTGACATGGGCTTCAGGAGAAAGGAGAATGTACTTTTATCAAAAATTTAGGTCTTAATTTATTGAAGCGTGTTTTATCTCTAAGAGAAAAAGATTATCTCAAAATTCTTAAAATTATTTAATATCAAATTAATGGGTTCAGTCAAACGATTTTTCGAGACAAAGTTGATCTCAATTGTAAAATTCAATGATTATTATAACACTAAAGGAATATAAAATGACTTATTTGTCATAAAACTTCCCATAGAAATCTCGATTTTTTGAATTTTTTTTTATTTATAATTTTTTGAGGTCCCAATTCTAACGATTTAAGATAATCTATTCATAAACTAAAGTTGTAAAAAATTCTTTTTTTAAGACACTCAGGATCGTTTGTGTTTGAAAGTGTGTCGAAACAATTGTTTTAATTTGATCATATTCCGTAAAAAAAAAAACCAAAACATAAAATGGTTAATTTAATTTCTTTTCAATTGAGCTTTATTTTGGTCTATATTGAACAAAAATGAGAAAAAGAGAGAGAGTTTGTTTTTTTTTTAATTTTAATTTTTTATGTTTAAATATCATAGATATCATGTAGCCAATTGAATAATATTTTTTGTTTAATTGAAATTTTTTTGTTGTTATCTTTTTCTTTCATTTTTTTTTAATTTAAAAATGATGAACATTTTGAATCCTCAACAATTGAAACGAAAAAATTTTAAATTACTCTTCCTTTTCTTTTTTAAATGTAGCATCTGTGCATCAACGTGATACTATTAAAATGTAATGAAAGAATTTTTTTTATTTTTTACAATCCATTATACGTAATTTTAATAATCAAGTGTAAAATTGTTTCTCTTTGAGCGTTTATAATTTTTTCAGAAATTGATTTTTGTTGTTGATTAATGAATGTAATCAAACGTAGATTTTTGTCTCTTTTATTTTTTCGAAGACACTTTTTTCAAGAAGAATGAGTGAAAAAAATTTCAATTAGGGAATACACAGACACTTTCAAGTACGATTGATACACGTAAAAAATGTGATTAACTAAAATTCAATTTCTAACAAACACACAAAATGTATGTAACTAAGTGCTCTTCTTTGTGGTGTGTCTTTAATTTATTATTACACAAAAATTAGCGTAAAAAATCTTCAAAATTTCAAGTTTTACAACTCTCAAGAATTTAAAAATAGAATGATTGAAACATTTAACCCTAAAAAAAAATTCTAATAAAATGACGTTTAAAAGCTTCTTTAGTACAAGTGCTCTTACCAACAAAGCAACAAAAAAAAATTTATTAAATTTTTGTAAAATCGACAAACAGGGATTTACATTTGCATAAGAAATTATCTGAATCGTATTTATTTCTAGGGTAACCAATAGTTGAAAGGAATCTCTTTTTGTTAGGTATAAAACAATAAAATAAAGAAGCTAATTTATAATTTTAAAATACCCATTTTTTATTATTAGTTTTTATTAGTTTTTTTTATAAATGACAATATTCTTGGGATACTTTTTAAAAATAACTGTCAAATGTACCTGTACATTTTTTGCCTGGAAATTTGAAAGCTTTCAAGTCAAACGCTTAAAAAAATTTTAATTAAAATTTTTTCAAGCTGTAAAAGTTTAATTTAGAGTCTTAAAAAGTTTTATTTTTGAGACTAGATTAATTTTTAAAAGTCTTCTTTAATTAAATAGTAGTTTTAATCACAATTTTCAATTGATTTCATCTTAACATAGCTATTCTCTAACTAGCTTGGACAGCTAGATTTGTTGAATTTTGAAGCAAACCGTACACGGCGAGATTTCGGCACTTTATTTTGCCGAGATTTCACTTAGGCAAAATAATTCTGATGTATACGACTACCAGGGTGTGTGAAGATGTCGTAGAAAATCAGTTTTTTATTTTATCGTTGCTTACGGGTGTTTAATATCTTTACTTTCAAGTTAGAAAGAAATCGTTTACATGATAAATAAAAAGTAGCAGATTTTTGATCTCAATTCGATGAAATAAGAATTCATTCAAAAATATTATGTAATCGAAAAAAAAAATTTCAATATCAAATACAGTTTGCCATAGAACATATTATTGTTATTTTTTTAAAGCGAGAAGTTTACACTCTTCAAAATTGACCCTTTGATAAGCAAATTGAATTAACAAAATCTTTTTTTTTTAATAAATAGGTCGTTTTTACATTGACTTAAACGTGACACCCCCCTCTGAACATATTACTAAAAAAAACAAATCTATAAAATTAGACCATAGCTTGAATACTCTTTCAAGTTAATTTTTGATTTGTAAATAACTCTGTTTTCAAAGGATTCATAGTCGATACATAAAAAATTAAAATAAAAAACTCAATTTAAAAAAAAAAGGTCAACTTTATATACCAGAAACATAAATTAAGATTAGACGAATACTTTTTTTTTTTTTTTCATAAAAATTTAGATTAATACCTTATGATAAGCTAAAGATAAATATATATTTCATAAGTCTCAAGAATTGATAAGGCTTTGTTTTAATTTCACATGTGTCAATTTAATTTTTAAAGATGAATAAAAATTAAATTAAGATTTTGTTGTTGTTAAAGAGTTCGAGAATTTCTAGTTTTTTTTTTTTTTTTTATTTTTGTTGAAAAAAAATCAGGTCTTGTATTGTAGACCTAGTCTTTAATTTTTGTTGTTATTGTTGAATTCTTGTTTAAGATTAAGTCAAATACCTTTAAAAAAAAAACTTAAAGATTTTAAAAGCTTTTAAGTGTCTCGTAAAATTTCTAAAAATATTTGAATCAGATTTGAGTATGACTTTTTAAATGTGCTGAAATGCACGATTCTGCTTTTTAAAGACTCCATTTTTTCATGAGGGTTTCTGATTCCTTGAGTCTTCAGAATTTCTTGTTATAAACCTACTCCATTTTGTTTAGATTTGAAAAAAAATGCTAATAAAATAATCATAAAATGTTTAAATGGTAGACATAAAATAGATAAAGAATGGGTAATAAACAGACCACAAACGGTACAACTTTAGGTCGTTCTGTGTCAAATCTAGCTGAGACTAATTATGACGAAAATTTTCGGTATAAATCGATAAAGAGACGTTTAAAACCAAAATCATCGACAATCGATCGTTCATCATCGTCGCCAATGATAGCTAAATATAGATCGAGTACGATTGAAAATGAGCCTATTGGGTCGTATAAAGCGAATAATGTAAATTTATCACGTGCAAACACTTTGAATAATCAATCAACTCCTTTGAAAAATATTCAACCACCTCAGATTGTAAATGCTCGACTATCGAATCGTTCATCTGTTATTGGTTTAAACAATAACCTCAAACAAAATCAACAAGATTTAACAAGTGCTATTAAAAAACTTGATTCAACTCAAATAAATCATCATTTAACATCTAAATTGTATAAACCAAACTCATTTTTGTTAGCTACATGTAACAATCAAATTATATTACCAGATAAAGTTATTCAGACTAATAGGAATACAAATACGTTGCCTTTGCGTAAAAAAGAGCAAAGTTATCAAGAGAGAAGTGTATCGCCTAAGAATGTTAAAATATCATCGCCTAAAGTAATTGTCAATGATGCAAAGGGTAAACAAGTTAATAAATTTGCCAAACGTTTTGGTCTTTCACCGAGATTTAAACGAAAAATTGTTGAAACAATTACGAATCGTGTAAATACGAATAGTTCACAATCGAATCAAAAATTTGGACAAGTAAGTTTCAAATTTTCTTAAGAGATCATATGAACTCTTTCAAAAAGTTTCTGGGTCAGTTAAGAACGTGATAGAACCTTCAACACAAAAAGAGACTATCATATTCTTAAAATAAAAACTAATTAGTTCTGGCTAGACACATCACGAGTTTACCTGAAAAAAATAATTTTATTTTTAATTTTTGTTTAGAGTCGTCTAATGCAAGCACTACAATCTCAATGGAATCTGTTCACAAGTCAAAATAATTTACACAAAACCGAATTTGTTTACGAAGATGATTCCGATTTTGACACAAGACCAAATCCATTTCAACGCAAACGTCGTATCGATACAACTTCAACATTTTTACTAACAAGCCTCGAACGTAATTCATTGCGTTATGCATCACGACGAAAATACAAAACCCAATCTTTGGCAAATCCATTTCGTCATGCTGACACAAATTATCCAGTTTATATACATGAAGCTTTATTTATGCCTGAGTTTACGGTTAAAGGTCAAGTAACTGAAGCTGATTTTGAAATATTAGATGTAATTAGTCGTGGTGCTTTTGGTCATGTGATTAAAGTTAAAAGAAAATCTGATGAAGATTCAACGGATGGTCAAATTTATGCCATGAAAATTATGTGGAAAAGTCAAGTTATCAGAGACAGAGCTTTACAACAAGTCAAAGACGAAGTTACAATAGCTACTAGTTGTGTTGATAATCCGTTAATCGTTAAAACTTGGTTCTTCTGGCAGTCAAAACGATTTCTTTACATTATCACTGATTTTGTAGAAAATGGTGAGCTTTTGTCCTTGTGGTTAAAAGTACACCATTTTCCAGAAAGAGTAGTCGCTTTATACGCTATCGAAATGGCACTTGCATTAGACTATCTTCACCGAAAAGGGATTATATATAGGGACATAAAAATGGAGAATATATTACTCGATCATCGAGGTCATATTCAACTAATCGATTTTGGACTTTCAAAATGGTTGAGACTAGGTGAAAAGACATGTACTATATGCGGTACTATTCAATACATGGCACCTGAGATTTTAAGTGTAGAACCGTACGATCATTCAGTTGACTGGTGGTCATTGGGTATTCTAATTTACGCGTTGATATCTGGTGAGTATCCTTTAAACGCAGCTAAAGATCATATTCAAATGAATGAAAAAGTTAGTAGACATATATTCGAACTTGATCAATCAAAAGGTAAATATAGTCCTGAGTCATGTGATTTGGTAAGAAAGTTATTACGAAAAAATCCTCATAAACGTTTAAAATCGTTGAATGAGATTAAACAAGAAGATTTTTTTGTTAAAGAAGTTGACAATTTTGCGAAAACATACGCACAAGGTAAATCGAAAGAAAATTTATTGGTTAATGAAAATTTTTGGAATCCATTTTTTGTAATGCAAAATTATTCGCCTTTTCAATTGTTATTTGATGAAATATGTGCAATTAAAAATAAACATAAAAATGAGCTTAAAATGGCTACTAAAAATACAAATTTAAACGTTAAAAAACCTAATGGTAAATCGTTGTCATCGTCATCTAATTCGTGTTCGTCTAATTATTCACCATCAGGTACACGTACATCAATTTCTGGACCGTATTCGGATGATATTGATTATGATGATGGTAAAATAGATGAAAATGAAATGAGAAAAATAAGTATGCATGGATTTACAAAGTTTTAGTAAAACACTTCAACTACAAAACAAAAATTAAATAAAAAAAAAACTCTAGATAAATCTTGTATATTCTTTTAATTATTTAAATCTTTTTTTCTTTTAATAAATTTTTTACTTGAATATTGTCTTAATGATCATTCTGGTGAAGAAATTCGTCAATCATTATAACACATGACCAATATTTTTTTGCCACTGGATCCTTGGAAGAACAACATTCTCTTTTGGTTTAAATAAATACACCCGGATTTAATTTCTGTATTTTGAATGCCTGTTAAAAACTAACTATTCAAATAAATTGAGCGTAGAAAATTCTTAAAAATGATACCCTCAACACCCTTCGGATCGGTTTATTTTCATGTGTACAATCAAATCTAAATTTTTAGGAAATAAAAAAAAACATTTTAACCAGATAAAGTCGATACAAATTATGAGTTTTTCACTTTGGAACAAGTTAAACATTCTCTTTTCATTTGTGAAAAGTTTCCCACTTAAAGCTTGAAAAAAAATCATTATTATGCAATATAAACGAATTAGAATAAAATCTATCATCAATAATCGAACAGGCGGTGAAGTAGATGATTTTAAACAAAAAGATCTTATTTTGAGAAAAAGAATTTTTCATTATGCCAGGTACTTATTATGGTAAAGAGCTATTGCACTTCCACCGAATTAATGGCGTACCCGTACTTAAACTATAGAAACCGTCTTAAATATTTAAATACAGTACTTTGGCATTAGGATGCAAAAAGCGGATGCGTAAGGTTCTTCCAATTCAAAACTTTCATTCTATATGAATCAATCGAATCGATAAACGTGTTCTCCATTCCTGAATGTCAATAATTTCATAATTCAGGGGGTTGAAAATCCTACAAGACTCATTTCTCATTTCAATAAGCAAAGGGCTTTAGTCTGTACCTTAATTTTATTGTCTAGTAAAGAACAATTATTTACACAACAGTGCTTTATAAATTGTAGCAGGCAGATGACCCGGGAAGATGAATTTTTGACTTTTTTACGAATTACTGAATTGAAGAAGTTTTCAGCAATTCAAAATTTTAGTCAAACTAAAGGTTATTTTAAGCCTTTACAGTCGACTCGCTTTTAATCGGAACGCTTTTATCCGTAAAATTCGGGATCCGTACATTTTTCCCCGGTCCCTACCCCTTCTCTAATACTTTCAATGCAAATTTTGTTGTCTTAATCCGTAATTAAGTTCGGATTATTATTCTATTCGGAACAGAAAAAAATGATCTTTATTAATATATATGCATGTTAAAGTCAATCCTTTATCCGTAATTTTTTCATTTTAATTTTCAAACAAAGAAAATTACCAAAAAAAAACTTTTATTCTACAATCCCTTGTTTTTTTTTAAATTTAAATTCAATAATTAACTCAATAAAAAACCGACAATTGTATTTAGTGAAAAAATAAATTTTAAATAAATCTCCAATCCAAAAATTTTATTTTCCATTCTTAATTGTGATGATCAAACCCTCTTATTTTTTACATTTTTAAGACTTTGAAGTTAACAAGAGCAGTCAATATCTTTTTTAAGTTAATTATGATTTCTAGCAATTAAACTTATAGAACAGATAAAAAATTTCTTTAAATCGGAAGGTTTCAAAAAATTTTCCTTTTCCGGTTTAAATTTTATCCGTATAATTTAATCCGGAATGGGTTTTTCCCGGTCCCGAATGTTACGGATTAAAGCGAGTCGACTGTACTAAGCTTCATGATCTCTTAGCTATCTATTTTTATTCTCTTTACTTTGATCAAATGGTGGAATTAATCGTGTTAATGAACACTAAAATTTTGGTTAAAAATTGGTATTTTTTGCATTGAATGGACTGGACTTTTTGAAATTAGAAATGAGGCTTGTAGGAGCCAAAAAATTTGAAACTTTTAATTTCATAAACCATAACAACTTCTAAATTTTTATGCTTATAGGATTTTTAGCCTAAATATTTAATGTATTTCTTCTGCAATACTAATTGTTGAATTGCTGAATATTTGAACTTCTAAAAACTTTATTGTGCCTGAAAAAATGTTTAATGTTCAAATGCAGAGTTTTTGCAGATGTTGAATTTTATTTTCCCTACAAGGGGTTATAGAAAAAAATTTGTAATTCTGCCAAATTGCTTCTGCTCTAAATATTCTTAACGCTTTACGAACCTTTTCTTCGGTTCTCCGTGAATTCATTCGAAAAATAGACCAAAAATTCTAGAGATGATGAGAAAACTTCTTTAATTCAGAGTTAAGTTTGTTAACAAACGTAATTTTTATTATGATTTTATTCGATTCATGAAAATTAATGAGATCAAGACAAGTGTTCCTTTTTTCTTTTATCGGTAACCCAAAGTAAATTAACTCAAACATGAAAAAAAAAACTTTTTCTTGTTGCTCATTTTAAAGCTTTTTTAAAGAATAGAAAAATTAAAAAAAAAACACTAAAAAATTATTTATAAAAATCAAAATCTGAATCGCTGTCTTTTGGTTTATTCTTAAACTTTGAACTCATTTCACTGAACAAATCCGATTCATCGTCTGAATCATCTTTCAAATAAACTTTAAAAAACAAATTAAATTTTGAGACTTGAAATTAATATTAACAAAATCTTACCGGGTATTTGTTTCTTATCTTTAGATGAACGTAGACTATTCTTAATACTCGGTTGAAGTTTACTCTCAGTCTTTGAACTTTGACTAAAATCAAAATCATAGTCTATTCAAAAAAAAAATGAATACGCAAAATTTTATTTTTCATGTCAAGATAAACTTACCCTTCCGTGGTGACTTGATCAAAAAATTACTACTTTTAGTCGGAGAATAATTTTCATTACTATTTCCCGTACTGTTAGCCGAAGCCATTGGTTTAGGTGTTACTAAATTATTAATCTCATCATTTTCATCACTATCATCAAGTACTTGAACATTTGTATACTTTCTACTTTGTCCACTGTTTATAAAATCTTGATAAGCACTTGATTCTTTCAAATTACTATTCGACGCAGCTGCAAGTTCTTGATTTAAACTAGTCTCTGTTTTTGACAAACTTTCATCCAAAATAACAGTTTTATTTTTATCATCGTTCGGTTTAGATGAATCATTGAGAATTTTTTCCAAAAATTTAATCGCTTTTTCAACAGCAATTGAATCGAAAGCTAAAAATGATGGAGCAAATTTACGAGCAATTGCTAATGAGTCCATGGCTGCGTATCGTTTTAAAAAACTCATATGTTTAACTAATCGTGTCCATAACTTTATATCAATGTCTTCTTTTAAAAAAAGAGACACCATTTGTTCACTAACATCAGCTACACTCAGACTCATAAGATCAGCTGTGAATATACATTTATTCTTTGTTTGTTTTCTTACAACGTGAGGTAGTTGTTCAAGGATTACCATTGATATATCAGCTGGGTCTATTTCATCCAATGACTCTTTATCATGTGCTATTCTTAAGATTTCAAGTTTTGTCTTGTAATGAGGCTCTTCTTGTCTGTAGTATCTCTCTGGATGTATTGTGTGTTGAATTTCAAGCTCAATGTAATCGACCAAGTAATAAAATGTGTTTAAGCTTATCTCTTGACGTATTGATCTAAAATTTAAATTCATTTAATTTTATTTTTTAAGACCAAAAAAATATTCTTAAAGCTAAAAAATGGAGCGTTGCGGATTTTTTCAAAAGTATTTAAAATAAGCGAGCTGTTATTTTTTTATAGTACCCATAACGTCTTAATAATCTACGTTAACAAGAATTTCTACTTTAAAAAAATTGACCTGAAAAAAATCTTGAAAATTTTGTTTACCCTTGACGGTTTATTTCGTTTGGATCTTCTTTTAAATTAGACTTTTTCAAACTTCCATCTTTGCCAGTACTCGCTTTAGGGATTTCATTATCCCCATACGGGCTCGACCAAGTTCCCATTTTGTTCAACGGAATATTCATTGTTTCCACGTTATCCTCAAAATTAATCACTGAAGTTCCTGTTTGATTTAAAGTATCGATCATATTTGTGTCTTGTCTCTTCAATTGTTTTTCATACTCTTTGAGTAAATTATTATCTTGATTCATTGTAGTTGTTGTTCGTTGTAAGTCTTCATCAAATTTTACTGTAGATGTTAACGGTCGAAAACCACTTGACAATTGTTTTATACCAAAATCATCTTGGTCTTTTTTATCAACTGTTTTATGGACAACTGTGTCCGCTAATTGAGTCTTTGTTAAGTTCATAACTAAATCTCCAATAACACTCTTTTGTTCTTTAACAGGTGATTCTGGTTTGTCTGTTTTTATTGACGAGACCAATGCGTTTATGATCGAATCTTTTTCTTCATATTTTGGAATATTTTTGATCTGATTCATAAAATCTGTTTTTAAATTTTGCTTTTGTTCGTTTGAGTTGAAAATTTTTTTATCGCTTGTCCAAGCAGGATAAGCTGTACGTAAATAGACTTCACACTCTTTCTAAACAATTAATCGTTTAAGCAAAAAAGGGTGAGTAAAAGTGTTGGGAAAAATTACTTTCAGATTATTGAGTCTCTCAAGTTTTGAATCAAGTTGTAAAAATTGTGAGTCTATGCGTTGTAAATCGACAAGTAGTTGTTGATTTCGTTTTAAACTTTTTTCTTCGTCGTCACATAATTTTTGATAATAGGCTTTCAATTTGACAGCCTTAGCTTTAGCTCTTTAAAAAAAAAAGAAGTTATGAAAAATGATAAATGTAAACATTAAAAATAATTTACATTGATTCATCTGAATTGATGAGTTTGTTAAGTTGAATTTCTAGTTGAAGTCGATCATTTTCACTTTTAGCTATTTTTTCCATAGCTTCATTTGAGCTTTCAAAGAAAGAAATTTTTTGCTGAAGCTGATCGATTTGCGACATTTTTTTTATTTCGAGTATTAAAGAAGAATTTAAAAAGTGATTTTTATGTTCCAAGATAAAAAATTTGAAATTAGCAAAAAAATTTTAATTATTCCGTTTCCATGGTAACTTTTGACCATGAAAAGTTCAAATTTTATTGATGACAATCATTAAGACTTGGTCAGGTGTATTTCTAAAGTTCTTCAAAATTGAGGAAGAGTTATATCCAGTAAAAAAGACTCTTGATAAGTATATATCTGGCGTGAGATTAAGGGGTAGATCAAAATTTTAAAAAATCATCTAGATTGTAGAATTACAGTTCTAATTAATTTTTTTAGCGACATTAGATTTTTTTCTTTGTCTTAAGCTCTCAAAATACATTTTCTACTGGGAGCTCCTCGAACTCAAGGAACAGAGGCTACTGACTTTTTATTCTGTCGATGCATTTGATCAAAGAAAACAGCAATTTAATGACAGAGGAAAGCGCAAAAGGATTCTTCCTAATCACCATCTAAAGCCACAATTTCGCAAAAAGACTAAGTTAAAATCTGTTCTCCTATCCCATCAGGCGTATTCATCAGACTTAGACCCTTCTGATTACCACTTGTTGGGGAATTCTTTTTGGGAGTGTATTAGTTTAAAATTGATAATTTGTCGTATGGGATCCCCATATTTTCATAAACTTACATACGCTCCAATTAATCTTCGAATACTCCTTCCCCCTTGATACCTTACTGAAAAGTGTATAACCGTTAACCCTCATTTTTTGTACCAGAGAAAAATAATTTTCTGCATCCTTGTAGAATAGAAAAATTTTGGATGTAAGGTTATTTTTATGGTTTAATTTCTGATCAGCTCGACCATGTTTTTACTTTAGTATTTTTTTTAATTTTTAAGACGATTTGTTAACATGTTACAAACGTGTAATTTTTTGACCGTGGCACAAATAATGTGGGTTTACGGTAGGCAATGTTCTTTTTTCCAAGCTGTTCTTATTAAGGTTGCATTAATTAATAATTACAAATCCATTTCAAGTATTTCTTCGTAGGAATCGTTATTCATTCAAAACTTGTCTTTTGAAAATACTATTGAATTTTTTAACTGAGTTTTTTTACTGAATTTAAAAGGAGAGATTTGAAAAAAAATTTGAATCCGCAGAATATGTTACTATGGCACTGCCACACTACATTTTAAAATGCTATGGCGACCGTCACACTTCGCCTCTTTCAAAAATTTTTTCACTAGAGATGCTTGCAGAAGACGAAGCTCTTGGGTACAGACGTATTGAAAATTTCTCATTACCCACCAAATACAGCTTGCGTTTACAATTTTTAGAGAGTATGTTTTATAGCCATTTTCACATTGATATACACTTTTTGTTATGCTTAGGTAGTTTTATCTCTGATACAATATTGTATTCGTGTCTGAACTGAAGTGATTTTTTCAGTAAAAAACGCTATTTTCCTTTGTCGATGTGTATCTTTATAACCAAGTATCCCATATAAAAATGGACTATATGAGGCTTCTTTCGACTGAAAAGTGAAAAATTTGTTTTCTCTCACAAATAACTTCACCACGGGTCTTAATATGGTATCATTTTGTAGCCCTTCATATACTTAAACTTGTAAGAAAATAATTTTTATGCATACCTCACTTCGTGTAAAAGTTACACCTCGGTGTATGTTTTTAAGGAGTCCAAATTTTAACTAGTATTAAAACAATCTATTGAAGTATTACTCTTAGAATTTCAATGTAATTTTTACTTTTAGAGATTTTTTATGAAAACTACAAGCAACTTTCACATTTGCACATAAAATAAGGCATATGTGAACATATTTCCAAATGTCAAATCATGGTATAATTTACAGTACAAAGCTGAAATAAGTTAACACCATGTTTGAAAATTTTCAAACATGTTTTTTTTTCTAAAAATGTTCATTGTGTTCATTTTTTGTTTATGTTTATTATTTACCTATTAATTTTGAATGTGTTTATTTTTTGATCATGTTTATTATTTTGTTATTTTGATCTTTGATACTTAAAAAAGTATCGTCGTCGACCCGAATAACGAAATTTCCATGAAATATCGAAATACTGACAGATCTTACTCTGACTTTTGCTTTAAAACAAAACCGGCTAAAACGAACACATACAACGATAGTATAGTACAAAAAAGTATCCGAATCCTAAGAGACGACGAAAGCAAGAAAAACTTATTTAATTTTGCAAAAACAACCAACGATAATAACGCACAAACAGAAGTTCCTAAAACGTCAATTAAACCCAAATCAGAATGCACCAGATGTGGTAAATATTTTGAAGCTAAGATCGGTATCAAAACACATATGAGATCATGCCATGCTAAAAAAATTTAACCTTCACATAATACAATTCCTTTTGTTTTATTTTATCTTAATCTTTTTCAACTTCACACTTATTTTATTTTTGATCTTTAATTTAAATTTTTTACCATTGTAAACTAATATAAAGTAATTCACAGATACAACACCCTGAGTGTGTATCAATTATTGTGCCATTTTATATGAATTAAATAAACTATAAACTATTATTGAATAAACATTTTGCTGTTTTTGTTTATTTTTTCGTTAACTTATTTCAGCTTTGTACTGTAATAAAGGTTTTAAATCCATATGTGCTTTTTTCAGGTATCCCATTTTTTTTAGTCTCAAAGTGTTAGGTTTTGAATGATTTCTGTCGACGGGTTATCAAAAAATTTAGCAAAAAAATAAAAAAGTGTTATTTTTATAGTAAACTAGAAAACCCACTCAATGGTAAACGAATAAAAAATTTAATTCAAGTTAAAAGCAAAAAATGTATTTCGGGGATTCGAATTTTGTGAACTTTAGAATTTTTGATACGACTCTTATTTGTTAAAATTCCATTTCTTTTTATTTTATCATCAAAATCAAAATCATCCTTTGCACAGCTTTTATAACGTTCATAAAAATAGTTAAAATTAGTAAAAAATTTTAACATACCGAATTCCCTTTATTTATAACTGACGAAAGTTATTAAGCACGTAGAACGATTGAAACTTTATCTAAACATCAATCTAAACCTAAGATGACCTAAGTTAGGCTGAAGGAATTTGTGATATTGAAGAGGAACAATTAATTTTTTTGTAACTGGGCTTTAGCCTCGATCAGGAATACAGAAACTCTAACTTACTTTTTTTTTAAAGCTTAATTGGTATCAGTTCGAATGATCTTTTATTACATTTTTTAGCACTATTTGCTTTAATGAGGGGGTATTATTTTTGCTTTTGGACATTGAACATCACTAACTTTTCCAGTTGATGCTGAGGAAAAATATATTTAATAAAATCAAATTAATTTTAAATTTTTTTCATGTCTTATTTTGAGCATGTTTTGAGAAATCAACATATAGTAAATTAAGTGTCGAATCTTATTCCATTTGCTCAATCTTCGAAGAAAACTAAATTATAAGCTCGTAAATTTTGCGTAAGTTATCGATTTTTTTGATAAATTTGGGGATTCGAGGATTACCTCTGGCTTCCCAAAATTAATAAAATTCCAGTTTTGATACTTATTTTTCTTTTACCTCTTCTTACCACGACCAAAAGACTATTATCATTACTCATTAGAGACAATCGTTATATATGCTGCATTGACCCTTTCGGTATCCTTATTTTAAGTCACCACCACTGGCAACACAGATTGAACTTATTTTTCAATTATTGTATCCTGGATTTTATTGTTTATTTAATCATTATCATCACCTATTCTGTTCGCATTGGTAAAAGTAGAATATTCGTGCTTCACATTTTCATCATTTTGCAGAAAATTCCTACATAAATAACTACCTTTGAAATTCTTTTGCGCTCTGGTTGATCAACTTTACTATTATACTCTATTTCTATAACTTACTCAAAAAGATGTCCAAGATGTTTTTTTAAATATACTGACCCTAAAGTTTTCCTTCAAATACTGCCTGGTTCCAGTAATTCATATGTGGTACTTGTTCATTTTTTAGATCCACTCGTTTTGATCTATTTTTATTTAATTAGAATTAACCTCCTATTTGGAGAAGAAAAGTACAAAGTAAAGTTAAAGTTAAGCTTTATAAAACTGATGTTTGAGTCACACAGTATTCCTCAGCATTCCTCTGAGAGGAATGCTGTGTTTTGCTCATAACTCTGAGGATAATTTGGGAACTCGAATTGAATTTTTTTTACACGACTGAGATTTGAACCTTCGAGCTTTTACATGAGAAACTTCACTCATTTTGATCCAAGAAGTGAACCGAGGTTAAAAAATCTTTTTACTATTTTGGATCCTCCCTCTAATAAATGTGTGTATCCATGAAATCTAAAAGTAAATAATCATCGTTCTAACTTTTCAAATGAACGTCATGGTCATTGTAAATTACTTAAATGATGGACTTTACGATTCAGTCACTCACTCAATAGTCTTAGATTATTACCTTCACAGGAATACCTTTTAGCTGTAAGGTTAATTGATTACTTTTTTTTTTTTTTTTGTATTAAGCTGTTTCACCTTTCGGTCTTCAGCTTATTTTTTTATTGATTTCAATAGAAGAATGATAATAAAAAAGAAACAAAGATTAAAAAGATTAAAAATTAATGTTTCTGTTTGGCTAAAATGAAAATAAAAAAGTAAGTTTAAAAATATTAAAATGGAGTTGGAGCTTGATTATTTGTTGACTGGTTTCTTTGCTTGTTAATTGAATCAACGAAGTCGTATATCTTGTATTTGAATTCGCAAAAAAGAGTTTTGATTTTTACATTTCTACCGTTTGCGTACCTTGTATATTCGTTGAATGAGTCAAAAATTATTGGATTATTATTGGCTAAGGCTTTAAGTATATATCTTAATGAAAGCTTTTTAAATCGGTGACCCTTCCTGTTTCAATTCGAAACGCTTAGGTTTTAGATTAATTTTCAGGGATCTTTTTACTATTTTGGATCCTCCCTCTAATAAATGTGTGTATCCAGGAAATCTAAAAGTAAATAATCATCGTTCTAACTTTTCAAATGAACGTCATGGTCATTGTAAATTACTTAAATGATGGACTTTACGATTCAGTCACTCACTCAATAGTCTTAGATTATTACCTTCACAGGAATACCTTTTAGCTGTAAGGTTAATTGATTACTGTGTGTTTCGGTTCATTTTATATTTGACATTTGTATTACAAAAAAAAACGCTTAGATTATTTTATTTGTTTTCGATTTTAATTGTTACAAAATATGTGCGAAAAATTTATGTATGATTAAGAAAACTTTTGATTTTTATTGACCGTGGGAAAATATTTTGTGTCAATTAACAATTAACCCTCGAATAAGTCGAAATTTGGTCTTTTTATTTTACCTGTAAATTATCTTACGAAAACCGAAAAGTCACACATTTTGAGAGCGTGGGAATTTTTTGTTTAATGTCTCGAAATTATCTTCATTTACTTCCTATCTTTTTAACACAATGTTAAAGTATTATAGTAAAAAATCGCTGAAATTTTAAATATATAGATGTTCAAAATGGTCAAAAGTGATGAAAAGATCGGATGAAACCAATGTTCCCATCGTGTTTTTCATTAAAATTTATGCTAGATAGCATCTTTTGAATGATTTCTGTCGACGGGTTATCGAAATATCTAGCCAAAAAAATAAAAAAGTGTTATTTTTATAGTAAATGTCAGTCGACTGTATATGATTTGAAAGGAAATTTTCCTAATACATATCGGAATAATTGATCGTAATTACCAATTAATTTTTACTTGAGCTTTTTGAGGAAATTTGATCCTCGAGTATCTGCTGCTTATACTATCCATAATTATTCCCTTTTTAATTGATAAAGATTGAAATATTTCAAAGTAAAATTTTAATAAATTTAAAAATATTTTATTTTAAAAATTAATAAATAATTTATAAAAAAATAATTTATAACCTTTTTTTTATTAAAGTTATGAAATTTTTTTAAAAATATTTTTTGGCATATTTACTTCAAAATTTACATTATGCTCGGAAAAGGAAACTTCAATTTTCAGTTCACCCATTTCTCAAAACTTTTATTTTTTTCACTATCTTCGAATGGAGGTTCCACAAGACCCTTTTAGGTCATTAAATGTAACAAATAACTGATGTTATTTATAAAAAATAAATTGAGATAGAGTTAAGAATGAACGTAAATGGTGGTTGGGGGTAGGGAAAAAAAATTCAAAAAATTAATTTCAAAAAAAAAGTTCATTTACAACTAATTTAAATTTATCTTTTATAATTCCATTTATCCTCTCGACGAATAGACGTTTTTGTGCTTCTTGAGCAACTATATCAGTTTCATTAGGGTCATATACATCGATTGGTAACGATATACGCCAAGCTACAAGACTATTTGAATGTTGTAAAAATTCGGCACCGAGTAAATGATCGTTTACTTCAAATGTACCTTTTGTAGCTAATAGTTTTAACTGTGGCATTTTTCTAGCCACACATATAATTGTCAAATAATCAATACAATCGAACCTATTATCGTCCAATTCGAGAACGTTTAAATTAGGAGCGCATTTTTTTAACAAAACAATTAATGCGTCACTATAACGTGTAAGACGATTTTCACTTAAATCTAAATGTTCGACTAAAACATGTTTTGAATTTGACAAATAGAAAAGATCTGTGTCTGTGAGACCACATGAATGAAGACTTAGATATTGTAATGGGTTTGTAATAGATGAGAGAAGAGTTGATAAACAACCACCTAATGGAGATCCACTTAGATCTAAACGATTTAGATGTACAAGACCACCGAGAACATCGGTCATTTGTCGAGATATTTCTGGATTTTGACGATAATCGATTAGATTACATGATAAATCGAGGGCTTTTAAATTTCGTAGTTGACTTAAATACGGAATTATGTCTCGTATACTTTCTTCTGTTATTGAATTGTATTGTAAACGAAGACCTTCGATGTGCTTATGAAAAAAAAAATTGGTTAAAAAAAAATTTTTGCTTGAAAGATTTGTGCGCTTCTGTCAATACATTTCATCGTGACTAAGTAATGGCTGCTAAAGCAAATGGTTTATGGGTAAACAAAAAAGTAGATCCAAGTCTGAAATTTCTAAAATTATCTAGGCTTGTACACATTTACTCTTGCAATGAGATGCATACACTTAAACCAAATTTAAATGTTAACTTATGTTTCGAGACACAAGCTTTCATTTAAACCTATAATCGACATATGTGAAAAATGAACCAAAGGTGAACGAGACTGCAGCAGTAGCGGGTCATATCTAAGAGATTGTGAGATAATTTTTTTTTGGTAATGGCTAAAAACGATAATGACGTTTTTTGGATTTATACTCGGTAACAAATTATTTTTACATCATGATGCTTAGTTTTTTAAACAAGAAATAGAACTTCATATTTTATTTCACCTCCTCTATATTTTCTTGAGGGTAAAAATTTAATACCACCAATGGGAAAAAGTGTTGCGTTATACTTTTAAAAAACAGCTGAATAGTTTATAAATAACTAAAATATTTTTTTCATTTTCAATTTTCAATTTTCATTTTTTTAGCTGCAATTTCAAAAACTAAACCCCCAACTTTTGAATTAATCTTGATGATTGGAAACAAATAATACTAAGAGGAACCTGTTATGAGCCTAAAGTTGGATTATTTCCACTCAGATCCACACAAATCTATCAAAAGGATCGTTTAAAAAATAACTTACTTCTTTGTCAAGTTTATCCAATAACTTAATAATATTGCTCTTTCCCAAACATAATAAATCTAATTTACAAATTTGCATACAAAATCTATTATTACCAGCATTTGCTTCTAATGCACCCATAAGTTCATCAAATGTCGACCGCTCTTGTAGTATACAATCAAATTTAAAAACTAATTTTTCGTCTGGTAACGAAGTAGTTTTTTTAAGATCACTTCGTATGTACGATACTTGACCGGTTTTAGTCGAGTCTATACTCTCTTCAATACTAGTTGTTTTATCACATAAATTTTCTAAATCATTTACATTTTGTAAGTACTCGTCAATTAAACAATTTCGTTGATATTCTTTTTGAGCTAAACGACAATGAGTCGCTACATATTTGACTATTATCTCGGCTATTGGTAAACCAGTTACGTCTAAATATCTTAATTTTGTTTTACGATTTCGCAATGCGTCTATAAAACTATGTACTACATCAGCTGAGTATTTGACACCTAACCTTGTTCGATGACCCATTTCGGCATCACTATACAACACTACTAACGACGAGAACATGTTACTTAAAAATTTTGACATTTTTAAACTTTTGTATGGCCATTTGTTTATCAAAATCTTTTTGTCAAAAAAGTTAAATAAATTTAAAGATAGATACAAGTTAAATTTTTACATCTAGTGAATTGTCTCGAACAGGATAGAGTGATGCTTTGAACAAAGGTATGTACAACTCAGCAGGTATGATGTCTAGAATTCGATCGAGTTCTTTAGATGGAAGATTGACAAGCACTTTTGAGCATAGATGAACAAGAGTTGAGTCTAAAAGGTTGTTAAGTGGCCAATCGTTTTTGAATCGATTTTTTAGCTTTGATTGTGTTGTTTCGGTTTTAAAATCAAGCGGATACAAGGCACCCTTACGATTGAATAGAAACGTAAAATCAGCCATCTAATATTACAAGCAAAAAAATATTTAAATAAAAAACGAAAAAAAAAAAAAAGAAAATTTCGTTTTATTTTTTTTTGTATTTAGAAAAAAATAAAAAAAAATTTTTTAACTTGCAAGCAAACATATGATAATTTATATATTTATAATAAATTATAAATTTTATTTTTTTATGTTGTTGAATTGGTATGTATATAAATAAGTGTGGGATTTTAAAGCCTGGATTTCCATGACATTTTCTCGATTTAATTTTTTTTTTCTTAATTCAAGGTATTTTATGTTAAATTATTTAAGTAGAAGTTGTAGTAGTAAATAGAACTGAAGAATAGACGATTAAGTCCATTCTAACGCATTAAAGCCTTTGACTCGGATGATTCTTTGATATCGAACATTCCAAATACTTCTCTATCGATTATTGCCTTTAACTGATTTAGCATTAACCGATCCTCTTGAAAGGTTGTTCCAAGCGTTTACGACTCGATTTGTTAAAAAGTTGTACCGATGTGTACCTTTTTTATTTATCTCTCTTACCAGCCTACGGTCGTGTGGCCTTCTCAAAAAGCCCACTCTGTCATTTGCCGAGTTAATGCCGTTAATTGAGCTTACTTCTTCTAATTGGTTTATTAGTTTGAAAGTTTGAATTAGGTCTCCTCTGACTCTTCTATTTTCTAAGCTCAACATGTCAAGTTTTTTCAGTCTAACCTCGTATGGTTGATTCTTGACCGATTTAATCAACTTTGTTGCTCTTCGTTGTACGTTCTCTATCTTTTTCACATCTTATTTTATAGAAGGGCACCAAACGCTTACTGCAGATTCGAGATGTGGTCTAACTAACGCATTAAATAGTAACTTTAGTGTTTCTGGAGTGGGGAATCTGAACGAGTTTTTGATTTGTCCTAAAGCTCTATTAGCTTTTGCCGCTGCCGTACAGCACTGTTTCTACCACTTCAAATCGTTCGTGATTATGATACCCAGATCTCTTTCTACAGTTGTGTCTTGAAGTACATGATTAACATTGGCATCAGCTATTGAAAAGTTATGATAGTCAATTGGATCACGTTTACCGGTTTTCATTGTTTTGCATTTCAGAAGATTTAAGTGCGTTGACCAAATTTTTGATCACTCGAATAGCATGTCGTGATCCTCCTGTAATTTCTTCGATTTCTTATCAGGTGTGTCTTTTTGAGTACATGAGCCTATTAATTTGAGATCGTCCGTGTATGATAGATTGAAGCTTCTCAACTGTTCAAACAAATCGTTTATTTATATGACAAAGAGAATAGGACCAATGACTGAACCCTGAGGAACTCCACTTGTTAAAATTAAAATTTTTGCGTTTTAATTAAATCGTAATTGATTATTTTTAAATTTTAAATATTTTAAAATGGGAAGTGGGGACTTGAATTTACTGTCCGCATTTTAAATAGTTCGATGGTCACTTTTTTTGAACAAAAGACAAAGTCTCATAGGAATTTAATGACCCTATTCTGAACCACAACGCTTTAAACTTCGTTGAATACCCAATCAACTGATGCCATCCTGCTTTTTTTTTTTTTCTCTACGACCGGAACGACTTACGCCACGCTCAAATGAGCCGATCGCTTCACTTGCTACATTTGCTTCTTTCGGAACCCTTATTTTAAGTCACCACGACTCGCAAGCCTGATTTTTTTATAAATCAGTCCCATTTGGTGGCGAATGGTGGCGCCCATCTAGAGTTAAAATACGCTGTATGTTTCGCATTCTCACGGCCGGGAGGAGTCGAATGTGGACGCTTGATGGCTTTTTATAATTTCATTTTTATGTGCAAGCACAATTTTACACATTACAGTTGACATTTACAATGTCAGAACATTTACGACCCCAGAGAGGTTTGAACCATCTCTGCTATGAGCTCCTTCAACCCATAATGTAATTGTAATTGATCCGATGGACATCATCAGTATCTATAATAAGTCATTCATATGACCCCAGGTGTAAGGGGTGAAGAGTCTATTGTAGCGAAGGATTTCGAAATACTAATCTCGAAGGGAAGAATCTTAAAGCGATAGTACCTTCCTTTAACTTTAATGGACTTTAATTTTGAAGAATCACTGTCCAGTGTTACCCAAAGCAAAGCCGCCGACCAGTTTTGAACATGAGTTTTGGCGCATTAAGAAGTTCTGAGATCTTCTTGGAATTAAAAAGGGTCGAAAAGAAGTTTAACTAGTTGACTCAAGGATGTCATTCTTGTCCCCTACCTTCTGATTGAAAGGGTTGAAATAGGAAGGAGTTTTCTGCTTGGATATTTAGACGCAACAAAAAGCTTTACGCCATCCCTCCACTTGTTATTTAAGGTTTTACATAGTGGAAAAACCTTGGCGAATTTCCTTATGCAACTCTTCGGCTTAAAGAACATGTAGTCTGGTATCTCACAGTTAGTAACTAGTCTATTCTGTAACCCTAACTGAATCAGACGGGCTTCAAACCTACTGGACAAAGTCCATTTAGAAGGCATCGAGTGAAACTCAGTTCTGACACTTTCATCAACAGTATTCTTAGAAGAGACATATTCAAAGTCTAGAGGAGACAGTGGTCCCTAGACTGGTTCATCATCACAAAGAGGTGACAAATGATATAATGAGGTCAACTTATATCATTTGACTTCACATGATATCAAATGATATAAGCTGACTTCATCTGATGTCATCTCGTATCATCTGATATCATGTGATTTCAACTGATCAGAGGTGATAGGAGATGATTATTTGGTCATAAATTCTGATACGAACTGATATCAGCTGATGTCATATGATGTCATGTGACAAGTTAATTTCCGGGACTGGACTTAGGGCAGGCTTTGTGAATTGTTTAGAAAAAATTACAAATTGTACAAAAAATAATTACATCCTAGCCTTTAATCTTCTTTCTGATCATATTTATGAGTTAAAATTATATAAAAATGTGGTACAACTATTGTATCACCTGATGCCTTTTTTTAAATTCTGATAAAACAAATGGCTTTGGAATTATTTGGAAAAAATCCTTTTCTAATTAGTACATGCATTTGCATTACATAAAAATGCTTAGAAAGCTTTACTTTTAATCTGGTTTTGGTTAAGTTTGTTTTGATATTTATTTATTTTTTTGCTATTCATGTACAAATCAACTTTATCATTTAATGCGGATTTTTCTTAAACGATTCCAAGGAAATTCCGATTCCTTCCGCTTAAAAGGAAATTACCTTCAGGTGATACAAAAGTTGTATCACATTTTCATAAAATTCTAACTCAAAATATTACCTGTAAGGAAAATTAACACTTTTTTAAAATTATTTTTTGTACAAATTGTTTTTTGTTCAAAAATTCACAAAGCCCTTAGGGCATTCCAAAAGTTTTGATAATCGGGTATAAAAACGGAAAAAATATCAATTTAAACTATTCTTTATCAAGCATCAAGCAGGGCACGCCAGTGCCCTGCTATAATATGTTTTAGAATTTCAAAGTGCGAAATTATATAAAAACTCATTTTAACATTGCAACAAATAAAATCATCTTATATTTAAAATTGTTAACTAGTAAAAAAAAACCTCCGGAAAACGTTTAAAAGAATTTTTTTTGAGAAAAAATTATATCTTTTCATTAAACAATCGAATTTTTGACCAAATATTTTAAGTTTTTTTAAAAACTTCATATTAACATTGCAACAAATAAAATCATCTTATATTTAAAATTGTTAACTAGTAAAAAAAAACCTCCGGAAAACGTTTAAAAGAATTTTTTTTGAGAAAAAATTATATCTTTTCATTAAACAATCGAATTTTTGACCAAATATTTTAAGTTTTTTTAAAAACTTCATATTAACATTGCAACAAATAAAATCATCTTATATTTAAAATTGTTAACTAGTAAAAAAAAACCTCCGGAAAACGTTTAAAAGAATTTTTTTTGAGAAAAAATTATATCTTTTCATTAAACAATCGAATTTTTGACCAAATATTTTAAGTTTTTTTAAAAACTTCATATTAACATTGCAACAAATAAAATCATCTTATATTTAAAATTGTTAACTAGTAAAAAAAAACCTCCGGAAAACGTTTAAAAGAATTTTTTTTGAGAAAAAATTATATCTTTTCATTAAACAATCGAATTTTTGACCAAATATTTTAAGTTTTTTTAAAAACTTCATATTAACATTGCAACAAATAAAATCATCTTATATTTAAAATTGTTAACTAGTAAAAAAAAACCTCCGGAAAACGTTTAAAAGAATTTTTTTTGAGAAAAAATTATATCTTTTCATTAAACAATCGAATTTTTGACCAAATATTTTAAGTTTTTTTAAAAACTTCATATTAACATTGCAACAAATAAAATCATCTTATATTTAAAATTGTTAACTAGTAAAAAAAAACCTCCGGAAAACGTTTAAAAGAATTTTTTTTGAGAAAAAATTATATCTATTCATTAAACAATCGAATTTTTGACCAAATATTTTAGGTTTTTTAAAAACTTCATTTTAACATTGCAACAAATATAATGGTCTTTTGTTTTTTCACTTATTAAATTTTTGTTCACTTATAAATTTTCACATAATTGGTCAACAATTTAATCTGATATTGTCTCATTTACAATTGTTTACCTCTATTCACAAATCGCATAAGATCCAAATATGCAAGTTACATTATACCAATAAAAGTTTTTTTTAAGCATTTACGCATGGCTAATTTTGTATTGTTATTCGAAAATTTGAAAAAATTTGCGGAGAAGCAATGTATCAAAAAAATGACTTTACATATATTGACTAACGATTAAAATTTTGTTAAAAAATGCTTAGTTTTTTTTATAATTCATAATAAAATGTATCACTCGGACATTTTTAGTTTTGTTGAACCATATATATTATAAAATAATTAATTTTATGTTTTAAGCGAATTTACTTAATTTAAAAATATTGCAACCATTCGAGCAGGAAAGTAGACACCCAAATTTTATAATAATCTTGAAAATGTGCATATTTTGATTTTGACCAAAAAATGAGTCATTTTAATTATACAGAATTTTAATTTTACTTTTTAAAAATTCATATTTTAGAATAAATGTTTACCAACGTAATAGATCAAAAGTTTAAAAATAAAGAAAAGTGCCTAAAATATTAGACAAACTATAATATGTTTTATAAGCATCAAAAAATTAAAAACTAGAACTAAAAACATATTGTCCGATTAACTTATTTTGAAAGCCTTTCTCCATTAAATTCATTTAAAAATGTTCAACTTGATACTAAAACTGACTTAAAGTGTTCACCGTTGTTTTATTTTTTATGAGATTTTAATGAGAAATAATTACATTGTAGTAAGGAAAATACTTATTAAATCGATTAGATTTAATAAGATTGTAGTATTTTTATTATGAAACAAAATGTTAACTATATTAATAGATTTCGAGGTTATATTTATGAAAGTATTCCTCATTCTTCAATTAGCTGAATGTCATGATATCTTAAATTAAATTTAAATCCTTATTTAATTTTAATTCATCATCTAGAATAGCAATTTACAGAATTGGAAAATATTTTAATAAATATAAGGGCCAGAATACTCATTTGAAACCAAATATTACATGTGCTCCAAATATTATATTACAGTCGAGTCGCTTTAATCCGAACCAGGTTGATTCGAATTTTTAGGAATTTCGGTTAAAATTTTTCTCCCATTCAGGTCTCGATGCATGTAAATTAAGGTGTTTAATCCGAACAATTTTATCCGAACTCAATTTTTACAGTCCCAAGAAGTTCGGATTAACGCGACTGCACTGTATTTTAAAACCAAATTTGATAATAATCAAATTATTTTTATTTCAAAATAAGTTAATCGGACAATATGTTTTTAGTTCTAGTTTTTAATTTTTTGATGCTTATAAAACATATTATAGTTTGTCTAATATTTTAGGCACTTTTCTTTATTTATAATATGTTCAAAATTGTCCACTTTATATTTTATGCATAGTTCCATCCTTTCGATCCACTAATGAAAGTTCAATATATTTAGGTTATGGCATTGACAATTGACGTTTTTTGGCGTACTAAGCTTTCGGAGCTATTGTCACTGTCTAAACGCTGTATGATATTATCTAAGTTTTAAGCAATCATCTAGATATGTTTTGGCATCCACATAGCCTCCTCTATCCCAATATGTAATCAGATCCACTCGGTTGTTCTAAAAAAAATGGTGTTTTATCTTCTAATATCCCTCTTTTTACAACTGTTCTTGGACTCTCTCCCTCTGCAACCCAGCTTGCATCAGATTGCTTCTGGCACATTTGTATCCAGTAAAACCATCACCTGCGATTACGTCATTTATTGGTCATGCCCCGCTTTTATTTATTCGATGCATCAATTTTTATTCTAATCAAAATACCCTAAGCTCAACTTTTAAATTTCAATCAAAGTGTTCGAATAACGTCTTTAGATCTAGATTTTAATCTATAAATAACGACTATTTTCTTTTTAGGAAATAATCAAACAAATTTCTTTACAACATAAAATTATTAAAAATAACATGTCTTAAATTTTTTTTAAAGCCATTTAAATTTATGTTCGAAATCCAAAATAAATGCTTAGTCATATTTCAAAATTGTTACGATAATTTCTATTCATACAAACTAAAACTCATAATAATTGGGTTATGTGTTTATTTTTTAAATAAATGAAATAACACACTTTATTCCACTAAAATTAATAGTCCTAAAAATTACGACGTCTAGTCAAATTTAAAAAAGAAAAAAGTTATATAAAAATGAGTTAATTTTATTTATTCGGATCAAAAAGAAGAAATGAAATTTTATATTTTTTTCGTCATTTTTTCGTGTCTTGAATCAAGTCCCATTAACTTTAGAGACATGATACCAAGTAATAGAAACGTTAATAATGAAAAATTATTTCTAAACACCAAAGAACCAATTCTATCATCTGAAATGACCATTCACACATACACGTATAAACCAAGAGGTTTTAATATTCGAACGATTCTATTAGCTAAACACAAAATTCAAGTCGAATTCAATTACACTCATCCATATCCGTATGTAAATTATATTATTCGAATGAGATATCATATGGGTAGTCAAGAATTTATGACAAAAAAAATGAATTTGGATGATAAAGAATCAAATAAAATAGTACTTGTCGATTTTCCCGAAGAGCCTTACGTTCTTTGTGTTACACTGTTTCCGTCAATGACAGTGTCAAGTCAAGAATTTCCACCATTAAGCTCAAGTGATATGTGCATAGACATAACATTTGGTGAAATAAACAAAATAAGTACTCATCAAAACAAAACTGGCCTATTGGCACCGGTTTTGTTGCTTTTGGTTTTTATTGAATTGTTTGTAATTGCGACTGTACATAAATTAAAGCGATCAAATTGTTGTAAAAGTGATGATGACATACAAAAGGAGAATAAAACAGAAAAAAAACAAGAACTCAAACCTAATTTGAGTTATTTAATGAATTTAAATCAGGATTATGCCGATATGTCACATTGTGTTAAAATGGTGTTGTATCAAGGAAGTAATCATTTTATGAAAAACCAATATAATCAACCAATTGGATCTCAAGCAAGTTTAAGAACTCATTTTTATAACCAAATAAACAAACAAAAAAATGAAGAATTGTTAAAATTTTACAATTTAAAATATTGATTTTGTAAATTAATAAACTGTTAAATTTTGACTTTATTCGAGATTTTTTTACTGAAATAATTTTGAAAATAATGCAAAAAAAAGGAGGGGGGGATTAACCAGCAAAATGTCGCTTCTTTAAATAATTACAAAGAGAAAATTATCCAGTTGAAAATTTCACAATAAAAAATCAAAAAAGAAAAAAGCATTTTCCTTATTGGAATAAGAAGAATTTCATCAGAAAAGTACAACTAATAATACATTTATTAACAAGAAAGTGGGTCAATCGGGAAATGGCTAGGGTTAGGGTTTTACGGACTTGGGCTCTTTTGTATCTTTGATGGAAGACTTCACTCTCAAAAATACATTTAGCGTAAACCCCCTCTATTTGTCCCCAGAAAATTTGGTATTTTACATTCGATTTATGTTTAAATTTTTTTATATCAATGGCTCGAAAATACCTCATTCTAAACCCCTCAAAATATTTAAAAAAACTACTGGATACAAAGGGAGTTTACGGTATATTCTTGATAGCTTGGTCCCTTACATCTTCTTCGACAAGACGAAGCATTTGTTTTCCAGCAGGAGAATGATCAATGTCATCGAGCCGGAAAAGTCAATAAATGGTTTGAGGATAATAGATATTTTATTTTGGCCTTCGAATAATCATGATCTAGTAGTAGTAGTAGAACTTTTTCTGTGCAGATCTAACATCCGGTAGAACAATCCTAGTATTTTTTAGCTGCAGAAACTGATTAGACTTCTTAGCCGTAGGCCGTAACAGAATTTTTTTATACCCGCTAGGTTTGCATCTTTTGACGCCCTTAATTTAAGTCATAGCTACTCGCGAGTCCTAATTCGGTGATTTTCATAGTTGTTCTAGTATCAGGCTATCTAGAGAATGACTAGTCGATGATTCTAGTCGTATAAAAAACTTATGGAGTTGGTTGGACAGATCAACAAACAGGAACCAAGGTGATTGAACCAATTGACTTTTTTTGTACCTTAATGTTTGTACTTTTTGTAATATTCCACTTTTTCAAAGTTTATTTTTTGAGTTTTCAATCGTCTTTGAAATTACCAGACTAGCCCGTTTTTTCTCTCTCACTTAACTGTAAATAAACGTTAAAAATAATAAGGTAGCGTGGCCGAGTGGTCTAAGGCGCTGGTTTAAGGCACCAGTCGTAAAAGGCGCGGGTTCGAATCCCGCCGCTGCCAAACTTTTTCGTGTTTTTTTTACAGCAGAAAATTTAAAACGGCTGATAAAAATTTATTTATAAAAAAAAATGAAGAGATAATTGTTTTTAGAAAAAAAAAGGCACCAGGATGAAAAATCAATGATTAATTTTTTTGGAAAAAAAAAAGGATAAAACTTTTAGAAAAAGTAAAAAAAAAAAACCGAATACCTTTTTTATTAAAGTTTAGTTAAAAGACAAAACTTTTTACAAAAAAAGTCATTCGGATGCTAAATTTAAAATTAACCTAAAAACTAAGATAGATTATTTATTTGTTTTGTTTTGAATAGAAAAAATATTCAACCTTCTTTTAGAGTTTTATCAAAGAAAGTTTACTCTTAAAATTACAATTTTTTCGTTTTTTTCTTTTTTAATATCTCCAATTTGTATAAGTTCATTTTTCAAAAATCTGTTGCTGCATACATTTGCATATCGTACGATGGATTACTAAAAACAAAAAAAAACTTGAGAATTTTTATCCTTTTTTTAATTTTTTAAACCAATTTCTTACCCAACTTTTTTTTGCAATTCCTCATTTATATTTTGTCTAGAGTATAAACCAATGGGTGTATTGTATTGTAAATTAACAACACGAGGTTTATTTGGTTGTTGATGATGAATTTGATCAAGTGCAAATGTTGATGCTGTTTGTAAATTTTGAGTAGATGGTTGACGTTGATCTTCATAAATATTGAAACCTGTTTTTTTCAATGAATTTTTCCATTCATTATGAACACTATCATCGTATTCAAATTGAACTGGTTTACTCGGTGGATTATACGTTACTTGATTATAAGATTTAGCTAAGTTATACGCTGCGTATGAACTTGGTGCAACCGGTGCGTGTCTATGTACGGCTTTTGTCAACGAACTTTGAAGTTGATTAACCATTTTTTTATCATTAAACGGTGTTGCAGTAACGTTTGTATTCGTAAAATTTTGATGTTGTTTAACATGAGGATTTGGTTGAAATTGGGTTTTAGGCAAGTGAGGAACTACAGCCATTGTGTGAGATGGTTGATAACGTCTTACAGTTGGTCTAGAACTCATAATTGGTGATCCACCTGGCATTATCGGACTTCCAGTTTGACTCAAAATTGGCTTAGGATCTTTTACTTTTTCAATAGGTCTATTTCTAACATAGTTCTTGAAATATTTCAATTAATTAAAGTATAGTACAACAAGAAAAAACGAAAAATTACAGTAATAGGATCCTCATGATAGAAAAAGCTTTCTTGTGGATGGTTATACAAGCTTCGATTTATTGGAGGTTGTGAAATAAATTGCGAACTTGGTGTTGATCTGTACGATTGCATTCTAGGTAGGGTTTGTGAACCTGAATAATATTGACCCCTTTTGAGAGAAATAAATAAAATTTTTTAAAAATAAATAAGAAAAATAGAAAAAAATAGGTTTATTATACGTAATTGACGTAAGCTTAAGTTTTAAAGAACAGCTTTTTTTGAAGACACTGTTAAACAAAAAATATGAATAAATTAGCTTTTTACAAAGCCAAAAAATTGGTTAAGCTGTTAAACGAAAAAGTCTGCCTTAATGTAAAATTAGAACATTAAGATAATATTGGAGTTGTTTGCATATTGGCTGTAAATTATTATAGAAAAACTTAGCTGTTTATTACGACTTAAGTAAGCTTTAACTCTTAAAATAATTGATTTATAAGAATTCATTGATTGATTAAAAGAATCGTTTTTTTTGTTTTAATAAAAAATAAATATTTACCTTCTTACGCTAAGGTGTAAGGAGCCGCCTGTATGTTTAATTGCATCATTTGCTGTTTGATGTAACATAAAACTTGTGTCTTTGTGTTCGATTGAAAGTAAAATGTCACCACGTTGTAATTCACCAGCAGCGGGACTTCCAGTGAAAACCTTTTAAACAAAAATTTAAAGGCATGGTAGTCAGGACCCTCTAAACCAAAAAAAATTTGATAAACAAGTTTTTTTATCATAAATCCCTTGATAAAGTTAATGCTCGAGTTAAAGATCAGATAAAGTGTATTAAATTACTCCAGTAATTTTTTTAAAAATTAACATTTTTTCCGATGGGTAAAATAAATAAGAAAGCTTCTTAAGCTTAGTTTTAGAGAGTAAGTTCGAGTGAATTTATCAGGATATTAAAATTTTTTAATGAAATACTACGTCTAACTCAAACTTGATATAATTCATTCTAGATTTTACTGGGTTTTCTGAATTAACCGTTCAGCCAACTCTTACCTCAAAAATATCTAAAAAGACATTTTTCTTACAAATTTGCTGTTTTCATTTAAAATAGTCTAAATATTTTTGAACGATTAAGGCGCGAGTATGTTAAACAAAAGGCGTACCGTATTTCCTTGCACCTTCTAGGGATAAAAGCATGCCAGAGTGAACTGAATTTGAGATTCTTTAGGGTTTACATATATAAAACTCAGTCCGGTCTACTTCAGAATCACAAGGTTAGAATAGATCTGATTTCCATTAGTCTACAAAAAAGAGGGTATTAGGGGGGCACTTGTAAGCAAGGAAAAACTATAATGAACCAAAACTTTGTGTTAATATACACGTAGTCTTTCAAGAAAATCCTGAAATTTGTAGAGAATCGTCTCTTGTTTAAGCACATGCATAAAAAACATGGATACAAGGTATCACTTGGAACTAGCTAGGATTTTACTGAAGAATTCCCTCGTTTTTACGGTTTTCACTTAGGGGAATTTCCTTTTGCCTTTAAATGTATGGTAAGCCTTTTAGCTTTCAGATCATACATTTAAATCAATTACAGCTTTTTCCAATCATGAAATCCTGAAGTGTTTAAATAAAGCCCAATGACATTTTGCTGAAAAAAAGTTTCGTTTAACATCAAAGTTGACAAAATTGAGTATTAAATAGAAATTTCAAAATTTCCTTCATTTTTTTCATTTCACTGATGTATCTAATTTTCGATTTATTCTAAAAAAACTTATCAATAATTTTTGTTAAAACACGTAAAAGCAACTAGAATTTTGAAACAAATTAAGAATTTTTTCGTGTACCTGGATAGCTAAACAATCAAACTATTCCAATCTAAGCAAAGCTTATCGGTATATCATATTTTTTTTTTGTTGAGATTATTTATTCTCGCCTAAGACAAACAATCCTATACTAATGTAGAGACTTATCCGAGGTGTGTGATTATACTCGAAACGCATCATTACACTGCAGATTAAACTGCGCAAGTTTATACCCGAACCGAGTTTCTTATGTAGTTTCACGCGGGATCGATCCTTAGACGTTTTGAATAACAGTCTAACACGCTATCCACTACACCAAGTTTCTAATTGATTTGGATGGTGGGTGTGATATATTTTAAAAAAAATTTCTTTGAATGCATCAAGGTAATGAGATTCCTTTTAAAACTAAAAAATGTTAAATAGTTTCATGGAGATTGAATGAGTTAATGATAGTTGTTAAATTGATGTTATCACATTAGATAGATAACAATATTTTACCCTTTGTATTGTTAAAGGCTTATGAAAATCGCGACCACCTTCCAATCTGAAGCCCCATGGTGTCGATAAACTATCTCTGAATAAAGTGACGTTAAAATCGTAAGTTGGCATTCGTATTTTCAGTAAAACAAAAAAATCTAAAACAAAAAAAATTTTTTTCTTTTAAAAGTAAACTTGTTGGGTTCTAAACTTTTATTTCAAAAAAATCATATCTCTTCTCTCAAGCTAATTTTCAAACAAACAAAAAAGATTATTTGATAGACTTTAAATATTAAATTCTGTGATTCAAAGTGGTTTGTTCAAGATGAAATCAGATTATTATAACAATTCGAAAACAGTTTAGCAAACAACAAAAAAATAAAATATAAACTTAATTTATACAATGAGTATTCAATTACTTAAGCCAAAAGAATTTAAAAATCCAGAATATGGCAAATAAGTTTATTAGAACCCATTATCATAATGTTAACATATAAAGGAAAAAAAAAATAAGAAGACTAAGAATAGATTACATTTAACTGTAATTATGTAATCATCGAATAAGCTCATGTCGATTGGATAAATTACTCCCCATTAGAGAGTTTCTAATTGATTTTTAACAAAATACCAATCATGCATTCAATTTTGGTTGCCTTGTTGTGATTTTTGCTATTATTTCAACAGAGCTTAAGAAGAATTGAACAAAAAAAATAAGTTAATACTTAAATACAAACGCTATCATATAAAGAAAGGGAAAAAAATGATGTTTTCTTTTGTTGTTGTTGTTGTTATAAATAGATAATCTAGAAATTGGATTCTTCATAAAGAGAAGAAAAAATCTTTCGTAAAAGAGAAAGAGAGGTTAAGACTTGATTTATTGATTTAAGATCGAATTGGCAAATAGATATTTGTTTCTCAGCTATAGAATTTCCCAATCAAATTTAAACTACTTGAATTAAGCTGCTGTAGAATTTTAATGTTCATTAATCCAGAATTGAATTTTCTAAAACCAAAAAAAAAAAAAAAGCAGAGCTTTATAGAATTTTATTTTATGATAAAAAAAAAGCCTCGTTAATTTGTTTAATCCTGGTTTAATTTTTTTGATCATAAATTTGGTAATTTATAATGTTACAGCGCCATATTTAACTAATCAACAAAATTTTATTTGATCGATCAAAAATGTCTGGTTTTATCCTTTTAAAATAAATCATTTCCAATAAATATAAAGGACTCCCTAGATCGTTTAAACCTCGTCTTGATTAACAACTTTACAATTGAACATTGAGTTTAACGCGATGATAGATGACTTGTCGCCTGTTAGACAGCGCTAGCTAGTAATTCGAAGAAGATAGAAGAAGCAAGAGGCATTGACTTACTCATAAAAAGTACCTGTTTCAGATATATGTACCCATTAATTTTTAGGGTACAGTACAGTCGCGTTAATCCGAACTTCTTGGGACTGTAAAAATTGAGTTCGGATAAAATTGTTCGGATTAAACGTCTTAATTTACATGCACCGAGGCCACAATGGGAGACAAATTTTAACCGAAATTCTTAAAAATTCGGATTAACCTGGGTCGGATTAAAGAGACTCGACTGTATAGGTTACCCGAAAATTTCAGATTTTGGGTTCTGGTAGGGTATGGGTTACCCATAAATTTTTGATTTCAAATAAGGATCGGGATTGGAGAACCCATAAAATTTGGGTATATAAACCCAAAATCTGATTTTTGCCAAAAAAAACTTAATTACCCAACACAGACCCCTACCTGAAATTCAAAAATAGTTTGAGTAATAATGTGCAACTAACATTCAACTTCCTTTTGAAATTTAATTGAGCTAGCTATCAATATACACCAATAACAGTACAAAAAAGTTCGTCTTTAGGGTTTTATTTAATTTATGGTTTCATAGGATTGCCTAATCCTTATAAATAACATGCCAGATTGTAAATATTCTGGTATGTAGGTCTTCTGGGTATTTTCATTGGACTTTTCATTTGAATTAGACCGGTTTTTGAATCGTTTTTTTAAACGATTTTTTTAACGGAAAATTGCTCTTTAATCAATGAAAATAATAATTCAAATTTTAGGGTACCAATATTTAGGAAATTTTATTTCCTACAACCTGATATGTTATGTGACTGGTTTTACGCAAAAAAAAAACAGCCGACCAACCCTATTCGGTTTAGATTGTCGGCAATGGTGCATTGCATACTTCACTAGATGGTATCGATCAATTGATTAAAATGAGGCAAAATTAAACTTAAAATAGGTATGGAAATGTTTTGAAAAGCCCAAGCTTTTTTTGAATATGTTTCAATTTAAAAGCTGCATTCATTAGGAAAATTCAACCTAAAAACTACAATAAAGTCATATGACGGAGTGTACTGAAATCAACGACTTTAGAAAACTAATGCGCAATATCTCTTTTACTTTAAATCGGATTTTAAATGCGAAGAATAAAGAATAAGTTGCTTTGTAAAATCAATACAAATTTTAATTTTCGAATGATAAAATAAACAAAATTTTCAAACTATTTTACAAATTTCAAGAATAAAAATAAATTGATAGACGAGAGAGAGAAAGAGATAAAATATTTACAGAAATATATTTATTCAGAAGAAAATAAAAGCAATGAAAATAATTGAAAAAAAAAATACGCATTTTTTATTCGAACTTTGCGAAATATTTTAAAAAGTTTTAATCTTATTCTTGTTAATTTCCTTGAGCTTGAAAAATTTTAAGCCAAAAGTTTTCTTTTTTTTTATTTTCAATCTTATGAAAGTAAAGCGAATAAAATTCCATAAACTCCTTTGGACGAACGATTATTTAGGAGACATATTTACCCATTAATAAAATAGAGGAAGAATTTTTTATTTTGACCAATTGAGACTTATCATCAAAAAAGTTAGTTATAAGACCCAATGAATTATTGTCAAAACCATAGTGAAAAAGCTTTAATAAAAGAAGTAAGGGGTCAATTAGATCAAACGCTTTCCTAAAATCAATAAACAGAGATAGGGAAATAAGCTTTAGATCTATAGCTTTATTTAAGAATGATATAAACTCATGAAGAGCTGTTTGACATGAGTAACCAGACCTGAAACCATGCTGGCCTATAAAGAAAATATTGTTATTCTCAAAATAAAAACTTATTTGCTTTGCTAAAAGTTTTTCAAACATTTTAACAATAGGGGAAAGAACAGATATTGCCCGATAATTATTCATATCAGTCTTATCACACTTGTTTTTATATAGTGGGGTCACAACGGCTATTTTCCAATCTTCTGGAATTTTCTTAATTCCAAACACAGAATTAATTTTAAGGTATTGAGTGGGTATGGCTTACCCAGAAAATAGTTTTTTGAGTTTTTTTTCCGACAATAATTGGGTTTTGGGTATATACACCGAAATTTTATGGGTTCCCCAACACAGGCTCATACATGAAATCCAAAATTTCTATGTCCGCCCAATACCTTTAAATTAATGGGTACATATGTCTGACATTTAGTCAGTTTCAGTTTTGTGATTTTCGATTTTGGGGGAACTTATCAGCAGTAAATTACGGTATCGTATGGTTAAAAATATCAATGACAGATGGAAAGACATGTTAAGTGACCAAGGTTTTTTTTTAAATTTGGTTTCAACTAGAAGTCGGTGCAGCGAAAGAGTATAAAAACCCTAGAATAACCTACTTTGCAATTAAAAATTACACCCTGCTAAAATTTTGGCTGAGAATTTATCAAGCTGACACCCAATTATTGTGACGTGTTTATCAAAAATTATCTTCAATTAAACATTATGTATATTTTTAGAATAATCTGAACAAATAAAGTAAGCCATTAGCTGATACACCTATTAAAATATTTTATCATGTTAAATTTGAAAAAAAAATCATGTGAACTTGAATTAAATAAGACCATCTTTAAATATTCTAGTGCTTTGAATTTATTCCTTAACTTTGAATAAAAATGTCAAAATTTTATACCAGAATTTTTTTTACAATTTTATTATCAAACTTAGCTATTCAAGTTATTGAATCAGCTTATTGTCATGGAAAAGTAAATATTATTTTGGAAAAAAAAATTTCCGTTGATTTAACCTACTGTAACTTTTAGCCAAGCCCAAGCGCTGAACCAAACTTAAAACCAGTTATTGATACAAAACCAGTTTTGATAAGAGAAATTAAAAATGCTAAACTTTATAAAATTGGATTGGGTGATGATTCAATTAATGTTGTTCATCTTTGGGGTACACCTTATGAAATGGGATATGCTCATGGAACGATTGTCAAAAAGGAACTATCCGGTTTGATTGAATTATTCTGGAAATACATGGAAAGCGAAATTGTACAGTCTTCTTTTGATTACTCATTAAAAACCTCTTTGGTAATTTTTTTTTGTTATCTTAGATGGAAGGCATTAATGGAACAACTAAAGGATTTTTTAGACCTGATTTTTTAAAACAAGTTTCAGATTTGGGGTAAATCTTGAACACATTTAAAGAATAAATATTTCAAATTGATTAACTGTAAGATTGGATGCCGCTTTGGATATTGAAAATGCAATCACTGAAAGATATACTGGAAAATATTTTTATGATGAGATAAAAGGAATGTCTGATGCAACTGGAATTGATCATAAAGTAGACTTATAGTCTCATAACTTTGAACTTATTACTTAAATTTTAAAATTTTTTAGAAATTTAGAAGAATTCATTTAATTGGAGAATTGACGTAAATTTTTTTTTATATGAAGACCTCACAACTTGATCTACTAAAAATCTTAAAGAAAAGGAAGCTGCTCAATGTTTGGTGCATGGGGTTCAGCAGTTCCTGGATCTGAAGGTCTTCTTCAATTGAGAGCATTAGATTGGGTTGTTGATGGTGGTTTACAAAATTTTCCTGAAATCACTGTTTATCATCCAAACAAAAATTCTTCTTATGGACAGTAAGTTTTAAACTATTTTGAAACTTAAATCTTTTCTAATTGAACCGAATTAAGCGATTTTGCGAATATCGGTTGGAGCGGATGGATTGGATCTATTCAAGGTTATAGCTCGGCCAAATTAGCTACTTCAGAGATTGGAGTATCTTATCCAGATGAGACTTTTGGTAAAGAGTCTCGTTTCGGAACTCCTTTTACAGTAATCAATTTTACAACAAAAATTTTGAAATTTTTTTCTAAAAGTATTTTTTTAAGTATGCTTTGAGAGACATTTTACAGTTTGATAAAACTTTTGACGATGCGTATAACAGACTCACTAAGGGTAAAAGAACCTGTAATTTGATATTGGGTGTCGGTGATGGAAAAATAAATAAATTCAACAGTATACAATACTCATCTTCTGTTGCTAATTTTATGAATGATACAACATTGAAACCAGAAGGTGATTGGCATCCAAAAATTGAAAATGTTGTTTATCATGGCATGGATTGGTTATGTCCAAGTTTTAACGAGGTCATGGCTAAACAAATTAATAAACTTTATGGAAATTTAACAGCTGAAAATGCCATACGAGAAGTGACTAGTATTGTACAAACTGGATCATTATTGATAAATTATTACGATTTTAAGAATGATGTTGTTTACACTGCAAATGCTAGAGGTGATAATGAACAAGGACCCAAAAATGCTTACGATAGGTATTTTTTTTTTAAATAGAACTTAAACTCAGAATTTGATAAGCTAAACATTTTATTTTTTTCAAATCAAGATCATTTGTTAAAATAAACATGACTGAATTATTTTCCGAAAAACCACCTGTTTATTAGAATTTTTTAAAACAATATTGAACAAAATTTAAACCTATTTTAATAAATTAATTTTCAATTGTTCTTGATAACTTTTTCAAGGGTCTATCTATTCAACACAACACAAATCTTTTGAGCACAAGGACTAAAACTTGTTAACACTATGGAAAATACCGAACTTTTGGTGGACAGCGTAGCGTAGCCGTACCGTAATAATTTTTTTTGTTGAATACGGTACGGTGAATACAGTACGCTTTGGTATGTTTAGCACGGGACGCTATGCTTCGGTACGAAGGTTCTTTGTTACGCTACGAGAAGGGTATGGTACGCTTCTAGGCATAATTTTTGTGTGAGTTTTGTCAGGACATCAAACAGACTCTATCCCGTTGGTATG
The DNA here is from genome assembly GCA_022207745.1 of Brachionus rubens. Classification (NCBI taxonomy): domain Eukaryota; kingdom Metazoa; phylum Rotifera; class Eurotatoria; order Ploima; family Brachionidae; genus Brachionus; species Brachionus rubens. Next base: position 321,624 of record JAJVHD010000083.1, on the reverse strand, counting down.
GGTACCATCCTCACTATTCACAAAATAAAAACTTTTATTGACGGTCTTGTGCTGTAAGCTTTTGTCTAAATGTTTGATTTTCAAATTTGGCTTCCAACAATCGGAATATATAATTGTATCGGGAAGCATAGCCAAAGATCCAAATTTAAAGACATTAAAGGTCTTCGAAATGCTTGACTTTTATAAACAAAGACGCAATTTAACCTTTCAATGCTTCTACAAAGCGTGATTTTACATATCGCGGTAAGTGCAGCGTTTATGGTTTTGTTGAAAAAAGTCTTTAAATAAGGTATTATTCGATTGAAGCTAAGGAATTTTCTCAAAATTCTAAGCCAAATATAGCATTGTGAAGTTTCGTTCAAAAGGTTCAGTACAAAAAATTTTTTTAGAATTTTTGAATACTTAAATTAAAAAGCGTGTTATTTTATTGTGCTGTAACAATATACCCCTTTTTCAAACCGATCTGATATGAACGAAAAAAAAAACAAATTTCTTTTTTTGAAAATATTTTTATTTTTTAAAATTTATCAAAATAATAGGAAATACTTATCGAAATAATTAACTTGAAAAAAAAAAGTATCTTAATCTGTTTTTTCTATAAAAACCAGTGGGTTTTCTTTTTTATAAATTTGAATTCCGAGGCCAACAAGAACTGTCAAATGACTTAGATTCAAAATTAAACTACTATAAAAAGTGGACGGATAAACATTCCAGCTAAACTCGATTAAACCAAGAATCAAAAATCTTGAAAAAAATAAATTAAAAAAATGTTTTTAAAAATGTTATTAAATTTACTTTAATGGATTAGGAAGCGATGTATTCCATAAAAGATACGCTAAAGTGTGATAGTACCATACATAAAATTGATAGTGCAACGAACGACTAAAACAAATTCCGATAAAATTTGACAAAAATAAAATGAAAATGATTGAATCTGTGCTTAATTTCACCCTTTTCTTGCCAAACAATACTTCAATCAAACCTCCAACTTTTCTGTAAATAAATAAATTTAAAACCCGTTGAATCTTTGAATAGTGTTGGAGATTTCTCCAACACAAAATATTTAAATCTACCGTAAGGTTCTATTTATGAAAATTACAAGTACTGCTAAATGTAAAACTAAAAGACTCAATTGAAATGGTTTTGATAAAAATACGTCTTCTGATACACATTTCCAATTGACAGTCCATTTATAAAAAAATTGTCTGCCTAATTCGAATGATCTGTGTACATAAGCGACCGGGTAAGTAAGTAAAAATGGGGCGCCTAAAATTAACTTTGTAAAACAACAAAAAAAACAGATTTTTAAAAAAATTTTTGCATTAAAAATTTTCCAAATTTACCTGAACAATTCCACACAAAAAAATATATTTTAAGGTTCCAATTAAACCGTGGGTTAGACTCAGAATAACAAATAGACCCGGTGCGTATAAAAGTACATTCATTTTAATCGATACTCCAAAACTAAATAGAATACATCCCAATCTCCAATGTTTTGACAAAAAACAAACTATTGATGCATAAAGAAACAACATGGCGATTGGGTCATTGAAAAGTCTGAGAACAAATATCGAGTGTATTCTATGAGATGTCACCGACATTATTATAAGAGCTATTGGAGGCACCATTTTTGTTTTTGAGTATATTTTAAATATTAATGTAATAAAAACCATGTAGAATCCGATGTAAATGTATTGTCCAAGACGAACATTTATGGCTTGGTTTGTGATCCAATACAAGATGGTGTAAAGATACACAAATCCAGCTGGATAACTTAAATGTTTGGGTTTTTGGTTAAAAATGTTACTTTTTGAGTTTTTTTAAATTTACAATAATTACACTAATGGTCCAGTGTCTCCTTTGAGTTCATAGTAATTGTATGTTCCATTAATGAAACCCTCTACTTCTTGCATATACGCCTTCCAATCAATCTCTGTGTCTTTGAAAAAGTTAAATTTTATTTCAAGTGGAATTTCATCTTAAAGAAAATTTACAAGGAACTTTGAACACGATTAAAACATTTAACAGTATTTCCAAAGGAAAGAGTAAGCAAGCAATCAATTTTAAATACTCTGGATTGAATAATAAATCATACACCAAATTGTAGAGTTGTTTTGGATTCGTAAAAGTTTTTTTAAGTTTAGCGATGAGGTTATTCGATTTTGGTGCTCTATGCAGTTTATTTCGACTTTTTGGAGTAATCGGTGGCATTTTAGAAAAAATTTCAAATGAAAATTTTTTTTTTAAAACTTGAAAAGTCTAAAAGGTTTTTATTTCATGTACACACAACTTAAAAAAAAATGATAACGTGTCGACATAATTTTGATTTTTGCTTAAGATTAGTCTTTAAAATTTTTACTCTTTTTTTCGAATTATTTATTAAAGTTAATTTAGGAAAAAGTCAACAAGAATCGAAATATGGGTGGTCAAGTAAAATTATTGTCAAAAAAAAAAAAATTTCAAAATGTAAAAAACAAAGTATTCAAGTGTCTCTTCATGAACTAAAATTATCTTTTCAGAGCATAAAGCATCAAAAGGGCTGCACTTCCAGCTCCAAACACATACATCCTTTAGATAACAGAAAAATTTAATTTTTTTTTCATTATAAATGGTTACTTGAAATGAAAACTTGTTAAAGTTAATTGGTCTTAAATTTACCCTTGTCCTAGAGGTCATATTCTCAGAATATATCTAGGAGTGTACTTTCAAAGCGACCTCAAGTGAGGTGCACAGGTTAACTACGCTTCTAGTAAAGCAAAAAATAAGGGGTCATTCAAAAATGTTTTCAAGAGAATTTTCCATCGCGTTGAAATTACATCACAAACAGATGTTTTAATGAATGGAACAGTTTATCAAAGAATATTGTCGAAGCAGATTCGTTAAATTCTTTCAAAGTAAAACTTGATGAATTGTTCAATACATGTTAATTGGTTAAAGGGATCACGACCTTACTACTACTACTAATATTTACAAACAGAGCAAGACTCGTTTGTGTGAAACTTCTAAGCCATTTATCTCTTGATTTAAAATAAGTTAATGTAAAGTCCAATCGTTTAATGAAGCTTAGACTTCATAATAAAATTACTAAATTTATGACGCAAAAATTTTTTTAGGTACCCTATAACCTTGCATACTACCCCAGTCCAATATCAAACTTTGAATGATTGCAGTCCTCGTCCGAAGAAAATATTATGCTTTAACCAGGTTGTCTGTCTTTATTATTCCTATTATGTCTTGAAGGCCTATTGTGGACACTTCTATTTATAAAGAAAACTTTTATAGAGAAAATTTTTGATTTTTAAATATTTTTCAGTTCAAGTTTTCATAATCTTAAGCTTAATTAAATCATACCAATTAATATTGTTCAGATATAGTCCGTGTTTCCAAAAGCTATAATTACTTATTACGTAATTTTTGTTTTTTAAGGGTGATGCCAAATATTTTGAACTAAAAAAAAGTATTAAATTTTATCAAAAAATGTCAGTTTTAAATTATTAAAATTACTAGCATATGTTGTCCATTGTAACAGTAGCTAAATTTTTTGAATAAATTTTTAACTCACATTGACCATAGGTCGTAAACTCTGAATTTAACTTGAAACAAAATAAAAATTCTAAAAAAAATTTTTCAATAAAAAAAAAACTTACTTCATGTGGAGAAAATTCAATTTTACTTGTAATAACTAAAATTTTAAGACCAAGTTTACTTGAGTCTTTACCAGACAAATTCTAAAAAACAAAAAATTTGAACCAAAATAAAAAATCAATTACAATTTCTTCAAAGTTACAATAAAATCAATCGAAGCTTTCATTAACGGAAGTTTATTTGCAAATGGTTTCATAATTTGAAAATAATCATTCATATTATTCTGACGTATGTTGTATAAATTTTTTGAATCATAAGTGACTAGAGCGTGTGCTAACTTAAGAAAAACTTAAACCCCAAAAATTAGAGTTTATAACTTTAACCTAAAGACTTGATTATTACCTGAACCACACATAAACGCATCGTAACCAGCTTCATGAGTACGCATTCGAGTTACATAGCTTGACGAAACTCTCGATTGTTTGACCGAGGGCATGAATAGAGCACACTTTTTAGGCATCTCTTTGTTCAAGCTTTGAAATAAATTATCCAATATTGTTGAATCATACAAATCCCTCATTTGTTTATTCATCTTAAAAAATAAACTAGATTAAAAAATTTAATTTCGTTTACACTAAAAACATACTCTCTTAGCTTCGATGCCTATAAACTTTGTATCATAGACCAATGGAAACATGTTGTTAATCTCTTGTTTAAATTTTTTAAAACTGTTTGGTAAAGTATCATGAAATTTTTCGTACATATACATCAAATCCATAATTCCGTTATGTACAACTAAAGGTTTCTTGTACTGGATTAACAAACGAAATATTTTTGTAAACCCTAAATATTGATCAGTCATTCTAAAATTTAAAAATTTTAGACTCTTTTGGTTTTAAAAATTAAAAATTTACTTTGACATGTCATTGAATTGAGTACTTTCGTACTCTTGTCGTTTTCCATCTGATATTTTTTCAATTATTATTTTAGTACCATCTTGATGTGTCCAAATCGAACCGAATCTTTTTCTTAATTCTTGATGTAAAATTGTATCGGACAAATCTCTAATACGTTCTATTTCGTATGTTTCACCATCGTTTACACGTAACAGCCAGTCTGTTATAGATGAGCAAATTTTTTGAAGTTTTTTCTCATCAATATCTCTGAAATTAATTACAATAAGAATTTATATTAAATTCGACTATGAGAAACTTACCTTTCAATTCCAGCGAAAAAAATTTGATTTTTTAATTTTTTTTCGAGTTGTTTTTCTTGTTTAACATTCAAATAAGGTATACCCTGGTAGTATAATTTGTTAAAATCAAATTCATTTTTACATAAAAAATCGATACATGATGCTTGATGTGAATAACACATGTCCAAAAATCCATTCAATTTTGGAAATATATAGAAATTATAAGTGTCTGTTATGAAACTAATGAAAAAAAAAGAATTTACGACAAAAATTTAATACTGCACGGCTCCTGAAAAAAAGGCGTACCCATACCGTACCATTGTACAATTTTAGAAATTTTGAAATTTTAACTAAAAATGAAGGACCTAAGTTTCCGGTACGGGGTACGTTACGCCTTTCTTTTCAGAAGCCGTGCAGTAAGAAGATTTTTTTTAAGACATACGCTCTTTGTTCGTTACAATATCTAAATGTTGATAAACCAAATTGTACCAAATTGAATAATTGAATTGGCTTTTTAAGTTTTTGGTATCTATCCTCAGCTGAATCGCTTAAGCTATTGAAATTTTTAAAATGAAAATTTATATTTAATTGATTGTTAGATTGATTGAAAGTAACCGATAGGAATAAAAATTTAGGTTTTTGGACAAACAGTTAAACATGTTCCATGTCTTGATCATTGATTTTGAGTAATAAAGTAAAATTAATACTTTATTAAGGATATAATAAGCTTTAAAATATTTTTCTAGACCTTTCATAAGTTTGCAGGACCGAAAAACTGAAATTTGTTTGGTTAGTCGGTCGAGTAGGCATAGAGTTTTATCAGGAAATTGGTCTAATACTCCCTGCTACCAAACTTAAAAAGCTTCATTAAGTCCCAATTTTTGGCTTTATCCCATTCGTTGATCTTTTATCTATCACCTGAATCAGCTTCGATCGACTTGTTCAACAAAAATAGAGTAAAAGTTAAAAACGAGCTTTTAGGTACCTCAACTTTGGGACCTTGGAACACCTAGACCATAAATCGAAAATTAATCTACTCAGTTTACCATAATGCAGACATTTGTATCTATTTATTTTAAGGTATTGGGTGGATACGGGTTGTCCGAAAAAATCAGGTTTTTGGTTACCCTGAAATTTTGAGTTTTCAGGTATGGGTCTGGTTTGGGTATGTTTTTTTATACCCAAAACCCAATTTTTGTCACCCAACCCGGATCTGAAATCAAAACTTCCTGGTAACCCATACCCACCAAATACCCTAAAATAGCGTAAATTCTCGTTAAATATTACATGTAACTAAACCTGAATACTCGGGTTTGCTCGCTCGATTGACGATTTTTTTTAAACCAACCAGAATTTTTTTTATCCATATAGAAACTCAAAGAACCTTAAATTTACACTCTTTAATTATGCGAATCGGTATGATCTGATTTAAATTAGTTTTTTATCGTTAATTAGAGCTATTTTTCTGTCTGAAACATCTAATCGAAGCTTTTGGTCTTTATATTGGCATAATAAAGCTTAATAAGAGTCGTTTTTGAATCAAATATTCTAAGAATAGAGTCAGTCTTATATAAACTTTTATATGAAGGGTTTCAAAAACTTGGGTACTATTATTTTAAAAGTGACAGAAGCATCACAAGTACGATATTATCGAGACTCTAAGAATATTTAAAAAAATAATTAAAGTTTTTAAAAAGGCTCTCTTCTAGTTGGAGTCTTCTAGTGAATCAATCGGCGGATTACAAGTGACTTTTTGTAAGACAACTTTCTCTCAATCAATTGTATAATCGTGAACCTACCTTGGTCTAAACCCATCTAAATGAAGACCAGAAAACTCAGTATCAATAGCTATTGATAAAATGTTAATGATGTAATCTTTAACTATTCAACTTAATAAAATTTACCAATATAATTTGCTTTTTGAATATTGTAATTGATTTCATGAAATTTAATTTCAAAATTTTCGTTTGTTATTTCGCCCATTGTTAGTTTTCCGTTAGCAACTATTTGTGATGAATTAAGTTATCAAATTAAGTAATACCTAGAATAATTCTTCTCTTTGTTTTTTTTTTTAAATCTTATAATTTATTATTAGAATTTAATTCAAACAAAAAAAAAAGAAAAATAAGTTTAGATTTTTATCGCTAAGCTTTTTAAAATTAACTTTAGAACAGAAATGATTTAAGAAAAGTATTTTTTATTTAAGATATATTTGAAGGTGAATAAACATAAATAAAAGTTAAATGAGCCATTAAATAATTCATTCTAAAATTTCACAAAATAATTTATTGATTTTCCTTGTAAATTTCTATAGTTTCAATAGGTCCAATTTTAAGCGAAAATTACGCATATAATTTTTGTATGTGTTTTATATATTATTCATTTATTATTTGTAAGGTTCTTTAACAACTAAATAACATATTCAAAAACAAAGAGGAAGTTGTTTTCAAGTTAATACTTTGCAAACTTTGAACTAAAATTTAAGTATCTTTGCGTGAATAAAAGAGAATAGAAGATTTCTTTAAAATAATGCCATCAAAAGAAAGAAACCTGAAAAATAGCCTAAGTCTTAAGGTGCATTCAAGACTTCCTTTGAAGTAGTAAATAAAAATAACTGCGACCCGACTGTCGACTGTGGCAGTTCTTTTCCTTAGCACCATTTGACCGTTCATTTGTTTCGAAACCAGTCATCAAGTAACTACTTTGGACCCCTTAAATTATAATTAATTTTTGCTGAATTATATCTGATACCATTCATTACAGTGGTGCTATGATATTTGTATTTTACTAAATTTTACGTAAATTATTGTAAATTTACTATTTTTTCCGCAAAATCAGGTAAATTTACGTAATTTTACCAAAGTAAAAAGTGGTAAATTGACTAATTTTGACGTAAAAAATGATAATTTTACGTAAATTTACGTAAATTTTGGTAAATATCATAATGACCAAAAGAAATTCTGACTAATTTTACAACAATTGTTGATAAAAACTTAATAGTTAACTCACTTAGAAAATAATCGATATTTACTGATACATCAACCTTTATACTACCAACAAAAAAACTCATTACTACTTCAGTGTTTTTTTTGCGATTTATGTCACTAAAAGACATAAATCGCATATTTTTTTGGACATTTTAATATTTACCAAAATTTACGTAAATTTACCTGATTTTACGGAAAAAATAGTAAATTTACAATAATTTACGTAAAATTTAGTAAAATACAAATATCGTAGCACCACTGTAAGTTAACAGCTTCTAACCCTTTAACGATCTTGCAAAATTTAATCAAATCTCCCCTTCTTGTTTTTGTATCAAGTGACATAAGATCCATCCTTGCTAACCGTTATTCGTATTCAAATTTTTTGAAGCCCGGAATCATTCTCGTTGCTCTACGTTGAAAATTTTTACAATTGCTTTTTTTCATCATCATAATAAAAACTCCAGGCGTTAATACCGTATTCTCGCTAATGGCGTGTAAAAAAGCTTAACCAAATTTACATCAAGGTACTGAAAATTCTTCTATCCGATTTGCATAACTTTGCATTTCTCAAAGTCCAATTCAGAGGCCCATGTAATTGACCAACTAGACAAGGTGTCCAAATCTCTTTGTAAGGCTAGCTTATCATTAAAATTGTTAACTGTTGCTATGATCTTCATATCATCAGTATAATTCTTGAATTCGTTGCAAAGTGATTCTGACAAGTCGTTAATAAAAGTTATAAATAACATGGGTACGAGAAATGACCCTTGAAGAACATCACTTGAAACATCCAACCATTCTGATGAAACGTCTCCGAGGACAATTCTCTGTTTTCTATCAATTAGAAATAATTACATGTAATTGTGAACGAGAGTTTACGGTTTAGTCTTAAAATAGAAAGTATAAACTTGATATTTCGGATTTAAAAGTAATTTTGATCGACTTCAGAAATATTTGTCAGATTTAATGCCTTTTTGATTGAATTTGCAGCAAACCAAATTAAACTCCATGGGCCAGTATTAAAAAAATCTTAGACTTTTTGTTCCGCAAAAATATATGAAGCAAAAAAATCAAATATATGAACCAATTAATTTAAGGTATGGGGTGGATATGGGTTACCCGAAAAATTCAGGTTTTGGGTCTAGTTTGGGTAACCCATAATGGGTTTATATATCCAAAACCCAATTTTTGTAGAATAATAAGCTAAAAAACCTATAAAATAACCATATTTTATGGATTATCCAACTCAGACCGATACCTGAAATCCAAAATTCTTGGGTAACCTAATACCCACCTAATACTCTAAAATTAATGGGTTCATATGTCTAATTTTTTTGCATTATATATTTTTGGGAAACAAAAAGTCTAAACTTTTTTATCACTGGCTGCTGATATCAGGAATCAGCTGAGATGTGGCCATATCTGTTTATATCATTTAGAATCATGTGTTCTCTTTTAGTAAATAACGGAAAAGCTCGAGTAATGTCTCAAATAGCGAGCTCAGAAGAAGTTATTTGTTCTTAGAAAAGCATGTCATAAATAAAGAGTGTCCTATATATAATTCCTGATATTTATTGATAGCTGATATCATCTGACATCAGCTCATATCAACTGATATTATGTGACAAAATCATTTTTTGAACTGTTTCATTTTTTCATAAGAAGTACTGTGTAAGATGGGTACATTGAACCAAAAATTTCATGGTAATCAAGGAAGCAGCTGTTGACTTTTACGAAAAATCCACTTTTTCATAGTTTAAGATCTTTAATAGAATATTTTTTCGAATCGAATTTAAAGTTGATGTTCTTCTCCATTCCTAATTATCTTTATTTGTGCTCTCGCCATCAAAAGAAACCGTTTATATAAAATAAGGTGACACAATACCTTAAATTTGGAGACCTGACTCGGAATATTTGACAGAATTACATCCAAAATTCTGAAAATTCAAAAAGTATTCGTTCTCTAAACGCATTTTTTAAATAAAAACATTCAAAATTTTGGCAGCTTGGTATAAAGTGATTTGACAAACAAATTTCAACGTGCAGACAGTGTAAAATGCAATTTTAAAAAAGTTAAACTAGTGTACTTTAAGAGCAAATAAAATGCAAAGTTTGATCGATATTGATCGTATCAAATGAATAAAGACAAATAAAATCAAAAAAAAAAATAAACCAAAAAATTTTTTTTTTCAAATCACGTAGTTAAATCGTGACCTTAATCAAACTTGAAGAACAACAAAAAACAACAACAAGAGTACATTGAAACTCCTAATCAAAATGTATCAGATTTTTAACAAAAAATATACATAAATGTTAATGTTGTACGATGGCCGAATTTTTTTTTTTTCGAAAGAGAATGAATGCATTTAACATTTTTAATGCAAAACAACAACAAAAATCACATACACACATTCAATTTTCTCTTAGTTTTTTTTTCTATTTTTTGTTCTAGTTCGTTTCTTCTTCAGTTTTGCTTAGAAATTTGAATGCATAAGTCTCTTTAAACAACAAAACAAAAACGAAACTTGCAACTAAATTTAAATTTTCTAAGTATGAACAACAACAAAAACATCGCCATTCAGTGTTTCTTAATTTAATATGTGTGCTTCATTCTTAGCTCTTAAACAAAACAACAACAACAAAAAAGAAAACTGAGAAAGCAAAAATTAAAGGATCCATTGAGTTTTTCTTAATGTGAGCTTATGCACATTTCAAATTGTAACATAAGAAATATTCAGTTTAAAAGGGTACCCTGTTTTTGGTACCTAGGTAAATTTTTACGTGATTTAAAAAATTATGTAAATTATATAAAATTAAAGACACTCCTTAAAATTTAAACATAATTTTAAGCAAAAAAAGTGGATTCTAAGGGCTTTAATTCCTGGAACACGCCCGAGATTTAATATTTTTGTTTCATTTAGATTATTTATTGTCCCTTTGTAAAAAAAAAGCGAGCCCTTTAGTGAACAAATTGATTGATGAAAAAAGTTATTTTTTGGGGTTTATGAATAATTTAGACGTTAATTTTGACGAGTTTTATTTGTACGATAAAAGTGAGAATAATCGTAAAATGGGAAATAAAGTTATTCAAAATGTTGTTACACAAATTGAAAAATGTGAACGTGATGAAAATAATGAACGTGCACGTCAAGAAGAAGATTTAAATAGTGATCAAGAGAATACGAATAGTCAAAGTGATTCGATATCACAGGACATTAAGTTATCAAGTTCATCAGCTTCTTCGTCATCATCATTAGCTTCGCCTAAACGTACACCCAAGTCAGTGCTTACACCTTCGAACAAAAAAGACGATTCCGGTTACTTGCAAACTATTTCATCAGATTCAATTTCAAATCAAATAACACCGTTGAATAATACTTCAAAATTACGCAACATTCTTAATGATGAAACAACTGTTTTGTCAATTTTATCATCGACTTCGAGTGCTTCAACATCTGTGTCTAGTTCACCATCTAAATCTCCAAGTTGTGATAAAAAGTTGGAATTCAATTCGGATATTCCTGTTTTGAATAATATAAAATTTCAACCGCCTTCAAGTGTTTCGTCTATTACAATTACTCGAATTCACGAGTCGTTGACAAACTCGCCACAAAATCGTAGAAAATTAAGCTCTGATTCAGATACATCACCTTTGTCTGGTCCTTCATCTGGTTTTGGATCATCTATTATTTTTAATAATAATAACACTAAATTTATGTCCGAATTTCAAATACCACCTCGGTTGGAGTATCTATTGGACATGCCAATGGCGAGTAATGAAGTTGCGTGTATGCATGCATGGAATCCAGAAGACCGGTCATTGAACATATTTGTAAAAGAATCGGACCCAATGACATTACACCGTCATCCAGTAGCCCAATCTACCGACTGTATACGAACCAAAATAGGTTATACAAAAGGTATACATTTATGGGAATTGAACTGGAATTCACGTCAACGTGGTACACATGCGATAATTGGTGTTGCTACTGATAAGTCCCCGTTACATTGTGTCGGTTATCAATCGTTAATTGGAAGCAATCCGGACTCATGGGGATGGGATTTGGGAAGAAATAGAGCTTGTCATAACACAAAAGCTACCAATCAACCACCACCAGTCTATCCAAAGATGTTAAAACAAGACGAGGTTTTTGTTGTACCGGACACGTTTCAAATGTGTTTGGACATGGATGAAGGAACTTTGTCATTTTTAGCCGATGGTCAATTTCTTGGTGTAGCTTTCAAAGGTTTAAAAGGCAGAAAATTACATCCAATAGTCTCAGCTGTTTGGGGTCATTGTGAAATAACAATGAGATACATAAACGGTATGGACCCGAATCCATTGCCATTGACCGATTTGTGTCGTAGAACTGTTCGTCAAACAATTGGAAAGTCAAGAATAAACGAGATAAACAAACTAAATTTGCCAAATGCGATTAAAAATTTTTTATTGTTTAAAAATTGAGTTAATATTTTATTTATTTTCTTAAAGCCATATAAGTTATGTTTGGGTAAATTATTCAGGGACACTTGTACATGTACAATATGAGAGCAATTTTTTTCAAAACAAAAATCTTTTTTTTTTCATAATTTATATCTTTTACTTTTTTATAATGTGGTGCGTTAGTTGCCTAAAGTGGTAACATTAAAATTTAAAGACGAATGAAAAATTAGTGTTTTTTTTTTAAGATTTTTTTAAAAAAAAAAGAACTGAAATCTCAAAAAAACTTGTAATTAGATTTTTTTATATGACAATTTTATTGATAATTTTTGAATTTTGTATCTACGAGTATTTTTTTTTTCAAAATAAAATAAAAAAACTTTTTTTTTGTAATTTTTATTGAAATTATTTCTGCTAAACCGTCTTTGAGTTTTAGGGTGTACTTTGTTCCAGACTTCGTTCATAGATCTATCTATGAACGTCTCAAAAAACTTCCATGAAATCTGAAAAATAATCCCATCCTAGCCCAAGGGTTTGCGAGCTAGTCTTAGAAGCAGAAGGTCGAGGGTTCAATACCCGCCAGGAAAGGTAATGTGTTTGATGGCAGCTCAGTTGGTATCGTCGGTAGATCAATGCTCAAAGTGTGACATCGAATGCTGGCGTGACAAGGTGTGACTAAATAAGGACAAACCGTGACCAAGTTTTAAGTTCATTTATTGAAACTTTAGCGGACTGATGCAACCAATAAGAACTAATTTTCTAAATCCGAGAACACAAAAATGTCGAAATTATATAATTTTACTCTAGGAAAACAGATAACATTTGTGTCAAACCGAATTTTAAACCTGGCGTCGTAGTCTGCTGTAACTCGACCATTTCTCTAATGAGAGCCTTATTCTCAGAAGAAATACCAACTAATTAGACTCTTCCTCAAATTTGGGCTCTAAAGTAAACAAGTGACTAAATTTCGAATGCATAATATATGCAAGCCAGGCGCCGACCTCCTTTTCTGATATTTGTATGGCCGGGTAAACCGCACATGGTTGAATAGACCTATGTAGAAAGATTTTTTCACTCCGTCTAACAGTTGCTTTCTGACCAAGGTCGTAACATTTAGGTCGAAATGAATGGTTTAACATCTTCGTCCCATAATATAGAAACAGTGGGAAATTTTCACTGATGCGGATATCGAATCTCCGCCAGTATTCGATGTCACACTTAGTTACAGTTTGTCCTTAAATGTTATACTATTTTAGTCACACTTTGTCTAATCGATCAAAAAGGACAAAATAGGGACAAAGTGTCACTGTGTGTTACCACCTCAGTCGTAGGTTACTGTCAGCCAATCACCCCTGTATTTCAATTTAAATCTTTTTGACTCGTTATGACTCTTTTTGTCACGTTAATTCTTTTTAATAGTCACGTCAGGTCATAATAAGTCACCATTTTTTGAAAAAATAAGTCACTCAAAGACATTTAGAGTCACACCTGGCCTCAATCTCCCAACAAGTCACAGGTTGACTAATAAAAGGAACGCTAAATTAATTTTTATCTACTTCGAGCGAATGACGCCTATGGCGCAACATAATGACAAAGTGTTACTTGTTGTCATATGTTTTATACCTTAGTGGTGGTTACTATCTCGCAATCACCCCTGAAAAGTTTTATTTATTTTTAAGTTTTTTGTGATTTAAAATTTGTAAAAATCGGAGCGTAAATTTACGTGAATTCTAGTAAAAACACAATATCGTGTGAGTAAAAGATTAAAAATGAAAAAAATATAAAATTTAGTTTAATCTTAAGTTGTTTTAATTAAAATCATGATTTTGGTTTTAGAATCAAAGTGATATTTAACAAAAAAATAAAGACTAATAAAGTCAGGCAATTTTTAGCTTCAGAAAAATTTGACGTAAAGACGCTGATTTTTAATGTTTTAAATCTTAAAGGTAAATATACAAACGCGATTGAATCCTTTTATCTATTTGTCTTTGAAAAAAAACATTCCGTGGTTAAATAAATTAATTTTTTGCCTAAGTTTTAAAAAAAATTGAATGATTCAATTTTGAAATAAATTGATTGAGAAAATTTCTAAGTATGACAGATTTGTTTATGAGTTTGAAACGTTTCGTTTTTCAATTATCTAAATTAATCTCAAGCGAACATAAAGTAATTGAATTTTTTTTTTTATTCTTTGTGCTCAGCGCATAACAAAAGAAGAAAAAATTTAAGTATATTTTTTTTTTGTTGGTTAAGACTTGAAGCTTCCTTAATTTGTGATTATTTTTTATTTTTTTTCGTTTCTCTTTTTTCCTTCGAGTGCTTACAACTTTAATAAAAGTTTTTTCTATTTTTGTTCATCAATTTATTATATTATTGTTTGTTAAGCACGTTTCCAGTACGTTGATCCAAACAAAAACTCCAAATTTTTTTGCAATTAATTCTTTAGACCCGTAATTGAGGGTCGCGTTTTTGTGTCAAAGTCATTTCACGTTAGAAAGAATGAGATATGAACTCAAAGCTAAAAAGGTGCAATTGACACTGGGATCCTAATCGATGGGAAATAAAAGATCATATTTAAGTAAACACGTATCTCAGCTTTTGTTAAAACACGAACCTCTAAAGTTCGACCAGCTTTCGGTGATTAATAATCTTGAAGACCAGGTGTCTAAGCTCTGGCATTTTCGATTCGGAAGCTCGTTCTAATAAAGAAAACACCTAAAAAAACTAAAGGACCACCACTTTTCCGATGACCTAAAAGTCCGCTAGTTTCCGAAATGCTAAGGTCTAGGACATTCGATTCGGGCTACAGATTCTGTTACAACTTTTTATACTCTATCTTGATTTAACTAGAATTAATCTCTCGGACCTTTAGTTCGGGCTGCAGGTGCATCCAAAGCATAATCACTGACCACTACTTTACCGTCGAACCTAAAGACATCTTTATACCAAGAAAGACCACTAAAAGTTCTGGTCTGGTCTGGTATTGGCTTGGCCTGGGAATTAACAATTCCTATATAGTAGACGTAATACTGGGGTTTTACTTACATATGTTTTGATCTCTAGACGTAATTCATTATTGCGACAACTTAAGGACTCTCTAATATAATAGGATAATTAGTTTTCAATTAAAAGATCGTAATGGGTTTCAAGATTCAACTAATTAAATTCGATTTTAAAGGGTTTAATTTCAATTTTATTTAGATTTTATAAGTATCAATTTTAAAATAATTACGTGTTTAAGTAATTTAATATTTTATAATCATTAATGATCTTTTAAAATTTAAGAAGATTTCTCAAGATTAAAGCTACAAGATGTATCCAAAAAAAATAAATTTGTAGAAACCTTAAACAGATAAAAAAATTATCTTCTATATATCCGATTGGGAAAAGAAATCTTAGACTTTTACGAAACAATTTGGTCAGAAATACAGTTCTGGTTGTTCACAAACGTTTTCGAATGTGTCTGAATGTCTTGGAACAGATTCAGTAACAGAAGACGATGTCAAGAAAAAATTTGTCTCTGCATTAAAAGATGAAGACTTCAAAAAAAATAAATGAAGAAAATATTTTGAATGATTAGATATTGTCGATTGAGGTGTTCAGAGAGCCTAAAGTAATTTTTCGTTTAATTTTAGACACTGCTGCCCTTATTAACCAAAACATTTCAATTTGTTAATTATGTATAGGCAAATGCTACTTGAAAGAGTATACGCCTATACAGGTCGAACATAACATGACATATCAATTCCAAAGCTTTTAAGGTTCTCTTAAGAATATTCGAGACCAACATCAATACCCAAAAAATCAAAACTTAATATTTCGTAATTCAAGTGCCCTAATTCGACTTTTAAGTGGAATATAAAACTCATACCCGACAACTGTCGTAGAAACTATTGGATACCCATAAGTAAATTTTTTCTTTTTTAAAATTTGTCTACAAAATCGTCATTGGCATTGACACAAATCTAGTCTTCATACAACAACAACAAAATTTTAAATGTTAATTTTAAAAGAAAAAATAATTTATTGGTTTAACAAAGAGAGATCAATCGAAAATTCGGACTCGCACAAACTCCTCGAATACTTTAACAAGTAGGACGTTTGCATGTGTTTGTCAAGTTAGTGTTCTTTAAACAAAAAATGATAATTTATGTTCATTCGATTCTAGAGGGGGAAATAAAACGATAAAATAAGCAAAAAAATAACGAGAGTATATAGAGATTGATTCGTATCAATCTTAATAATTAATTAAAGCTTTTCAAAAAAAAAATGAGATAAAAAAGAAAGAGAGAGAATTTGAAATTTGTTTTTCATAAATTATATGCCTTTTGCCTTATAGAAGTAGAATTTTTTGCTATAATTGAAAAGAAAAAAATGCAACTACAAAAAAAAATAATTACTAATAGATTTTTATTATTTTTCATATATTTTTTTTTCATTTTGTTGAAATTATGAAGATGATGTTGTTTAACATTGATTTTATGTTATTTTCTTTTTTTTCTCAATCGTTAAACTTTAAAAGCGTTTTTTGTTCTTTTTTGAAAAAATAGATAATTTTTTTTTAGTCGACAAAGAACGTCGTGAATTGACGAGAAACAAAAAAAAATAAGAAAAAACGACGAGCCTTAATGAAATAATAATGAAGAGACGAAATGTCGACTCGAATAAGTATCGTAAACAATTTCATTTCAGAAAATGTAAATTTACTGAAGGAATGTACGGAAGGTAAGTACCTTAGACAAAAAAGAATCTCGAAAAATGGGTGTGTCAAATTAACTTCATTTAGACAGAGGGTATCATATTTCAGTATTGGTAAATTTATTTTAAAAGATATCTTTGTTTCATGCCTACGCTTTATTATGTTTAAGATTAGTTTCAGAAAATGTGACAGTCAGTCATCGGTTTTGATTAAAACACGAACCAATAAAGTTCGACCAGCTTTCGGTGATCGATAATCTTGTTCATCTTTTTGTGCTCTATCTTGCGGATAAGGTGTCTAAGCTCTGGGACAATAAGCTCGTTCAAATAAAGAAAACACCCTAAAAAACTAAAGGATTACCACTTTTCCGCTGACCTAAAAGCCCGTCAGTTTCCAGAAACCGATTTTCTGATAGAAAATTTAAATGCTAATGTCTAGGACATTCGATTCGGGCTACCGATTCTTAAAAGCAAAAACAGACATGAAATTTTTAGACTACTGACTGGTCATCATTTAATGAAAAATCCGTCCGGTTCAAGACACACATTTTCTGGTACAACTTTTTATTCTTTATATTGATATAACTAGAGCTAAGCTCTGGGACCTTTAGTTCGGGCTGCAGGTGCACCCAAAACATAAAATCACTAAAAAATTTCGACGAACCACCACAACAATTTAATGTTACTTTAATTAAGCACAGTTTGTGGATACTTTTGCTTTAGCTAGAGTGTAGAACAAGGAATTCTGTGATTTTTGAGGTATAACTTACAACTAATTACATGAAAGATTGACATGTTTTCGTCTGGTAAAAAAATCAAAAATTATTCCAATAACCTCTATTCCGAATTCATGAACTTTCAGAAATGGAAATTTATGAATTTTAGTGAATAGAACTTTTCGTGTCTCTGTTATCACTCTCTCTCTCTCTCTCTCTCTCTCTCAGGAAATTGATTATAAAGACCCAAATGAATCCTCTTTAAATCCGAAACAAAATTTGACACATTCAGAATTTTGATTTTTGTAACACTTAAATATTATATTCATTTTGTAGCAGCTCATTTGTTTATTTGAAATTTTTGTTACTTTGGATCCTAATAATGGTAGCCGATTTTGTATTGGAATTTCGTTTCGAATTTTTATGGCCATTTTGGTTACTTTTACGCAGTTTATACGACTCTTATAGATACCAAGGAATCGTAAGTTCAGAAAATTTTATACATTAATAGCCAATCATACATTTTTATTTTCAAGATATTCGCGATATTTTTTGCATCTATAGCATTTTTTTCCGATTTAATATGTTACATGTTTTTACCGGTTCAATGGTTATTTTTTGCCGCAAGCACATATGTATGGGTACAGTATGTATGGCACACAGAAAAAGGAATTTGTCTACCAACAGTGTCCTTATGGTTACTATTTGTTTACATAGAAGCTTCGTTTCGACTTAAAACTCTTAAAACAATCGATTTATGTCGACCATTTGCCGCTCATTGTATCGGCTATCCTGTAGTCACACTCGGTTTTGGTTTCAAAAGTTACCTAAGCTACAAGTGTCGCTTGAAAAAACAAAAAAAAATTCAAAAACAAAATGATTTTTATCATTCACTTATGAAACAAGCTTTACCATTGGAATTACAATTAAAAACTCTCAATTACGAAGCAGAAATCTCATCTCAAAAAGAACAAACAATTGAAATAGTTCAAACTTCTAAAACTTCTAAAAGTAGTCTTATAGCAACCGCTTTATCTTATTATTTAAACAGTAATCAATCGACAAATACATCTAATAATCCCGAAGATCTGCCTTATATACAACAAAAAGACTCTGTAAATACGAAAAAATCTTTTAATAATAATGAAAAAAATTTTAGTCAAAAATTTACAAATACTGAATTCAATCAATTTAATAAACCTAATCAAACTAATTTTAGTAAACAATTTTCGAATAGTAATTGTATAAAACAGACAAAGCATTCATCGACCACGGCGCCGAATACCGATCAAATAAATTCTTTAAATTTACCCTCGTTTTCAATTCAATCGTTGGCATTGAGTCAAAATGAAAATTCTAATGGTAATGTAAATTTGAATAGTATTAATGTAAATAGTAATGGTAATTTGGTATTGTTAACTAATGGTCCTAAGAGTAGCCATCATCATCACCATCAACGATCTGCGTCGTCTAATTCATCTAGTTTTATGCCTAATAATAATAGTCATACGAATATAAATATAAATATGACTATAAACACAACAGCTATAGCTACTGCTACGGCAACAGCTACCACTAATGGTCAATCTGAACCTTCGACTAATACATCTCCGTCTAATAATTCGAATAATTCGAAAAAATTCAAAAATAAAGAGAATAAAAATAATTTAGCAATTACGAATGGTAAACAAGTTAATGGTAAAAATAGCAATGAAATTTCAAATGATTTTAATTATAAGCAAGGGTTAATCAATGAGTAAGTTTTTTTGTTTGGTGTTTCAATTGTTTTCTTTAAATAGTTAAGAATACCAGTGAAAATAAACATTTTACAGGCTATACACTTCTGGACACAGTTTATTTACTCACTGATTCTTACTAAGGTTTTGGCCGTTCATGGAATTGAAAAAAATATTCAAACGGTCGTTCAACTTCTGTTTGAAACTTAATACAGTTGATTATTTTAATCCATGTATACTTGAACTAAAATGGGGGTAATGATGCTGAAAAATGTAATTGACCTTTATGGCAATTTTATTAACAAGAAAAACCATACACCCTTGAGTAATTTTTACACGAAGTGAGGTATGCAAAAAATTATTTTCATACAACGTAGAGTACATGAAAGGCCACAAATTTCTGCCAAATTTAAACCCCTAGTGAAGTTATTTGGAGGAGAAAACTTATTTTTCACTTTTCAGCCTTAAAGGACCCTCATATACCCAGTCATGGCCAAAAAATCTTTTTTCCCAACTAATCGAGTATTCAAAAGGGTATTCGGCTATTCGGGTATTCGAATGCCCATTCAAAAGGGTATTCGGCTATTCGGGTATTCGAATGCCCATTCAAAAGGATATTCGGCTATTCGGGTATTCGAATGCCCATTCAAAAGGGTATTCGGCTATTCGGGTATTCGAATGCCCATTCAAAAGGATATTCGGCTATTCGGGTATTCGAATGCCCATTCAAAAGGGTATTCGGCTATTCGGGTATTCGAATGCCCATTCAAAAGGATATTCGGCTATTCGGGTATTCGAATGCCCATTCAAAAGGGTATTCGGCTATTCGGGTATGCGAAAGAGTTGCCATGATATTTTTTATATTTTTAAGGGTTGGTCAAAGGGGGACTTGTGACCTGGGGGTTTCGGAGTTAAAGGGGGCAAGCTGTATCAAGCTTAGAAAAAAGCCAACTTCAAACTGAAATATCAGGGTAGTTAAATCCGGAATATCAGGGTAGTTAAATATCACGGCCAATCCAAATAACGGCCGTCGACGTCGGTTTAACTACGGTTCTAGGAGTTCTTTTCAAATATGACTCGTCTCAGTTTCTCTGTCAAAAACAATAGTTGATTCAGTTCTAAGCGTTTACCATATTAAGTTTTAAGCCCTAGGAAAAATGATTTTGAATAATCGTATAATATTCCTAGGAAAAAAGAAATTTGAATCGTATTATTCTAACAAGTTCTTTAAATAAAATATTGCCCATATCTCCGAATAGCCGAATAGCTGAATACCCTTTTGAATGTAACTCGAATACCCGAATAGTCGAATACCATTTTGAATGGGAACTCGAATACCCGAATAGCCGAATATCCTTTTGAATGGGAACTCGAATACCCGAATAGCCGAATACCCTTTTGAAATCTGTTAAAGTTTTTAAAGAATGAATACCCTTTGAATAATTGGATAAAAGAAAATTTTGTCCATATCTCGATCGAAAATATTAATATTTTTCAAAATAGAGAATTATATTTTTTTAATGGAATTTAACATATGCATTTTTATTTTGGTAAAACATATAATGGAACTTTATTACTTGACTTCAGTTTTAAACTCGTTCAACACTAATAATTCTACCTGTAAATTTTCAGACCATACCATTATTTAGTGTTGTGCATCGACCCGCAATAGTCGAACTTAAGTTCGAACTTTTGGAAACGACCTGAGTTCAAACCTGAGTTTTCGACGTTTCCAAGTTCGAACCTTTAAAGTTCGAACTTTAAGAAATTCGAATTATTAAAATTCGAACTTCCTAAAAAATCGACCCGAATTCGATAATGTTTAAAAACTTAAAATATTCAAAAAGAATAGTACATTTTTAATTACTTAAAATTAGCGTCGAGATAATGTGCTGTTTAACCAATGTAGCTATAATTTTGTCTTGATGTCCAGCAATCAGTTGTCAAGCCGATATAGCTTAGTGTTTTGAGTTTTTCTTTTAAAATTTTGGATTTTTCTTCATAATGTTTTTTGGATGAATTTGACAAATTTTTTAATCCGGAATTTTATAATTTGGTTTGAGTTGCTGGCAAAACTCTCGAAAAAAATCATTTTGAACTAATGTGAATGGGGGGGGGGAGAAGTTTTTATAAATATAAGTAAAATATAATTAATGTACACTTTTTCAAACTTTTTCAAAAAAAGTTCGAACTTAGGTCGAACTTTTCGAACTTTTAGATTCGAATATAAGAAAGTTCGAACATTCAAAGTTCGAACTTGCAAATTTTCGAACAAGTTCGAAAAAAAAGTCGAACTTGCGTTCGAACTTTGGTGAAAAAGGTCGAACCCGGGTCGAAGTGGTTCGAACGACAACACTACCATTATTTCCATATTTTAAAAATAACTTGCGTTAGTAGCAAAAACCATTTAAAATATACTAGCTACTTTGGTAAGCTTAAAATCGTCTAAGCGGCTTCAAGAAAAACATTTTATTCAATAAATGAAACACAAACATAAAAAGTTTATGAATAAGTATATTTAGCAGTTGTATCCATATGATACCTCAGATTAAAATTTGTAATGAATGTTTGATCTTCGGTTAGAATTTATTTTAAATCCGTACAATCCGTAATATGAGTCCGTGTCACCAGAAATCCGTATCCGTTTTAGGGACAACCTATTTTAAAGATTAAGGAATTTTTCTCTTCAAATCTGGTAAATTCAATATACGTAACACTTCAAGTATATTCACTCATATATGAATGCAATTATTGTTAAATATAAAAAAATTCAAAATTCTGCAAATAATCGTATAGGATCGAAGGGGTTCGGGTTTAGATTTTACTAAATTTGCATACCTCACTTGGTGTAAAAGTTACACCTTGGAGTATTTTCTAGATCGAGGTGTAAAATTCTGACCGGGTATTCAATATTTCTGAATATGGCTTGGTTATATTAGCTAGTGAATTATAAAAACTTAAAATTTCCAACAAGCGAGCCAGAGCCTGTGTTCAATTTTAAACTCTTATCAAAACAAGCTTATTTAGTTGAAAACGTCTAAGCAGCTGTTTTAGCTTATCTTTTATAAGAAATCTTTAATTAAATCTTCACTGAATTTTTTTTAAATGCTGCAAAAAATCTAAATAAAATTTTGTTTAATCTCGTTTTTTTATCATAACTTTTAATGTTTACTGAAACAGCTGGTGTAAATGAAAGCAAATACGTAATTATGTTCTTCATTCCTTTCATTATCATCATTGAAAGTCGTAGACCATTAGTTTTCTCCATTCTCAACAGACCATCTTATACACTTGCGCTTGTATAAACTTACATCTAAATCTTCTGACTTTGGCGAGAATAAATAACTTCAAAAACAAAAATGTAAAACTTTTTTTTTTAAAGTTTGGAAGAAGACTTGAAAAAATTAAAAATCGAAATCGAACAACAAAAAAAAGTTGAACAATATTTACGCGATCAAATAAATTACATAACAAAATGTGAACGTACAGAAAAATTAAAACAAGAAAACGAATCATTACAATTTAAATTTAACGATTTAAAGACACAAAAAGATAAAGAAAGAGAACAACTTGAAAAACAATTACAAGATGAAAAAAAGAAACGTATCGATTTGGAGACACAATTAGCCAAAGAGAAAAAGTTACGTGAGACATCAGCAACTATTAAAAAACCATCAACGACTAGTTTTATTGAAACAAGCCAAAAAAAGCTAACACAACTCGAAATTGAAAACAAAGACTTAAGAGACGATTGTTTCAAAAAACAGGACAAGATTAACCAATTAGAGACAGAGGTCAAAAATTTGGTTAAATTGAAAGAGTCAGGTGATAGTGTTGACACTCTCAAGACAAAATTAGAAAAATTAGAAGAGAAGAATATCAGTTTACAAGAGAGTCTTCGAGCTGAAACTCGGTTCAAAATGGACTTGTTTTCGGCTTTGGGTGAGGCAAAGAGACAACTTGAATTCGTCAATAGTAAGATCCTTTCTACACCCTCTTCACTGACTATTTTTTAAATTTTATTTCTTAAAGATCAACTGGAGACCAAAGACACTGAATTGAACGCACTGAAAGCAATTTTGATTAAACAATCTTTGTCTCACAATTGCTTGCTACCCGAATCGACTCAAACCGAACTAATAAGTCAATTCCTAGCCGATCAATTAACAACTCTTCAATCTCATACGTACAATTCAAATATTATTCAGAATGGTCAAAACGAAAATCGTCTAAATTCATCATCATCACCAGGCATACACGATCTCAATCGTATGAGTTTTTCACCATCATTGACAAATTTAAACGGTTCGAACACGCCAGGTTTTGATCAAGATCAATTGGGATTAAACAATTTTATGCCCAAAATTTGAAAATTTTCAAACTTCTTTTTTGTTTTTTTTTAAATAAATGAAGGCAGACAAAAAAATAAAATATAGAAACAGCACTCTTTATTTTTACATTATTTTTATTTTATATTTTTTTCTAAAAAATTGATTAATGTCGTCAATGTTGGCGTTGTTCCTTTTGCTGTTGAAACATATTTTCATAACAAGATTTTTTTTTTAATTAGATCTCACTTTTGGATTCTTTTATCTTCTTTTTTTTTGTCGAGAGTATTCTTTTGGAATATTTGTTAACAAAAGGACAATGGTAAAAAAAAGGCCTCGGTTTGTGTAGATAATGTTTTTTTGTTTGTTTTTTGTTTTAAATGTTGGGTTAGTTGTTATTTCAATTGTTTTATTTTTTATATTAAACGCATCCATCTAGTCTAAATCGAGACCCAAAACTGATTGATAAGTAATACAATATTAAAAAAAGGCCTACAATTATTGCTTCATTTACTTCAAAGTGTATTTATTTGTTATACACTTTTATTTTTTACTTTTTTTTTTGAATTTTTTGAAATAAAACTTTAAGAATAGTTTTTAGAACATCCTTATTTACAAAAAACTGTTACTGCCAATTGACTGTATTGTTTAATACAAGACTTTTTTATGAGAATAAGTTGAGAAATATTAAGAGCGTTATTCATAAAACAACGATTAATTAACAAGGTGTTAGAGAGGTGGTGTTGGAGAAGTGTTCGACTCGATTTTCTTATTCTCCATACCCGAAAACCAAAATTTGATTTTCATATTTTTGGCCTTAAATTCGTAATCCCCATGCAGGAAAACCCTAGTAGCATAAAACTCTTCATAAAGAACAAATTTTATAAAAAATTCAATTTTGGGTGCTGAAAATGGTCCAAAAAGGTAATTTTTTGAAAAATTGAAAGAATTTTTTTATTCAAACCTTATGTATGTATTTTAGGGTTTGAGGCCAAAAAAATGAAAATCCATCATCTTAGTGATTTTTGATTCTTATGACTTTTTTTCGGCCTCGATTAAACCAAAAGTAAAAATAAAACCTAATTTTGTTCAGAATTTTGTCTAGTTTCAGAATCTGTAAAGAAAGTCTATGGTTTATGGGTAAACAAAAAGGAGATCCAAAAAAACTGAAAAAATGCCTAAAAATTTATTGTTTTTTCGGAATATTCCGCGGAATTTTATATTTTTTTCGACTTTTTTTTCTCTAAACGTGCAGGAAATTCGATTCGCTACCAGAAAATATGGTTACTTTTAATATAGAATTTATTGTCGTTTGAAGCGAAACTTTTAAAATGGCATACTTCTTTAAGGGTCGCTTAAAATCTTTGGACCCCCCCTAAAATTTTGGCATACCCTAGGTTTTCGGGTATGGAGAATAAGAAAATCGATTCGAAAATCCAATATTAAGATAGTGTGGTAATTTTGCATTGCGCGAACTTTATTTGAAACATAAATCGAAAAAATTTTTGCAAATAAAATTTACAGTAAGATAATTACAAAGTTTATTTATAAAGCTAAACACTTGCCTAAACATTGTCCAACACAACTCAAACACCTGTCCATCGCTTTATTTTTCATTTATACTTTGTTCTTGTAAGTTGGTAACGCTGACAAAAAAATGTTAATTTTTAATATTTTTAGCACGTAATAATTTCTTATTCGATTAAAAATTCATTCAAATACATCATTTAAAGTCAATTAAAATTTAAATCCAGTTGGTACTTAAAAGGTTGACTTTGTGTTTGTAACATAATGTAAATAGCGCATTTTACATTCGTCTGAAATTTGTGAAATTGCTTTATTTGACTAGTCAAAATTCTAACTAAAAAGTTATTAATATTAGGAGTAAATCTTAGGTGATTTACTTCAATAACGCTTAGATTTAGCTAGGAAGTCTCGAATGAAAGTGGTCAATATTACCCAGTAAAATTCAATTTACTGTAAAACCACTGGAACTCAACCAACAAACAGTAACATTAATATTACATTGTTATTACATTAATAAATTTTTACTGTTTTTTTGTTACTTTATGTGAATTTGATTAAAAACGCATTTAAAATTGCAGAGGTGCAGAATTTTTGCACAAGAGCTCCCTGTATGTAGAAATTCTTTCTTATATATAATATCTATCTCTGCAATAATTTTTTGGGAGTTTTATTGTTTAAAGATGAATTGGTCGAACAAAGCCAAATCGAAAAAAACTTAATTTTTTCTTCATCAATTTTTACTTTAACGTAAATTAACGATGAAAATTGGAATAAGTCAATAATTTCCTTCACCACTGAAATTTTTCTAAATTACGTAGAAAAATTGGCATGTTAAAATTTTTTACTAATTTTCTTATTCTCAATTTTTATAACAGTTATAAAAGCTGTGCAAAGGGTGATTTTGATCAAGACAAAAGTTGTTTCACTTGAAACAGAGTCAATAAAGATTGCACACCATTAAGAGCCAGAGAAATTTACTAATTTTATTAAACAAATATTCTTAAATATCATAGTCTCAGTATTATAACAAAATTTTGGAAAATTATTTGGTTGATTTAAAGATTATGTTGGCGATAATCCTATGCTTAAAACCCCAATGTTTCAAAAAATTTATCTAACGGGCGAATTAGAAAAAAACTGTGGAACGATAATCTGAATCTTGTTTGTTGCCCTAACTTTTAAGCTCAAAAAAAGTTCTCTTGGCGCTTAGTTACCCCGGAAATTTTAGGATTTTCTGAAATCCGGGTTTTGGGTCTAAGCGATAAAGTTAAGGGATAAAAAACAGAAAGACTCATTTTTTAACCTATGAATGGTCAGGGTCAAATTTAGAGGTTTTTTTAAGAATTTCTCCAGAACGGAGCATAACAATGTTTTAATTTATATAGGGTTTTAATCCTATCCGATGGTGGGTCTTTCCAAAACAAAATTACCGAGGACACCCGATTGGTTTTGGTTGGTGTCATTTTCAGGGAGCTTAATCCTCAAAAAAAGCATATGCTTGAATTGATCACTTTTTTGTAAACTAGAAAGGACAAGGTACAAGTGTACACAATTATCCGTCCATAGTTTTTTTTAATTCTAAAATGGCGACAATACCATTCGTCATGTCCAGTATGTGATCAAGTGTTCACATATTATGTGATCACTAGAATAATGCTGGTTTGGTGAACATGGCTGATCACATAATTTGTGATCAAAATAAAATTAATAAAATTTTATTAAAAAATTATGTGATCATTTTTTTATTTAATGTGATCAATAAAATAAAAAAAATAGTGTTTTTTAGATATATGAAGTTTGACACCTCTCTCATTTTTCATAAACTTATGACATATAGGGCAATGGATTGGGTCCTCGTGTTTACTAAATGCTTTTTTTACCTCTAATTTCTATTGTTTTTTATAAGGAGTAAGCTTTAAAAAACGAGATATTGTATTTGCCATTAAAACTACACTTTGAAAAAATTTCAATTCTCTTTGCAATCTTTTACTCCAAGTCAGGGGATATAAGTAAGAAAAATTTTCAACACAAGGTCCATTTTAAAAAAAAATTCATGGTTATATCACCCTCCATAAGAAGAAAATTTCGAAGGAAAGATCAAAAATTTTTAACAAAACATTAAAATTTTAACGTATTTTGTTGACTAAGATTTAAAAGTTTAATTTTTTTTCATACCTCCTGTCCGAGGGAAAAAAAATTTTTCAAAAAAAATTAAAGAAAAATTTTGGTGATCATAAAACAAAATGTAGTGATCAAAAATTGTGTGATCATTGAATTTGTGATCAGCCATGTTCACCAAACCAGCATTATTCTTGATCACATATTGGACATGACCCAAGTTTCAAACTTAATGCTAATCAATGTTTAAAACCTTTTTACATGCCTCGATTGTGTGAAAGGCTAGTGGTACAAACTTTTTATGACATAAATCGAATATAAGTTTATTGGTAAAGTATGGGAAATCTAATACTTTGACTGTTTCAATATCGAAAGTAACAGAGTTATTTAAAAAGTGCAATCTATGAACTTAACAGGCTGTTTGCTTTATTTTGTATTTTTAGCCTCAAACTGAATTTAAAAAAAAATGGGATAGAAACTCTAATTATAAACATGTATATTTAGCTCTGATTTTTAGTGTTTTACTTTTTCGAATGTTTTGATATGTGCCCAAAGATTGGCCAGACGTCGACGCATTAAAAAAGATTTTCCTCAATCTTCAAAGCTATTTAAAGAGAATTATTTTTCTTAATAAAACTCTTAATTTACAATTATTAATCGACCATTTCTGTAATTGAAAAGTCTCAGTTTAACCTCTATGATTCGTTTTATTTTAAACTAGTGTAGAACATTTTTGAAAGTGATTCATCAAGTTAACAGTGCTTTTGGTAATAAAGTACGCTCCATTAAAAAAATAGTTTTAGATAAGATAAAAAATATTAAATTCTGTGTTTAAAAATTATACTGAAAACACAAATCAAAAAATTTTAAGTATTCATAGAATTTAACCTTAGACACAAAAGAGGCCAGATTAAAGAAACAACTAAGAATACTTCAACAACAAATAAAAAAGGGAAATTTCAATGAGTAACTGAAAATAATCAAAATCGGCGATGATGAGAAAGCAAAACATTGCAATTGCATAATTAATTTTTTTGTTGTTGTTAAACTTCTAGCCAACATAACAGTAAACTGAAACTCAACAAATACTTCTAAAATAAACTAAATTTCAACAAAGTGAGAAAGAGAAGAGCTGTTCAAAAAAAAACTCAGATTTCAAAATTTGTCTTTTTCTCTCTTTTTTTTTGAATTTTTATGTTTCAATTTTTTTTATTGTAAATGGCTGACTTGAACAACTGATTTAAAATTTTGTTTTGTAACCATTTTGTTTTTTTTTTTTATGAAGTTAAAAAAAAAATTTTCAACTAAAATGAATTGGGAAATTGAAAAGTTTAATCATCAAGTCCATGAGGACTTTAACTCATTAGAAAGCCAATTTGACCTAGAATCCGATACAGATGTCCATAGTAGATATGATTCAATAGGTCTTAGTTTAACAAGTCAAGAAAAAATATGTGAATTTCATCAAGTTTTGGGCGACGAGAGTCCAGAGAAAATAAAATTTTTTGAAGAAATTCTTCATGCCGTTCTTGAAGATATTCAACGATACAAACGAGAGGCTGTTCGTCTAGAAAAATCTTACAAAAGGTAAGACTTTTAATAAACCGAGTCCTAATTCATAATTTTATTTTAATAGTGAAAGAGATAACAATCAGGAAACGATCAAAAGTATGATCGACGAAGCCGAAAGACAATTGAGTTCAATGACCGAAAAAATCAAGTACCAGGTATTACATAGTTTATTAAAAAAATTTTCATTATTGTAATATTCTGTTCAAGGAAGAGACCAAGTACAAAAAAATGATTGAAAATTTGAAACAACAGTATCAAATTGAGATCTTTAGTCTTCAAGAGAGTCTTTCAAAAATGCAAGAAGTAAGTTCAATTGAGTCAAAAGTTTTTTTAAGGAAATTTGTATGATTTGTTTTTGAAGACTGAAAAAAATTTGAATGCAAATCGACATGGTGAAAATATTCACGTAAATGAACTTAAGAATGAGATTGAAAATTTAACAATTGAAAATCGAGATTTAAAAACTCAATTAAGACAATCACAATCGGAAATTTCAATATTGAAAAGTGAAATTGCCGAATTGAATACCATTTGCAACGAGAAAAATTTGGAAAAGTAAAAATTTTTTAATAATCTTCCAAATATTCTAAATTTTTATTTAAATTAGTTATCTACCGAATGATACCCTAATGGAATTGTGTAGACTCAAACAAGAGATTGCAGCTTTACAGTAGGTTCTAAAAATATTATAAGTGTAATTTTGTTAATTTCCAATTATTTTTTTTTAAAGCGTGGCAAACAAAAAATTAAATGATACAAACGATATTCTAAAGTCTTTGGTACACAACTCAAAACAAAAAGACACCGAAAATGAGGTTTTTTTATTACATTTGCAATACTTAAAAAAAGCTAACAAAATTATAATTGAGTTGCCAGACAAAATTTTTGAGATGACCATCAAGGTCAATACCCCTAAATCTTATCTTTACTGTTACAATAACGGGACTTTTTTCGTTTTTTCATAGTTGCAAAGGTTTGAGGTTAATTCTTGAAAAATCTTAAGAAGAAAGTTCAAAGAATCAAAACGGAAAGGTCCTTTAGAGACATTGTTGGAACGGAGTTTGATCCATGAATTTACTTACTCTAAAACTTCCTTGATCTTTAAGAGTTTAAACAGAATCAATTTGTTGGCTTTTTTAAGCTTTAGAACAGATATTTGTAGCCATTAATTTAAGGTATTGGATGGGTATCGGTTACACATAAATTTTGGGTTTGTGTTAGGTATCCCATTGAATCAGGGTATTTGGTTATAGTTTTTTAGTACCCAAAAGGTTACCCTAACCGAACCCAAAACCTGAAAATTAATGGGTACCTATGTCTGCTTTAGAAGGGGTTTAACTTTATTTTTTTTAAAGAAAAAGTTACAAATTACCGCTTCTATTTCAAAAGACGAAAAGTAAGTTGATTTATTCAAAAGACGTCAATTTGCTAAACATTTTTGCATTAGAATGAACATTAGACGTTCCTTAATCAAACACAATAGCACATTTAGTTCTTCATTTGACCATGATGATGAAATAGGTACCTAACAAAAAAAGTCATGTATTTAACTGATAATTAGTATTGATTATAATTTTTAATAAAGATAGTGGTTATTTGCCATCGAATAATGAATACTCGGATTTTCATAATGATAGTTCAACATTTTTTCCAATTAGTTTAAGCACAAATAATTTTAAATTTGAATGTCAAAGTACACCTATAAACGATTCGATTGATCAAAATAAATTTATTGAAAATCTTAATTATAACGAAAATAAAACATCGACTTTAACTAAACCAACTAATTTAAATGGTAGGTATTTGTGTTATGAAACAATCAAG
Source organism: Brachionus rubens (assembly GCA_022207745.1). Taxonomy (NCBI): domain Eukaryota; kingdom Metazoa; phylum Rotifera; class Eurotatoria; order Ploima; family Brachionidae; genus Brachionus; species Brachionus rubens. The sequence continues at coordinate 290,897 of JAJVHD010000083.1, read as the reverse complement.
AGAACTAATTTTTTGTTTTTATTTTAAAGTAAATAGCAAACAATTAAACACAAATCGATTTAAAAATGTAAATTTTTTAAATTTTTTTATTTTAGAAATTTTAATTTAAATTTTCATTTGTTAGAAATCAATTGCAAATTCGGATCCGGAACGTGTGTTTAAAGTCGTATTTGCAGGAGACTCGGTAAACTTTACATTTATTCTTATTTCTTAATTTTTTGATCTTTTATACATCGCCTTTAAACTCAAAATTAGTTGGAATTTTTTAAGCACGTTCTCGTTTCTTAAAATCAAATATTTATCTTGAGAAAATATTAAATTATTGATATTATTGATTCAATTATTATTATTTTCAAAGCAAATGAGATCAAAAGGATAACATACAGTAGGAGTTCAAAAAGCCTTATAAGTGTACCCGGGTTTTTATTCTAAGACAGTGTAATTTTCGGAACGATAGTTTAGATGTAAAATTTCTTTTTTTAAGTATACGTTGACCAGTTTCCTTGTAGAGAATTTTGTCCTTTACAAGTCGATATATTTTGTTTGTGTACTTATTCATATTGGCTATGATACAGACCCTGTCAAAGTGATTTTAGGTTAAATGGATAAAAATGGCGCAATGTAAAGGACTTTTTCACCCAAAAGAGATTATAGCATGTCAAATTAAAACATATCAGTATCCTTTGGGTGAAAAATCCCCTCACATAATTCATCCATTTACCCCAAAATCACTTTGACAGGATCTGTATCATAGGTGATGTGGTCGATATTTTAAAAATATATATTATCAGTAGTAGTAGTAGTAAAAAAAAAAACTGCAGTATGAGCTTTGTCCAAACCAGCGCAATTAAGCGCTTAGCCCAATTATGGGCCATTGCAGTCGTTGCATTAGTTTAAATTAAACACTTCTCGAGCTCTTTTTGTTGATTTCTCTAACAAGTCTCTTGTCGTTTGACCTTCTTAGGTTAAGTTAAGTAGGTTGATTTTCTCTACACCATTAACCAGCTTATACGTTTGAATCAAGTCACCCCTCAATATTCTATCTTCAAGATTTTGCAAGTTCAAGATTTCCAATCTTTCATCATAGGACTTGTTTTTATTGATTTTACGAGTTTTGTTGCTCTTCTTTGTACCCTTTCAAGAATCGAAATGTCAGTTTAAAATGAAGGACACCACATACTTACGGCATATTCAAGATGAGGTCTAACTAGTGTTGTATACAACGATTTGATTATTTGGCTATCCAGATTCACAAAAGAATTTTTAATTTGGCCCAAAACTCTGTTTGCTTTTGCAGCAGCAATTGTACATTGTTTATTCCATTTCAAATCATTTGTCAAGATCCCTTTCCTCTACTGTCTAAATATGCTCTATATTGGATTGTAGGAGAATGAATTAATAAGCTAAGGGGTCTTTTTCTATTGATAAGCTTTATACTAACTCTTTACAATCTTTCCGAGAAATTCATTTATCCTGTTCGACCGTCTTACTATATAAAGTTTCTCTAGAACTAGATATAATCATCTGAAAAAGTCCTTATTTGAATGTTTCTACTTAAATATGCTTCGTCGACAAACAGATGAGCCAATAAGAACCGAAATTAATAAATGGGAAAACAAAAGCAAGGACGGCGAATAACGTCCAATGATAAAAGTGATACTTTAGGGATTTCGGGTTCATAGATTACGGATATAAATTCAAAAATTACAAATTTAGATGTTGTTGACCGCGATTCATCTCAGACTGTGCTTTTTTTAATTTAACTTTTTGTTAAGGGAGTCGGTAAGACCAGCTTCATTACAAGATATTGCAAAGGAGAATTTAATTCATCAACAAGTTCAACAATTGGTATGAAAATTAATTTTCAAATTTTTTTTTCTAAATATTTTATTCTTAAACAAAAAAAAAAGGAGTTGATCATTATATGAAAGTACTTGATATGGACGGTAAACGAGTCGCGCTCCAATTATGGGACACGTATATCGAAATAAAATCAAAAAAAAAAAAAAAAACACTTGAAATATTTTATTTTTTTTTCAAGATGCGGACAAGAGAGATTTCGCTCAATAGCAAAATCATACTTTCGTCGAGCAGATGGCGTTGTACTAATGTACGATTGTACTTATGAAAAATCATTTTTAAATGTACGCGAATGGGTTGAGATAATAAATGAATCAAGCGATAAACGAATACCAATTGTTATTGTTGGAAATAAAATAGACTTGAGAGAGGAAGCTGGACACAATAGTCAAGTTGTTCAAAAAGAGGATGGTGTTAAATTAGCCAAACAATATCAAAGTATGTTTATTGAAACAAGCGCTAAAGATGGAAGCAATATAGACGAGTCTTTAATTGAAATTTGCAGGTATAAATTTAGAAAATACAAAATCAGAAACAAAAAAAATTTCAATTTCCTTTTTATAGAATAATGAGCACAAATCAAGACATTGAATTAAAATCGGATAGAATACGACTTGGTTTAAATACAACACCAGCTAGAAAAAAAAATTGTTGTTAAAAATAAAAAAATTTTTCTTTTGTTTTTCATGTAAAAATTTCAATTATCTTAAAGTATACCATAAGAAAATAATTTATTCCTAAACCAAAGAAGAAGCATTTTTTTTTTATTAATTTTTTTTATTTTTAATAAATTATTTGAAATTGATCGGTGTTTTTTTTTTTAATTATCTCAATAAAGATACTTTCTTTTATTTTTGTTTATTTGTTGAGGAATCGTTTTGCTTCTTTTCCGATTATCAAAAAATTGAAATATTTTTTAATTAATTTGTTTCTCTTTGTGTTTCTTAACGGTGACAATTTTTGGTATAAATTTGAAATGAATTTTTTTTTTTTTTTAGAAAATTTACAAAACACAAAATTCAATCAATCGGTTTTTTTGCTTTGTTTTGAATAACCACTTGTTCCTGAAGGGATTTCTATCAATCAAAATTTTAATTTTTCCTTAAAATCGAAAAATTTTGTTCAGACTCATAAACTGAAAGTAAAATTTTCAATTTTTTAAATTGATTTTGTAAACTGAGGGTTCTATTTCACTCCCAAAAATGATCCCTTTTAGGTCATACTTCGTAAACCACTGTATTCAGGAAATGAATATTGTAATTAACTTTAGTAATGAAAAGCTTTATAACCTCCATGTTTATCCTAGACTCTATTAGCTGCAGAAGCTGATTAACCTGGGATTTTGCTATGAGACGAGCATGTTTAACTATTAATTTTAACAAAAATGGTACGACTAAGGTTGTCAAGAAAGGATTCAAGACAAGAAGATCAGCGCCTCACTTGCATAAAATTCAATCGATTTCACCTTTAAGCTGAATTTTAGTGACACTTATCCATTTCCATTTTTTTCTGAACGTTTCAATTTTTTGACCCTATGAGGATTCGAACTAGTACCACACGTCGTCAGAACTATTTTTTTAAGGTGTTGCATTCGATTTCAAAAGACTATCAATTCTAAGATGCACCAAATCATAAATCTTAGTTTCTCTTCAATTTTATACCTAGATAAGACACAAACTTATTAGCTTTGTAGATTAAGTCCTTCTCTTCAAAATTAGGTGAGGGTTTTTCAAACGATAAGTAACTTTTGATACTACAATATGTCCGAAATATGAATTTCCGTAAATTTCCAAGGAAAAATGCTCAAATTTTAGAAAATCTCTTGTATTAAAGAAAACTATTTGTTTGATGACAAACCCTCACCTATCTCCAGATACAATTATGATAGAAAGATATTAAGACACATTTTAACTTGGATTTATTGTAACATAACGGAGGAATATAATTTAAAGCTATTAAGATTTATCATTTGGGGCTCCTTAGTTTCAGTGATTTTTTAACCAACAAAACTCGAATTGAATCGTCTTATAAGATTGAACGCATTCATAATGGAGCGTTAGATTTTTGCAAGAAAAGCTTCCCACGAGCAGTCTTCCGGTGTTTTAGGTTGTAGGACGCTGTAGGACTGGATCGTTAACAATTTCAAGAAGAACAACAGACTTTCATAAACAAATATTTTTTTTTTTTATTTAGACCATCGGTTAAAATGAGTTAATTACTTGGGTATAATTTTACATTTTATAAATTAAATTAAGGTGACTAGGTGTATAAATTTTGAAAAAAAAAAAAATATTGATTTTTTTTTGTTAATACTCGTTTACAAAATTAGTTCTTTTTATTGTCAAGCTTCTTCTTTTATTTGTCGTCAAAAAAAAAAGTAATTAGTTTTTTTTAAAGCAAGTTTTGTTTTTCTTTTTAGGCTTAAACGTAAACATAATCACCATAGAGAACTTAAAATTATCGATTTTCTTTGTTGTTGTTGTTTTTTTTTCTCTTTCTTCATCATTTAGCTCAGTTACCTATTTGTTAACGTATCAAAAAATATTTCAAAAAAAAAAATTTTTTTTAGTGATCAATGGTCACCTGTTCTATCGACTGTAAGTAAGATATTGACATAGACCGTCCAATTCAGTTGACCAAAATCAACCCTACATACCATCAGTTCTCCTCTAAATTCAATTCAGGATTCGAAATTTGATCGATAACAAAAAAATACGTGTTAAGTTAAATATGATCCTAAACAATTAAAATCGAAGCGGACAAATTTTGAAACCATTAGTTACAAAAAAAAACAAAAAAAAAAGAATTAATTTCTAACGAAAAATGGAGGGTAAAAAAATAGAAATTAACTGCGAGCCTTTTTTTTTGTTCTCTTTCTCGTACTAATTTGATTCATTTCAATTCCGCAATTTTGTTATCGACAACAATTTTCAAAATGTGTCGTCTTCATTAATGCGGAAACTAAATTGTTTTTTTTTATATAAATATGGTGTCTCTAAATTATTCGATTCAAATCATTGACTCGCGTGTGTCGTTATTTATTTTCATAAATTAATCAAAAATTAAATTTTCAAAAAAAAAAAAAATTTTTTTTTTTTTTTTTAAATGGCGTTCACCGTGTTTCTCTCAGAAATAAAAAAAATCGATTTTTTTGTTATTCTTTTTTTTTTTTGTTTTCAGAAAAATTTTTTTTTTGTTCGAAAAAAAATATGGAAGAACAAACGTATGAACAATATCAAAATATTCCTCAGTATCAAACAGCTCCTAGTAACGGTGGTGTTAATGATCAACCTGAACAAGAAACTCAATTTAATGATGATCCTATGCATGGACAAAAACGTCAAGCTGATCAAAATCAAAATCAATTTTCTCAAAAAAGACAACGAACAGACAATTATCAGACTGGACAAAATCGAGGCTTTCAAAATCGAGTTGGTAAAGTCGATTTAAGAATTTTACTCCCGAGCAAAGTAATTTGGTGGAGCTTAATGAATTTAAACAAGGGATAACCAATTTTTTTTTGTTTAAAGGATGCTGGTGCAATTATTGGCCGCGGGGGTACTAATATTAAAAAACTCCGAAATGATGTACGTATCTTTTTTAAACTTTTTTTTTCAAAAACCCTCAAGAGTTCAGAAACAGCAACACAAAATTTAAGAATACCTGTTTTATGGGCCCTATATTGTTGCTGTTCAACTCTAAATTTATAAAATTCACAAAACTTATAAAATGTCTTTTCTCTTTTTACACACACACACACACACATACACACACCAACATACACAACACCAATTGACCAAATTTGTCTTGTCTTTGACCTAAACTCTAAAAAATCTTATAAAAAAAATTTATCGATTGATTCTGTACATCCATATTTCATCCCGATTTATCTTTTATAATATAATAGCACAAGACTATTATACAAGTACCTGATTGTGATGGTCCCGAACGGTAATATTTCATTTATTTTATTCTTGGTCTTGTCCAAAGCCTTGGTTTAATTTTGTTGATTTTGAGAAATTAAAAAAAATGAAAAAAAATTTTTTTTTTTTTTAAAGATTACTTTTAATTGGTGGTGATACAGAGGCGTGTTTGTCATCTATTTTAGATGTTATACCATTGATTGAAGAGAATGCTAAAAATGGTCCTGATCATCCTTATGAATTTAGAATTTTGTTACACCAGAGTCAAGCTGGTTGTGTAATTGGACGTGGTGGAGAAAAAATTAAAGAGCTCAGAACTGTAATTTTTTGAAAAAACGAAAAAAATTTTTTTTTTCTCTTAACATTTTTGATGTTAAATAGAGACATAACTTGGACATGAAAGTCTATTCTGAATGTGCACCCATGTCGACTGAACGTATTTGTCAAATGAGAGGTAAACCACAAGACATTGTTAGTTGTTTAAGAGAGACTCTACAATTGTTAGAAAATGCACCACCTAAGGGTATGAGTCGACCATATGACCCTCAAAACTATAAAGAATTTTTAGCTAGTCAATACGGTGGGTATGTTAATGATAAAAAAGGCGGTGGTAATCAAGGTCCGCCACAACGAGGTGGTCAAGGAGGGGGTTTCCAAGGAAATCAACAGGGCAACGGCGGTGGTGGTCGTTTCAACCGAGATGACTCTAGAGGAGGAAGTCAACGAGGTGGAGATAGAAATAGAGGTGGTCGTGATGGAGGTCAAGATAGGAGAAGAAGTGATCAAGGCGGTCGCGGTGGTGGTAACCAAGGCGGTGGTCGAAATTTCGGTAACCAAGGCAACGGCGGCGGCCACGGTGGTGGTGGTGGTAACCAAGGCGGAAGACAAGGTGGTTATGACCAAGGCTTCCAAAACGGTGGTCAAAATAAACCCAACGCAATGACCAATCAAGTAACAATTCCCAATGATTTAGCAGGAGCTATAATCGGACCTAAAGGTCAAAAAATACAACAAATAAGAGAACAATCAGGGGCTGGTATAACCATAGACAAACCTGTACCGGGTAACAATGATCGTGTTATAACCATTAGTGGCACTACTGAACAGATCCAAAACGCTCAATATTTGTTACAAATGACGTAAGTGAACACACCTTCAAATTTTTTTTTTTTTTTCTAACTTTTTAACAACTAAAATTTTAGCTTTAAAAATATAGTTTTTGTGGGTTGGAAGACCAGTGATTTTGTGTTAAGCTAAAGCATGATTATGACAACACAAAATTCTGTGTCTTCGAAACTGACTTAATCTAACTAACAACTAATCCTAAGGGTTTACTTAGAACTTTATGGAAGACTAATGATTTTGTGTTTAGTTTTGTGATTTAAATGACTTGAAGTCCTTTTAACATGAAATCTAAGTTTTCCATTAAAGTTAACCCGTACTAACAACTAATAAAAATATTTTTTTTTTTTGGAGTCAATTGCCTTGGATTGAGACTAACTTTTTTTTTTGTCATAAAGGGTCAAACAATCAGGTCTTTGGAGCGGAAATTGATTAAACAAACAAATCAACTAATTTTTTTTTTCAATTTAATAAAAAGAAAGAAAAGATGTTTTAAAGTTTTTTATTATTTAGAAATTTTGTTTCGTTCATTTAGAATATGTATCGTTTAAAAAAAAAAATTACAACTTACAAACATTGGTCTTAATTTCTTTTTTTTTTTCTTCTCTTTTTGGTCTTCTTGTTTAATTATTGATAATTAAATTAATTTTTATTTTGTTTTGGTTGTAAATAAATAAAAATTATATAAAAAAAATTTTCTTATTTTTTCATTTATGTCCATTCGGTATGAATACTGAAATTTTTGTAACTGTCTCTCAAGAGTGATAAGTAACAAATCTTGAAATATTATAAGTTGTGGACCTCAATGGCCTTTTGGGATTAGATCGATTAAAAGTTAAATAACGAACTTACAAAAGGAGGTAAAAATCCGGTTTTTCACAATGACCATTTCTGAAAGCTCACGGCGATGTAGACGGTCTGGAAAACTAAAGATTGTCATGTTTTTGTTGATATTAAAAATGAAGTTTTCACCCTTACTTCTTCGTTCTACATGATGATGGTACATTTTAAGCATTTTTTTCGAATTCTACACGTTTGAAAACCCTATTTTTGATAGGGTAAAGTCCTTTGACGCATATTATAGTCGAAAATTGCCAAAAAAATTAGTGCTTGGTGAAATTTTATAACTCATTAACGAACAATCGCTGCACGGCTCCTGAAAAAAGGCGTACCCAGTACCGTACCACCGTACCGTTTTTTGAAATTTTAACTAAAAATGAAGGACCTAAGATTTTTTTAGATTTTATTTTCCGGTACGGTAAGATAGTATGGTACGGTTCGCTTCGGTACGGTGTACGGTACGCCTTTTTTTCAGTAGCCGTGCAGTTTTATAAACCAAAACGATTATGAGCAGATAAAATAAGCCTTTATCTAGAAGAAAATCTATTTTTTCTTTCTTCTGGTAAGAAAATTAGTAGTCAAATAATTAAAGTATGTCTGCCTAAGGATGCTGAAAGAATCGTAAGTCGTTACGGAACGCTGGAACCTATTAGGTCCTTCATCGACTAATTTTAAATTAACATGTTATCAATTATGGGAAGGACGGAAAATACATCAAAATGCAAACCGTCAACACTAATTTTTAAATTGATTTCTGACCTCAAAATCTTAATCTACACATTATGAAAACCTGAGAAAGACAATTTTTTAAAGGGGGTCCAAAAGTAAAATGTTAGGACCGTAGGGGTCCGAAACGTTAAGACCACTCAAAAACCATACTTTACTTTTTTACCTGTAACTATTTTTTTAACCCCTCAACCCTATAATATCTATAGATATTCTGAAAAGGCGTATAATTTCCTAAAAGTTAAAAGTATTTTTAATGATCCTTGAGTTATTTGAAGTTTGCAAATTAAAGAAAAAAGAGTAAATTTTACCCTTTTTTCAACTTTTTTTGATATAACTTATGCAGTGTAACACCTAAGTTACATACAAATTCTGAAACTTGATGGTATTAATTTTTTAATCCTTTTTTTCCTTTGGTATACATTGAGGCGAAAAAAGTCAAAAAAATCAAAAATCAACAAGATGAGGGATTTTCACAATTTTAACTAAAAATTCGTGATCCTTTTATCCCTCATCTTAGTGATTTTTGAGTTATTAGTGGCTTTGAGGGGTCTTGACACTTCGGACCCCTAGAGTCCTAACTTTTTACTTTAAAAAAAATTCCGCAGGTTTTATATGTGTAGATTATGATTTTGAGGTCAAAAATCAATTTAAGAATTAGTGTGGACGTTTTGCATTTCCGGAACCTTAACATGTTGAAAAAAAATGTACTCATTTCTAATTGAGGAAAAATAGTGGAGTTGCAAGGATGATCTCCTGCTTGTAACGTGTCATCGAGTGGTTTGGTTATAAACTTTTGAACTATTTTCAAAACATGTTTTATAAAAAAAATTTTTAATGTATAAATAGATATTTCGGTTATTGTATAGGAATTTTATCAATAATTGGCTTGATTTGTAGATAACAAAAATGATAGAGCTATTTTGAATCATATCCACTTGAATTTGTTTGTGAACAGGTGTATTATCTTTTATCAATTTTATTTTTTTATACTAAAAATTAATTTTTTTTCTTTTTTTAAATTTTAAAATAAAAAAGATTATTTTTATCTCAAACAAAAGTTGATGAAAAACATTTCACGAGTATTTTGAAGAAAAATAACAATTTTAAATGAGTCCAAAAAGTAAAACGAAAACGTCTAAATCTACATATGAACCGTCCAAATCGATTCCAAATGAATTTCAATGGTTCATTTGGACACTTTTTGCGCTAGAAAATTGGATACTTGACTTTGGTCGACCAATAGCAATGGTAACTTATCAGATATTGTAGAAAATTTTTTTAAATTAAAATTTTTTTTTCTAGTTACTGTCACCACAAGACTGGTTTCCTTTGAGTATGCCAAGCATTGGTGATTACTTTCACATGGCTTACAATGTCATTACTCCATTTTGTCTTTATTTTGTAAGCAAATTTTTTCAGTATTCTTTAAAAACTACACCCTAACAAATTCGGGTGTAAACCACAAAAATTCCAAAAATTAATGATTTTTTTAATTGACTAGATTTACTAAAACCCCTTTTTGCTTCTGGCAAAAAAAATTATTTTGGTATTAAACTTTCTTTCCGAAAAAAATAGTGATAAACCTCCCAAAAACACCTAAATAAGATTCTAGATATACATAAAAACTTATGTCATTTTTGGATAGAGCATGGAAAAATCTACTAGGAAAATGTGGTTCTTTTATTATGCATATGTAAAAAAAAAACTTAAAAAATCGAAAAAACCTTCTAATAAAAACAGCAAAACGATACACCCTACATAAATCGTAAGAATTGAAATTAAGCTTGTAAAAGATTTTTGGGGGTTTTCGACCCTGAGGTATCCCAAAATGTGGTCAGATTTGGCAAAAATTTCAAAAGGAATGTTTGTTTCAAAAGAAGGCCTGACAAAAAAAATAGATCACAGCCTAATTAAAAAGTGTCTAATTAAATCATTAAGGATCAATTTTTGAAAAGTAAAATATTGATCATGATACAGTAATGCTTAAAAGTTTAGAAATTAGCTTCCCGTAGCTTATTTAAGAGACAATATTTGAAAATTCTAAATCTTTATGGTCTAAGATGATTCTCTACTACTTCGTCTTGAATCAAATTATCTCATTTTGCATTGAAAGGTTGCCATCTTTGGTGTAACTGACTGTCAAATCGGAAAAATTGTTAAAAAAAGGGCAAATTTGTCTGCACTTTAGGTTCCGATGGCTAACGGTCATTTTCATTAGAGATAAAAACAGAATTATTAAAAAAATTTATACACTGAGTTGAATTCGGGCAATATCGTCGGAAAACTAAAAAAAAATAAGAACCCACAACAACCTAACGGAATTGGAAAGTCTGTAATATCCTTGAGACCATTTTTTTGATTTTTTTTTCATTTTGTAAATAAAAATCCTTGTCTTTAAACTTTTTATTTTAGTTATGACTGCCCTTAGTAGTCCCGTGTGTTTAAATTTAACTTAGGATTTAATTACTACCGTTTAAATGAATAAATAAATGTTCGTTTAAACGGGAAAGACAAATTTGCAGATGCTTATAATTTCTTTTTTGAATTCTTTAAAATGTGTTTCAATTACAGTGCGACCTCGATTTTGTTAAGTGTCTGGGTAAATGCAAAAAATTTCACAAATTCAAAACAGAAATACATATAAAGTATTAGGAGCGTCTCTCTTTTTTTTCACAAAATCATGGTTTCACAATAAAGAGGGTAACAAAATCGAGGTTACACTGTATTAGTTTTGGTTTGATGGGCTTCTTTAGGGATAAGAAGATTTAAATTACCTTTGAATCAAAAAATTGGAATAGAACCCTAAGCTAAATTTAACCACATTTGTATATCAGCTAAAAGGATCTCTGGTTAATACTGAGATATTTTTTGAAACGTTTTGATAAATTCATTTCAGTAACACTAATGAAAATTGACAAAAATAGGAAAATTAACAACAGGTTAGTGCCCATGTCTAGGTTATAGGCTGATTAACTTCTCATTTATTAAATATTTTTTGTGGTTTACACCCGGAGTTGTTTTTATGCATTTTCAAAAGGTGTTGTTTTTAAAGAATACCCTATTTTCAACAATTGTAAAAAAAAATTAAATTTTAAAACTCTCATTTTAGTTGATGAATAGAGCCTCTTTAAAGTCAAATCAAATGCTAGTCAATTTAAGTGTAATATTTTTTGTTATGGGCGCAAGTATTCATCTTGTAGGAGATTCAATAAATCATCGTCTTTCATTAGTAGGATACCAGTTTCATTTATCTTTGGAAGATAATCCAATAATGAAAAAATTAGAACCTAAAGAACTAGTTAAATCGTTCGAATTGCTTTATTTTTATGATGAAGTTTTAGGTCATTACATGTGGTACATACCGTTTTTTTTGTGCATAATGGTCTATTTTACAAATTGTTTTAAAGACAAAAATCAACAAGATTCTCGTTTTACATTTGTTCAAAAAGTTTTCAAGAATGTTCTCTTAATATTCAGTGCTCTATACTATTGGTAAGATTGATATGACATTTTTTTTCAATATATAAGCCTTTAAATTTTAGGTATTTGGTTACAGAAGGTCAAATAACACCACTATTTGTGTTCACTTTGGGTTTCATGTACATTGTTGTTTTTTATAATTCACTCTTTGGCAATAAAAAATTGGACAATAATGGTAAATTCCTTTTGTCAACATTTCAAATTACAATTGTACTCGTCGGTGTGTGGTGCTTTTACTTTTGGGATGATGAACAATTGAGAAAAAAATATCCTGGCCTTATTTATGTACCTGAACCATGGTCGGTTTATTCATTACATTACAGAAAATATTATGATATTTTTTAATTTTTATTTCTATAAATTCTTATAAAGAATAAAATAAGTTTTTTTTCAATTGGAAAATTAAATGTTAAATTTAATCGCCTTATCATTTTTCATAAGCATTTGCTAAATCAAAAAGTCAAAGATGTAAACCACCCAAAAAGAAAATTTTTACAATTTTTACCCCTTGCGGTTTTTAAATTTTCCTTAACAATTATTATCAAAATCTGCTCCTATCTCATGAATATATAATTTTAATAAAATCGTACTTTTAAGATAATCGAAAAAATACTAAGCCTTATGGAAAATTATTAATAAAGTCTATCAATCAACAATCAAATGCATTTAAATAATCTTGAAGCGTACTTTAAGAATTTAATTTGTAATTTAACGTTAAAAAGTTACACTTGTACTGAACTTTCACCATTTGCGAAGCCGGAGCCACCGTACAACCGGACCGGAGCGTATCTACCGTACTGAATCTTAATTTGTTTTTTATGCCAAGAAAAAGTTTAAGGTTGCAAAAATTTCTCCAAGGAACGATAAGGAATCACAAAATTAGACTAATTACTTTTTCCAAAGATTTTGATTATTTTAGAAAATATTAAATCCATTTTATTATTTTTATTATTCTTTGACGAATGCCTCAATTGGACCATATACACATTACGTCCGTAAATAAAGCGTACTGTTAAAGCTAGTTAAAATAAGGAGAAAAGAATTAAGAAAAATTTATTTTTTTTAAATTGCGATATTTATTCACCTTCTTCCTTGACATTTTTGCTTGTAGGTGACTCCTTCGAGCTCATAGCAAGGATTACGGCTCAAATGATTTCGAAATTTTCATTTTACCTTTCTGTTAATTCACTATGATTCGCTAAATTTGTATCACTTAATGCATTTAAAACCATTTTATTAAAACTTAATTGTTTATTTAAATTAGTGGATACTGTGAAGGGTGCGGTTCGCAAAGTCCACGGTACGGTAACCAAAAGGTGAAAAATTTGGTATTAACTTGGTATTCTTGTTTTTTTGACCCCCCCCCCCTTAAAAAAATTGGATTTTCTAGGTTTTCTTATATGCAGATTAAGAATTTGATGTCGTAATAAGACAGTGCTGTTTTTTTGAGCAATTTAAAGCTCAGTATTTTTGTACTAATCAATAATTTACAGGGCATTGTGCTTGAATTTATGTTAGAAAATTTTAAAGTATTATCTGTCTAAGAAAAAAATGTGTTTTTTGCTTATTTCAGTTCGATTATAGAAAAAATATATGGTACTATTCATTGAATAAAAATACCGAATTGTTCAAGGTAAAATCTTTAACTTTTAATCAACAAAGAAACAGTTTGATTTAACCTCTTTTTAAATAATGTTATTCTAAGTTTAAAATCATATCTTCTTTGTCAGGAGTACAGTTGAACCTTTCTAATCCGGACAAATCGGGAAGAGAAAAAATTTTGCCTATTAATCGAAATCACAAATGTAAAATCGAAAACAAAGAGGTTTAAATTTCAAAAAAGTTGCTATTATTACAAGTTTAATAGTGTACCCACTACGATTCCAAGAGTAAAGGTTTCTTTTTACGATATACGAATAGCTTTTTTTAATTTAAAAGAATCGAATATTTATATTAGTAAAATTTTTTTTAATCATACATATTTCGTGTCGTAATTCAGAGCTTGGTGATCCATAAAAAACTTTTCCATTTTTGTCACTTTTAACTTTATCGCACTTTTCTCAGGGCATAGATAGTGTTATATAACCATGACTCGACTGTATTTACAAGATTTTTTTATTTATTTATTTTGTAAAACCTGTTCGAACCTAAGCTCCTTCAGGGAAATTTAACCGAGAAGCGTTTATTTATAAGTTCACACTAAGACCCCATAAGATAATTGTTACTGGTAAGACAATGACGATAATTCATAAAAGTCATAAAGGAAAATTTAAGATAAATTAATTCAATTTAATTGTAACAGGTTATAAAATTAAGTAAATTAAGTTTTTTTTTGTGTTTCAAAGAGTTTGAACATTTTTGAATGAATTTAAAATATTTTAAATCTTCAGGCACATTATTAATGAAGTCGTAGATAATGAGGATAAATGGTCACAAAAGTTCAGATCAGAAAGTGACTGATTACAATTGACCCAATGTCATAAACAAAATTAAGGGTTTTACATAATTTATGAGTCATTTATCTCTTTTCACAAGAAATCTACCCCTTACTGACAACAAAATTCAATGAGAATTTTATTTTCCCATCAGTATTAATCTCTTCCTTGAAAATTAAATGAATTCACTATTTTCAGATGATTTATTAGTACAGGGTTAAATTATAAATAGTTTCTTTTTTTTTTTGTTTAATCAAACATAGACTTTATAGGATTTAAAATCATAAAAAATATGTTTTACCTATTTGAAAGCTTTTTATACATAAACTTTAATAGTGTTTTCATTATCTTATTGATGGATTAAAAACATTTTCAATAAAAAAATATCAATTGCCACTACATCAACAACTAGTAAAAAAATAAAACGAATACAAGTAAATAGATATATATATATGTATTTTATTTTTTTTTGAAGATCTAATCACTTTTATGGAAAGTTCAAAATTAAAAGGCCATTAGATAAAAATAGAAAGAAAGTAAAAAAAAAAACTTTATTGCGTTTTATGGTAAATTATCATATTATAATAGTTTTTTTTTCTTTATTTTCGTTTTTTTTTTTTTGAAGGAGGGAGTTGTTTTAATATCTAGAACAAAATTTGTAAAAAACTAAAATAAATAAGGCATTAAAGTAAAAAATAATTCAACACGTTTGTCAATGATTTTTTTAAAAAAAAATTTTTTTTTCATCAAATTTAGGACTACAGCCGTTCTTCGGTAAGCATAAAATAAGATTTTTAATTTTGACAAGAGATTTTGACTGTTTTTTTTTCTTAATTTTTTGTCATTTTTTAAATATTTTATCCACGAGTACCGAATATAGGCTAATAAAGCGCTGAACACGTGAACAAGTCTCTAGTCGTAGTATAGGATCGATTTCAGAATCTTAATAAAAAGAAGAAGTAGTAGTAGTTTAAATGCGACTCGAAAAATCGAGTAGAACCTAATGGCTATAAAAGTTTTTTGCAAGCTTTTGCTTGCCCATCCACCATTCATCTAATCTTGATTTGAAATTGCTTCAATTAATCTCTGCGGCAAACTGTTCCAGTCTTCGGCTAGTGAAAAAATTGAAACGGACTGCACAATTCTTAACCAGCTCTCTTTTTATTCCCATTGAATGACCTCTTAAGTTGTATGTTTCTTTGTTTACTTTTAGTGGAATACCATTCACAATTCGACCCTTTCAATGTTATTAACAATTTTAAAAAATTGAATTAAATCACCTCTTCGTCTTCTTGTGTCCATATCTGTAAATTTGAATCGACTAAGTCTAAACCTGGAACAAGTCTTGTAGCTCTGCGCTGTACCTTCTCAATTTCTTTTTTATCTCTTTCGAGAAATGGACAGCGTAGTCCAAATGCGGTCTAACCAGTAAGCTAAAAGGAACACACATTTATTGAAAAATTGTATAAATTAATTTTCATCTTTAAGTTAACCATTAATTCAAGATTGACCAGAATTTTAAGTAATTGTTAACATGGTTTTAAATAATTTTTTGTAAAATAATAATGTCAAGATGTAAACTGAGTTAATGACTTAGAGTTAACAAAATAGACTCCAAACCAATTAATGGTCAAAAAATTAATTTTCACAATAAGCAATTTAAATTAGTTAAGGATCAATTGGTTTTAATAACTCATACACAACATTAATAAATCGAAATCATCATAGCATCAAATTTAAAAAAAAAAATTGTCAAAAATTATGTCCTTTCAAGACTAAATTAAAACTTCTTATGCTCACATTTTAATATTTATCAAAAAAATAACAAGAGTCCGCATTTGATCGATCGATTTTTCACAGCAATTAATAAATTTTTTATTTATTTCGAAAATATTTTTTGTTGTGTACAAAAATTTTACACGAAAAACATTCTTTTTTTTGTTTTTTGTTTTTATTTATGAGAATGAATCGTTATCTTTGTTGACGGGCAGATTCTTTCGATTTCGGTGTTCTGTTTGAACTTGCATTAAAGATTCTGAATAAAAATATAATAATAAAGGAAAAGCTATGATGTGGATCAACCACATAAAATGAGATTTTACCCTTACAGTGATAGCTTGTTTAAATCTATTAAGTCAATTTTGTTTTTAAATTCATTAACAGTAGTTGAGTTCACAATTTCTTTGGTCAATCTATTCCAAACGCTTGATATTCTATTATATCTTTGATCGCAATTTTTGACCAGTAGTCTCTCCATAACGTATTCATGACTTCTTGAAGTTTGACGGAAACAATTGCTTTCTCCATTTTTAGACATCAAGGGTTTGAACCATTTTATCTTGTCGTAACATTTTACAATCTTAAACATTTGTATTAAATCACTTCTTAGTCTTCTTATTTCAAGTGTTGTTAAATTCATGGCTTTAAGTCTATCACTGTACTCAAATCTTCTAACTTCAAGGGGTAGTTTAGTGGCCCTCCTTTGGACTGATATGGATTCCGCATTTACTTGGTCAAACCATTTCAAATCATTTGAAACAATAATACCCAGGTCTCTCTTTGAAGTTGTTTATAGGAGTGATTGATTGTTTATTTTATTGTTAAATTTTGGGTTCTTTTCGCCAGGGTGCATCACTTTACACTTGTCAGTATTCAGCGCAATCAACAAATATACCACAGTTTAAATATATCTACAGTGCTGGAATGACACAATTAATTTACAGTCGATACAGTGGTCCTTGTAAAAATGTAACGTTCTATTCTAAACTCGATCAGAATGAATAATTCGAGTTTAAAAGACTTTCGATTTAGTTTTGTTCTGTTCTCAGAATCATCCTTAGAACGAGTCGAGACTTAGAACTGGGCCGAACCCTGAACTAAAAGTATTTTGAACTGGAATGTGACCATTTGAAGGTATTGGTCGAGTATGGTCTACCCGAAAAATTAAGGTTATGGATTCGGGTAGGGTAACCTATAAAATTTGGATATTTATAACCAAAACCTGATTTTTTCTGTTAGCCCATTCCAACCCAATATCTTACAATTGATGAATCCATATGCCTGGGTAACGAGAAAAAAAAAGTAATACTAAATAAAGTCGATTACATAGAGTACTCAAAATTTTGAACTTTTAATTGAATTTTTGTTTCTTCAGCTTTCAATTGCACAGAATACGCCCTTTTTAAACAAATTTTTTAAATACAAGGTTAATTTAAACAGTTCAGGTGAAAATATAATTTTTATTTAGCATTTTTGTTTTGTGTTCATCATCCAGGTAAAAAGTTCCAAATTTAATTATTTTTTAAAAATGATATTTTTTTTTTTCGTAGATTATTTTATATTTATTAAAAAATAACTTTCCGAAAAAATTAAAAGTATACAATTACAAATCGTTTATTGTGTGCTCATTTCACGTTCATTAATTGATTTTTTTTTGTATGTATATATTTTTTTTTGTTTCATCAATAAATTTTATCTTTAATTGATGATACCAGTTTTTTTTTTCATTATTTTTTCCCAAATCAATCTTTCTGTCAAAACTTAATCGTTCGTGAACTTTTCCCAAAGTGATGAAAAAAATGACTTAGTTTTTTTTTCAAATTGATTAGATAAGAAAATTGCTGTTTTTGTTAAATCGTTGTCTCGACTTGGATTTATAACTACCTAGATTTGTGTCCCTGAGACTTTTTTTTTCAAGAAATTAAAATTTATGGTATGTTGAAAAATTATACCGTCAATAAAACATGAGATCTTATCGAAATTTTTTTTTCTTTTTTTTTTTTTTTAAAATTATTTGTAATTGATTTTGACATTTTGTTTCAATTTGATTTTTTTATGTTAATAAACGAAAAACAAAAGCATATTTTTTTTCTATTAAAAAATTTTCAAATTTTGTAAAATAATTTTTCATAATTACTATGAATACTCAAGTGTCAATTTGTATCTATCAAGTCAAGATTTTAGATTAAGATTTAAAAAGCGATTTATGACGAATTTAGATTTGCTGTAAGTGTAACTAAATCTATCATTTCTTATTGATGTGAAATCTGCAAACTTTGTTAAAAAATGCAACAATTCATTTTATTGTCCAAAGTTTTTTCTCAGCGTTGATTCTAAAATAAGATCAATTTTGATAAAAAAAAGTCACTTTCAAATAGTTTTAACTTTGCCTAAGTTAAGACCAGGGTATAAACTTACTTTTTCAGATAAAAGATCATGATGTTTATTATGAAGCAATACGGTTCTTCCAATAAGGTTTCATTACGTTCCCAGAATCTTACTTATGACTGATACCAGAATTGATAGTATTTTAAACTCAAATGGAACCTTTTTTAAAGACCGTTCTGGTTCCCAATGAAATGCTAAATTTATGCAAAAATCGCTGTAGTGTTGCAGATATGAACATTTATATTTGTTTTATTCCAAAAAAAACTCTAATTGGTGACTTTATGATGAATCAGACTTTGTATTAAAGTAATAATTTGTGTAAAAATTAAGTTTTCTTATGTAAGAATATGTTGGAAATATTGTACTTTATGACAAAGCTGGAATAAAATATTATGAACTTGACACACATGTTTCTATCAAATTTCAGATGACCAGATTGCCTCCAACAGTAGCATTAGATGATGTTAAAGATTAAGTATTCAATTGTTTTTTAACATATTTTATTGTAATTAAAACCTTGCCATGAACTTAAGTCCCTTCATCTTATGTCTCATTTTTGTAAAAAAAATTGAGATGGAGATTAAAACACTTCAGCTCTCTCAACCAGTGATGTAGTCAGAAAATAATAACGCGTTTCTTTCTCATGAAATCAAGTATTAAGAAAAGTATTCTTGATACCTGAAATTTAAGAAAATTTTTTAAATTTTTCCACCCATCTCATTGTGATGCCAATATTCTCAACGTTTTTATGCCTTTACCGTGAGGTAACGAGTAATATTTTTAGAGTTTGTTCTGTTTAAAAAAAAATACTCAAACTCAAAGATATTTTCACAATCGGACAGTAATTGAAAGTAATCAATCGATCATAAAAGGACCCCCTATCCTTAATTCAATTGAAAGGAGTGTTTTATTCCCAAACGATCTTGTACACCTTAGAATTTGTGCACGACACATGTGGGACCTCACCTTTATTTTCAAATGAAGCCATTTTTTATTTGATTCCTAAAATTAGTAAGCAAGAAATCAATCAAAATTTTAAAATTTAGATAAAAAATTAATTTCATAAGTTAAACCAAGTGTAAATCAGCATGTTGCATTTATATCAAAATATTTTCTATTACATAAATTTTTCAAATCTCAAAACTAAACAAGTTAAATAGGGTCTCGGTCAATAATCTATTTAACAAGTTATGGGAAAGTATCATGTGAAAATCAACATCAGTCAAAACTATTTCATATTTTCTTATAAAGACATTAATAAATGTTACACAACATTCTTCATTTTAAAAAAAAATACCTGTATAATAAAATATTCGTAAAAAAAAAGACATTTAATAAGAATAAGATATGCATGATTTTTGATATAAAAAAAAAAAAAATAGAAAAAATTATAATATATAATTTTTAATAACAAGAAAAAAATAAATTATTATTAGTTTATAATTTTTGTTCTATTTCGACCTAACTATAACTAAAGTTTTGAAAAAAAAAAAAAAAAAATACAAAATAAATTAGAGAATTTAGTTTTGTCGGATTGTGTTTAGTGATTGAGAATAACTCCTAGGTGCCGGGGGTCTTGTTCTCTTAGACTCGTATATTTTTAGCTCAAGTTAATATTCATTTAGCTTTCTTATTTAACACACACAAGAACAAAAAAATTCAAATTATATTATTCGTGTTTTTTTTTTGTTATAATCAAAAAGAATTTAAAAAAAAAAATTTTTCTTTTTTTTTTTTTTAAGGCACGCATTTTCATTTTGGTTAAGTGTAAGGATAAAGGGGGTCTATCTATTTTGTTAACGTATTATGAAACACACACAAAGGAGGAGAGGGGTTGAACAGAGTTGAAATTATGTTTATTAATTATTATAAAAAAAAAAGTGAAAAATTTTAATTTTGAAATTAAAAAAAAAAAAATTGAAAAAAAAAACAAAATGTTTTGAGATCAATTCGTTTTTTTTTTTTGTTTTAGATATGTGTTTTTGTTGAATAACTTAAAGAAAATCGCGAAATACAAAAATTATCATTTTCAAGAAGAAATTGAAAAAAATAAAAATTTTGAGTCGAAATAAATTTATATGAAACCAGTTGTCAACTGATTGAAATAATGTAATTAACCAACAAAAAAAAACAAAATTGATTCAACTTCCCCAATAATAAAAAATTTAAACCTAAATAAAAATAAAATAATTTGTTGTTGTTTTATAATATTGATAAACGACTCGATCAACAACGATGGGAGAAGTAAATTTAAAATTTTTTTTTTCAAATTTTTTTTCGAATTCTAGGGTGGGTTTATCGAAAAAAAAAAAAAATTTTTTTTTGAGTGTATCAGATAAACATGTGCTTCAAGTTCACATTAGACTTGAATTCGGAAAAAAATTTTTTTTTTTTGTTGTAACAAGTAGTAAGAGTGTGTGTTTGTTTGAAAAGGCATTTCAAGTAGCAATCGAAGTAGGTCACAAAGCAAGTACATTAAAAGAACCAATAGACAATTATATTTACAAATGGAATTTATTTTTGAGATCCGGTGACGAGCGACAAAAAATCGATAAAGTCGTTCAAAAAGTAGTTTTTAATTTACACGAAACATTTAAAAATCCGGTTAGAGAATTTACACAACAACCTTATTGTGTCAAAGAAAACGGCTATGGTGAATTCGAATTTCCAATAGACATTTTTTTTAATGGCACTAGTGAAAAATACACAATTATTTATTTACTTGATTTACCACCAGCCGATTCATTTACACCATTAAATCGTGTACGACGTGAAATAATAACATTTGTCGACCCTAATCCTGAATTTCGTAATATACTTATAGAAAGTGGTGCTTTAAAAACATCACCCTCAAATTCAGCTAAAAAAAAAATCAACTCAACATCGACTAATACGTCAACAAATTCAAGTCCAAATAGTCTTAATACGTCCAAATTGAATACATCAATAAATGGCTCAACATTTTTAGCATCTCATTCAGCATTTCCCAGTGAAAAAAAAAAGAATATTACCAAAAAAGTTTGTTAAAATTTTTTTCTTCAATTTTTCAAAATGCTTAAATAGGTTAAAGACATTCGTTAGATTAAGTTCTGGTTGATTAAACATTTAATTATTCGTTTCAACAATTAGCTTGATTTTTTTTTTTTTTCTATTAATTTTTTGTTATGATCTAACTACGCCAATCATATTGATTGAACAAAAGCCGATTTTGAGTTGTTTACTTTCAAAATTTTTGGATATCTTCAAAATCAACAATTGGTTTAAAAACAAAAAAATAATTTTTATCATCAACAGAAAAAAAAAAAATTTTTTTTCTTTATATTTCTAAATATTGTTTTTTAAAACAAAAAATTTTAATATTTTTATGGTTAGTTAACATTCATGATTGTTGCAAAGGTTTCTCTCTTTTTTTTTTATTTTGTTTAAACTAAGGTTTAGGGATAGATGAGGTCTTAGTAAAAAGTAATTAAAGTTATCACACTTTTATGTTAATTTTACTCTAAATTATGTTAAATTTTATTTTTTTTGGTTCAAACATACCTTCTAAGTATTTAATTCGTATTTTACCTAGTTAAAAGATGAACATTGTTTCACGTTCGAAAAATCGAGAATTCTCTTTTTGTTTAAATTTTGTCCATTTATGAAAGTTTATGAATTTGGAGTTGAGAGCTAAGGGAAACACCGAAATTTTGGGTTAATGAGAATTAGGTGCGGGGATGCGGTTTGACTCAAAAATCCACTTATTTTTAACCGTTTTCACCCGAGTATGACTTCATGGAATTATTTTTCCCCATCGATAATGACCCCAGTGTCTATGGTAGCTTTTTAGCTTTCAGGTAATATTTTAATATTAATTTTAGCTTTTTCCTATCATGTTAACTAAGATGTTAAAATAGAGCACATTGACATTTGGCTGCAAAAAGCTAAGGGGTAAAATTTTTGATTTTTTAGCCCCCAAAAAAAATTAATTTTCTCGAGGTCGCAGAATAAGGTTCGGTCGGAGCAAAACGTCCACACTATCTAAATAAGTCATTTTTGACTTTACGACGTTAATCTACGACCACGAAAACCCCAAAAAATTAATTTTTTTATGGGGGTAAAAAATCGAAAATTTTCACCCTATCCTCCCGCTTTTTGCAGCCAAACTTCGAGGTGCTTTGCTTAAACATTTTAGTAGACAGTATTGGAAAAAGCTATAATTGATATAAAGATATTTTCTGAAAACTAAAAAGCTACCATTGACGCTGGGACCATTGTCGATCAGGAAAAATAATTCCATAAATTCGTTAAAAAAAAATTCGTTCTTGTATAAGCAGATACAATAAAAAATTTGGGTATTGTGGCTTCCCTAGGAGGAGATGCGGTTTGACTGAAAAATTCCCTTATTTTTACCGTTTTCATCCGTGTATTGCTTTATGGAATTTTTTTTCCTGATCGACAATGGTCCCAGCGTCAATGGTAGCTTTTTAGCTTTCAGAAAATATCTTTACATCAATTATAGCTTTTTCCAATCATGTTTACTAAAATGTTTAAGCAAAGCACCTCGATGTTTGGCTGCAAAAAGCGGGAGGGTAGGGTCAAAATTTTCGATTTTTTACCCCGATAAAAAAATTAATTTTTTGGGGTTTTCGGGGTCGTAGATTAACGTCGTAAAGTCAAAAATGACTTATTTAGATAGTGTGGACGTTTTTCTCCGACCGAACCTTACGTTAACAATATTAGAAGATTCAGATAGGATTGATCGAATTCAATAAACCTTCCTGTTATTCTGACACTTTGAGTTGCTCAACAATTTTTTGTTCTGTAATTTCCGCTATTCCTTTTACCATTATCTCTCTTGAATCACAATTTTATTCTCTTCTATCAGCAAATGTGAATTAGTTGAATGTTTTGATCTTCCAAAAGAACATGACTATCAAATGTGCTAAAAGATAAAGTTAAAAGTATCTGACAAAAGTTAATAATACTCTTACATTGTGTTTATTAATAATGCAAAGCATTTATTTTAAAATATTTCTGCAGTTCGATTCTTTGCTCTTACGCGAATCAACTCAAAGTTCACTAAGTAAACTTACCATACAATTAGAATTCACATCTAAGTTAACTTAGAATTGCTTTTAAAAAAAAAATATACACACTATCTAAATTTGTTAATTTTACTTTAAATCCATAATCTACGACTCGGAATTTTTACTACTGCGTACCCTAACCGTACCGTACTCGTACCTGTACCAAAAATTCTCTAAATTTTTAATGGATGATTTTGCAATTTTTTTAGTTCGGGTACGGTTATGATTATAGTACGATACGGGTACGTTACGGGAACGGCAGGCTATTAATTCGGTTGATTCTTTTACTTATTTCTATTTATTTCTCAAGACTGCACATTTCAATTTTTAAAAATTTGTCTAGTCAGTGATTGAAATTGATTAAAATCGATTTTTATAAAAGGTTTGAAAGCAAAATAACTTTTGGCGCAAGGGGATCCATCGCTCGTTAGAATAGTCTTAAGGAGCTCCCTCATATCAATATTTTTGATTGCTTCAAAAACTATACCTCATCTTGCTTGTCTTTAAAAAAAGAAAATATAGACTTGTGGAGGTTTGGTCATCCAAATTCATGAACTTTCTGAAATGTACATAGTGAAAGAGTTGTAGAAAGAATTGTATATTTAGATTTTCATTTTTTTGACCACTTCGAAATCGAATTTGAGCATGTCTATTGACTTAAACTTCAGACATCAAAGACTTTCGTTCCTTGTGAGACTAAGGCTAATTAAACGCAATTTGAGCTTAAGGTTTAGTTAGAATTTAAATAAGTTAAAATTTTGTAAAAATTTTTATTTTAAAAAAGAGTTTAATTCGTAACGACCTATCAAGTCAAAATCCAAAATTAGCAAGTTTACAAAGTACGCCAATAGCCGATACACCAAACCCTACAAAACCGATCTCAACTCCAACATCAACAACACCACCCAAAAAACTCCAACAACAAAATCAAATAATTCGTACAATAACACCAAATAGTGAACTCATAAACGAAACAACTAAAATTCAATCAACAAAAACAACTAGTTTAAAAACACTAGTCAAAACAAAAAGTAAACTTAATACTATAAACACAAACAACGACGAACTGGACAAATTAACAACAAATAAAAATGATTCAAATGATTTATCATTGAATAGTAAAAAACGTCCATTTGTACAATCAAATGAATCGTTAATACAAAATGATAATACAAAACTTGATGAGAATAAAAAAATCCTAGACGAATTAAAATTTAAACGAATTAAATCAAATATTCAAATAAAACAGTCTTCGCCATCTCAAATTGAAAAAAAACATAACGAGAATGAAATCGACGACGAATCGAAAATTAAAAAACAAAATAGCAAAAAATTTAAAAATGATTTAGAGAATTTATTCTCACCTTTACAATCAACTCTAATGACACCACCGCCTTCGTTAAACACTAACGGTACAAATAGTTGTACTAGTAGTGTTAGTAGTTCATGCAATTATAACACATCACCATCGTCTTTATCATCTCTATGCTTAAACAAAGAACAAACTAAACTCAAAACAAAATCTGAAAATGGTGAAAAAAATGACGATTACGATAAATATGATAAACATAAAAAGGAGCGTAAAAAAAATTCGAGTAGCTCTGAGGAGGATGATGACGAGTATCGTAAGGACAAGAATAGACGTTCGTCAAATAGTCATCATCGACGGAGTTATAAACGACGTAATAGCAATGATTATGAGAACGATAGTGATGCGGATAATTATTATCACAGTCATTATAAAAATAGTCATTATAGGCATCATAGTCGAGATAGAGAGTCAAAGTCACGATCAAGTCGTAATGGTAACACAAGTCGAAAAGAAGACGATGAAACATCATCAACAGTGTCCACACTTTCAAATTCATCAAACGATAAAAATTATAAAAAATATATTACGGATAATAAAAAACAACCGACTAATCACAATCGAGATAAAAGTATTAAAAATTTGAACGACACAACATACAGAGAAAGAATGCTTAATTTATACGATAAAATTCTATTTGTACATTCGAATAAACAAATTGATTTGTTGGCTAAAATATGTGGTCTTGTAAGACCGTTTAGTTTTACTGAGAATCATTCGTTTAATTTTGATCTATTTACACTAGATTTAAATGTTATTGAAAAATTAGAGAGTTTAGTGTTTGAATCATCATCATCATCATCAAAAAGTCATAATGGTACAACGTCTAGTTTAGATACATCTAATAAAAATAAAATTAAAAATAAAGAATTGACCAAAACATGACACATAAAGTGGTACTCAATGGTTTAGAACCAAAAAATTTTGTTTAAAAAAAAAAAACGAACATTTGAAATGTTATTTGTTATTATATTTTGTTGATCGATGTGACCAAGCTGATAAACAAATTTATTTTTTATACAATGATTCCCGATGATTCTTGTACAATTTTTGAAAATAGTTGATGTTTATTTTATTTTTTGGAATTGTTTGATTTTGATCTCTACGAAAAGTAAGTGTATGCATTAAATTATTCTTTTCTTTTTAATTACGTAAAATACCTTATTCCAATTGCCTCAGACTTCTCTAAAAGCTCTATGCTCTAAATTGTGTCCTACTGAAAAGCTGACCCTCATTTTTCGTGAAATTTTTGACCACCGAAAAAAACGGAAAATACCAGGCGATACAAAACTAGCTATCATATTGGTTTTTTTAAAAAAAAGATATTTCAATTTTTCGATTTTTTGGAGCTTTGACCCCCTGTTGACCCCCAAATTTTACAGATTCTACATGTGACCTCAAAGCGGCCACATTTCTAAAAGCCATGGTGAATCGATTTTCAGCTCTACAAGCTGAAGAGTAGGATAAAATATGATGTTGACTCAATAATTGAAAATTAAAAATTTCATGAAAAATGGCGGACAGCTTTTTAGAAGGACCCTAAATTTACCGTAAAACCGCCCCCCTCCCCAAGAGGCCTTAATATAAATGAAACCGGGATATCTAATCCAAAATAAATATCTGAGTAATTACAAGGAAGTAAAATGAGATAACTGATTATGAAAAATAATAGAAAAGCGTATCGTAACTATACATTTTAAGAGTTTTAAAATTTTTTACCTCATGGGTTAGTGTGCGGGGGGTTATGGGTTAGTGTAAAAATCCGATTTTTTGACTTTTTTTGGTAAAAATCCAATAAAACTTTTACTGAAACAAACTTTAGTTTAGCAAGGTTTCAAGATATTTGTTGAAAATAAAAAGTGACGAATTTCGTAATATTAACCCTAACATCGCAAAAGTCAAAAATTCGGATTTTACCATAATTACAGTCTTATCTCGTTAATAGAACCACTTTGATAACTATTTAGCGAAAATGACGGACTATTGAGGCCGAATCCAATAGAAAAAAGTTTCAGTGTAAAGTTTAAGAAAAGTCGGTATAGAAAGGATTCTGAATTAACGAGGTTAGACTGTAACGGTTTTTCATTTTTTTCGGCTATTTCGTTCGATAAATCTGTATGAAACTTTTAATTTCCGAAACTGGGACGTTCGCCAGTCTAATTAGTGAAAGACCAGCGCTACATGTATCAAGTTTTTCGGAAAAAAGACCGAATTTTTGAAACATTTTTCATACATATTTTTTTGACAAATCTTGGGTCTGCTAAAAAAATCTCTACTTTCCGACCCTTCAAAAAATTTATTTCTTATGAAAAAATCAATATTCTTTATATTCTAATTTTTTGTCTATATAAAAGTGTGCCGGTATTTGGCTGTACTAGAAATATTCTAAACAAAAAAATCAAAACACGCATCAACAGGTGATATTCCAAGCCAATAAGAAAATCGTCGTTCTCCCAAAAAAACAAAATTTCAATATTTTTATTCAATTTATCGATTGTTGAACTCGTCGTTTATGAACAAAAAGCAAATTCAAAACAATGTACAAAAAAATTTCTAAATTATTTTTTTTTTTTTTTAAAAACAAAAAAGCAAAAATATTATGTATCTATGTGTAAAAGAACATGTGGCTAGGAGTTTATTTTTATTTTTATTTTTTTTTGAAGTTGTAGTTGAAGATACTTAAAATGACCACAACATTACATATCTGAATTTTTTTTTGCTTATTTTACTTTTTAATTGTTTAAAATTTAGCCTTTTTGAAAAGAAAAAATTTTAAATAATAGAAAAAAAGAAGAGCCAAAATTGAGTACAAACGACTTTATATTAGCGAATCCTATTAAACAATCCCTTTGCCAAACTCTTTAAAACAAAACGGAATCTTTATACCTTTTTTAGTAATTGAAATATTTTAAAATTCCAATTGGGATCATACAAAAAGTCTTTTGGTTCGTTTAGTACTTGATTTTGTCTCTGTTGGAGGGTAAATGACTTCAAACTGAAGAGAGTAAACATACACAGCACTCACACACAAGCACACACTTTTTATTTTTTTATTACATTTGTTACATTAAATTCAAAAAAAAAATTTATTATATCTATTATTATTATTTGGTGATTTTTTTTTCATTTTTTTTTTTTTAAAATTATTATTAAAATATATTTTTTTTCAGTAAAACAAAACTCACAAAGCAAATATCTTCTTTTTTTTTTGAATATTTTTAAAATTTTTAAAACAACTAAAAAAAAACAACAAATAAAAGCATAAAAAGTTATAAAAATAAATGAATCTTGAATTTTAGTTAAGATTTCTTTAAGTTTTAAAAAGAAACATGTAATTTAATTGCTAACGTGATCTACGACCTCGAAAATCCTTGAAAATTATTTTCTATGGGGGGTAAAAAAACTAAAAATTTTACCCCTTAGCTTCTTAGCACATTTGATAGTCATGTTCTTTTGGAAGATCAAAACATTCAACTAATTCACATTTGCTGATAGAAGAGAATAAAATTGTGATACAAGAGAGATTATGGTAAAAGGAATAGCGGAAATTACAGAACAAAAAATTGTTGAGCAACTCAAAGTGTCAGAATAACAGGAAGGTTTATTGAATTCGATCAATGCTATCTTCTAATATTGTTAACGTATTCTGCGACCTCGAGAAAATTAATTTTTTTTGTGGGGCTAAAAAATCAAACCCCTTAGCTTTTTGCGAGAGAGAAGAGTTCTCCAGTTCTCTAGAGTCTCGTTTTTTAAAATTGTTCTTTTTAACTTTAAAATAAAGACTCCCACCAAATTAGCGTTCCGCTTTTTCTGTTTTTTCCTTTATTTCTACATAACTCTAACGGGCCAAATCCTTGTCCGTTACACTCTTGCCCACAAGTGAGTTTCAGGCTATATTTGTACCTGAAGAACTTGTCAGTATTCTTACCAAATAGGAGGTTTTCATTTTTATTTTTCATTTAACTTTTTTTAACAGCTATAAGTAAGAATTGGACACGGTCTTACTTTTTACCTTGGCCTTAAGTCGCGGGTTCATGATGGTGTGCATGAAAGTTAGGCCATAAGTCGCGTGCTCAGTATCGGGGTAATTTACTATTTTTTCGATCGAGCGACGAACACCAAGATGATCAAAAAGTGAAAACTCAATCAAGAAGTCAAGATCAGTTTATAAAGTTTACAATCTCCGAATGACCATGAGACTGATAAGGCATAACATCAACGTTTCATTTATATGAACTAAAAATAATTAAACCTAAAATAAACAAGACGTTGTTCTAAATGGACATGATCAATACCAAAAAAAACAATTTTTACCGAAATGCGATTTTTGATTCTATCATTGAAATGAGACTCGACTCAAACATACAATTGGTGATGAAAATAAATTACGAGAACGTTGAGACCCGTGACCGTCAACGGTTACGAGAAGCCTCAAAAGATCGTAGTCCAGCAACTACAAGAAGAGCTAAAAATTATGCCAGTCCCGGAAAGACTGTTAAAAGAAGGGGGAGCTGTGTATCAAACCAAATTATCGGTCTCAACAAAAAGTTCAAAACTAAATCTTAGTAAATTTTCCCACGGTCAATAAAAATCAAAAGTTTTCTTAATCATACATAAATTTTCCGCACTTATTTTAACAATTAAAATCGAAAACAAATAAAAATAATCTAAGCGTTTTTTTTTGTAATACAAAAACGTCAAATATAAAATGAACCAAAAAAACATGGCAATCAATTAAGGGCTCTGTAGTTTTTTCCACCCGACTTTGAAAAAGATTTATTTATTTATTAGTTCTAGGGCTAAGGCCGTTTCCGACCACCTTATACAGCACGCTGTGAAATAAAGCGTGCTGTTGATTTGATACAAAAATATTTAATATTAGTCAGCGTAATTACTTAAAAAAACAAAAAAAACAACAACTATATCTACAAATTATACATCAAAATTTTTAAAAAAATAAAAAAAAAGTCATAATAAAATATTTTTTATAGTCTTCACTTATTGTTTGGTTAAAACTTTAGTACCTCAAACAGTTGTTTTGATATACTTGATTTATCCCTAGAGTCGAATATCTTTTTGACAATGTCAATTGTGTTGTTGTTCTTCTTCTCAAGTTTGATGTTTTCATTAAAAATAAGTTGCTCGGTTTTACAGGCATTTACAATCATCTCAATCGGTTCATTAGCACTTATCCCAACAATTTCACAGATCCCATCAACTATTGTGTCCCTCACCAAGCTAATAGCAGTTCTTGTGTACTCATTGTTCAGTAGTCTCATCATAAAGTCGATTTTATTGTTTTTAAGCTTAACTATTGTCGGCTCAATGTTTAGAGCATGTAATAATGGCGACGTCTTGCATCTTTATGAAATCCCTAGCATACCCTTGATAAGGTTACCTTCATGAGTTTTAAGGTCTTTCATTTCACCAGCTGTTAGTCTTAGATTATCCATACCAAATAATAAAATTGGCCGAATGTAGGTTTTATAAAGTTGACCTTTCATGTTAGGATGTATATTATCTGTGAGTAGACCAAGTGTTTTAAGCTTCATTAGTGAACCAACGGACATTTGTTTTCTTTTAGCAATATGACTAGTGTTCTTATTGTTGTCGCTGATCTGTACACCTAGGTATTTGAATTCACTGACCCTCTCTATAACAGCCCCATCCAACCTAATTTCATCTTGCCAGACATCATCTCTCTGATCTATTACACTTCGCTTTATTGTAGTGTTGAATACCATATAAACTGTTTTTGTAGGATTAAATTTTATTTCATTTTTTAAACCATACTCTTCAATAGATTTTAGTTGTTCTTGTAGTCCTTTTTTAGTGTGACTGAGTAACAAAATATCATCAGCATATAGAATAATGTCAGCCTTCCATGTGTCCATTTCAACACCCACATTTAGTTTCTCTATGTAATTCACCAGATCATCTATATAGATTGAAAATAACTTTGGTGAAGCTACCCCTCCTTGTTTGACACCTACACTAGTTTTGAACATGTGTGACCAGTCATCATCATTATTTATTATCATATAGAGACTTTCATAATAATTTATCAGAGCTATGATTGTCGCTAGGTTTATGCTTTTTGAGAACATTTTGAGCCATAATAGATCTCTGTTCACCCGATCAAACGCCTTCGACGCATCTATGGCGCACATATAGACTCTCTTGTTACATTTGCGGCTAATTGTAACTGCATGTTTTAGCACTTGAATCGCATGATTAATTGAGGATCGTTTTTTGAATCCAAATTGTTTGTGATTATCATTGTGATTCTTCTGGATCAGCATGAGTATTACTGCTTCATACAGGTTTGTTAGTACATCTGAAATTGACAATGGCCTTAGATTGCTTAGTTCATCATTCGGTTTATCGTTATTCTTAATCAATGGCCTGAGCTTGGAGATATTGAAATTGTATGGCAAAATTTTATAATTGATCATTTTCTCAAATATGATCTTGACTATTTCGTTCAACTTTTCATTAGCACAATACTTAAGCATTTCATTGCTCACATCTGCAAAACCAATACTTTTACCATTTGGGAGATTATTAATTAACTTACTTATCTCTATTATATCTATGTTAACATTGAAAGTTTTGTTCTCGAATACCTTGAGGATCTTAGTGATCTTCTCTCTATTTTTGTTATCTTGATCAGCATTTACTGAATTTCTTGTGTTAAACAGAGTGTTACACTCCTTCTCAAGTGACTCGATATTGATATTGACAGTCTCACTACATTTACCAATTTTCTTAATTTGAAAAAGATTTATAAAGGCTATTTATTTTTTTTAACTAAAATTTCTGATTGTAACACCAATTTTACTGGAACAAAAACCAAATTCTCTTAATTTTCCTAAAATTATTAATGTTTCTAATTTTTCTTATGTCTATTAAAACGGCCGAGTATAATTTGTCAACAATAAAATTATCAACGGTAAATTTTAAAATCTAAAATTTTACGAAGTTGTGTAAGCTAATTGAAATTACTTCTGGTATTCTCAAATTTGGTTAGTTTTGATTTGTGTTATGCACTATTAATGAGTACAAAAAAA
Organism: Brachionus rubens; assembly: GCA_022207745.1. NCBI lineage: Eukaryota > Metazoa > Rotifera > Eurotatoria > Ploima > Brachionidae > Brachionus > Brachionus rubens. The sequence continues at coordinate 258,833 of JAJVHD010000083.1, read as the reverse complement.
GGACCAAAGGAATCTATTTGCTACACTATCAAGCCCAATTTTCATTAAAAATGCCTTATCTTGATCCCATTTCTTATCAATATTTTATTTACAGTTCCGGAAATTAACTTGTCACATGATATCATATGATATCAGCTGACCTCATCTGATGTCATCTGGTATCATCTGATATCAGTTTCCATCAGTATTCGTTGGCAATTCATAATGTGTGCAATTCTCTTATTGATATCATCTGATATCATATGATTTAAACTGATCGAAGCTGACATCATATGATATCAGTATGGTCATAAATTCTGATACGAACTGATATCAGATGATATCATATGATATCATGTGACAAGTTAATTTCCGGGACTGTAAAATGTCCCTTCAATTTAGGAAATACCCTTTTAGACTTTGAGCGACAGCTTAGTTAGCACTATTGTAAAAAACTGCTGTTTTATTAATATCAATGGATAGACCGAGAACGATGATGACTGCAAGGGAACACACGTCGAAGCTTATGACGAGAAAAAGCAAAGACATTTAACTAACTGTTTACAATACCAATGTTTTACGGCTATGTAACGTTTCGTTCTAGTGCCATGTTTTACCGAACACCCATCCATCTATGCGATAACAGCTTCAAGTCTTAGTTCATTGCTATCGATATACATGATTTTTTTCCATTTATCTATAAGTTAAAATGTTGACAAAATGTACTTTCTTTTTTTTTTCCTTAATAAAAAATTAGTTGACAAAATATACTGTTTTCTTTTTATTCTGTTGACAATTTAGTTTTTTATTCAATTATTGAAAAAATAATTGTTGACAAAATATACAGTTGATAGTTGACAATTTAGTTTCGCCCTATTAAAACTTCTGATCAGTAATTAAATTTCTAGATTATGAGGATATTGAAGGTATTTTTTTTATTGATTAACCTGCTCTTCTAATCTTTTCGACAATAGTTAGCTTGGTAAAATTTAGCTCTGTCATAATAAATTAACAATCATAATGTAAACTTTTGGTCTTCAGATCTACATTACTCAACCAAGCAGTAAGGGGCTACTCTTTCTTAACCACTTACCCGCACAACTGAATTTCTGAATTTTATTTCACTTTTTGGAAAGAAAATAAAATAATGTGTTTTGATATGTAGATGTAACATGGTTATCAGTGTATACAGACTCTTTTCAATTCATTGGGACGCTTAATATTTAAGTCTATTTGTAAATTAGAGTATGTGATAGATCATAATGTGACTATTTATCTGACTGAAGACTAATTAAAACAATACAAGTAAAAAAATCATAATACATCAAATACAGACAAAGGTTAATTAGCTAATGAATTTTTACAGGTGAGAACGTTAATTAGTTAATTTGGAAATTTTTTTTTGTTTTCTAAAAAAATGAAAGATGTTACCGTCGCGTTATATTCCTTGTTAAGTAATTAATTCAACTCAAGTAGCTCAAAAATAAAGGTTAAGATTTGTCAAAAAATATTGCTAGCTATTACGGACAACTACGTTCCCAGTCAATCAATTTCAAATGTAAAACTGCTGAATGAGCACTGAGGAAGGAGCTGTTTCGTCAATTGTCATTTTTACTTTACTCATATTTCTTATCAAGTTTACAGTAGACGATTTCGGAAGTATATACCAATACTAATGTATTTATCAGCTAATGCCTTTGTTAAAATTATTTTTACAAAAACTATTCTTACAGAAAGAATATGAACAAGTTTTAAGAAAACTTATTCTGGTGTCTAAAACTTAAGGAAATAATTTTGAACAAGGATTTGGCACTTGTATATACTCTCAAAATTTTACGCTGGATACTTTGTAAGAAATATGAGTAAAGTAAAAATGACAATTGATGAATCAGGTCACAGATATTAATTATTTTCCTTTGATGAACCGAAGTTTGAAAAGGTAAAACTAATATTTTTTTCGAATGATTATTCGAGTTAATTATAATCTCAAAAACGATAATTGTAATCCTTGATTTCAAGCAACTCCCGTTCAATTCATGCAATTTTTGCTTTTATGTTTAATTCTAGCCGCTCTCTTAAAAAAATAAATTCAAGTCGTTAATTCAATAAATGAATAAGTCAATAAAAAAAAACAAGTAAAAGATGACATGCTGCTTACACAATAGAGTCCATTGTATTACTATATTTTTTTCATTTTTTTTCGACATTGAATTAGTATTGAGTTAATATTGAATACGTATTGAATTATTTTTTAGTTAATTCAATATCCGTTTTAACTCAAGTCAAAACTTCACTCCAGTCAAAAATATTTCAAGTTACAATTTCAAATTATTTTGTTTAATAAGATAGAAAAAAGTACATTTTTGCGATAAAATTCCATATCCCTTGCCAAAAAATTATAAGATTCAGCTTTTAAAGATTGCAACTCCGCTAATTTGCCTAAAAATATTCCACAATCAAAATTTTTCATTTGTAGTGGTATCTCCAATTCACGTTAAAGGTTCAATGGGTAGTTAACGGGAAACCATAAAATTGGAAATATTTTATATTTAAGTATTTTTTAAGTTATTCAAAACTGTTTCTTGTTTTCTTTTGAAACTATCAAAAACTGTTACTGTGAAATTCTCTACCGTCGCCAATAACCAATGATTATTGTTTAAGTTTATTGGGATATAAACTATTTCGAATTGAAATATATTGATATTTTTAAACCAATTCTCGACAAATTGTACTCCACCAAGTAATTGCCGCAGTAATGTGTGTTGTTTAAACTGGATAACTCATTATGAATGTGGGATTTAGCCGAACCCCATTATCTGAACAAGCTTTTTTAAGGCTTTTAAAAGGCTTTAAGTAAATTGTAAAAGATTTACTAATTAAAAGTAGAGTAGCAGCCTGATACATGTATTCTTGATACCAGCCATGTATAGTAAACACCAGATAAAATAATCCAGGACAGCATTTACATGTACCATCGATATGCCAGCGACTCGATTTGGATAGTATTTCTAGTTGAATGTCGGACGAGAATGCAATGACTCTATCGTCATCTTTTGAATCGAATAGGAGATATCGCTTGTGTTACGAAATTTCAATGTAACGTTGATTTACTAAATCAATTTTTTCCAAACTTTTTGGAAAAATGAGCATGTCTTGGTTTCTAGAGCTGGTGAGCTTCGTTTCAAATTTTCTATTTAACGCATTTTGATTGCTATTTCGTCAATGTCATAGTCTTCATAGTCTTCGTCATGATTTCTGTATTGACACTACTGGTTGTCAAACTCGCCTTGCATCCATCTTTATAGTGCTGAATACACTTCCAATAAACTGTTCCATTGTCTCTTGTTGTCCATTTTACAAAATATCTTTATCTATAAGTATCATAGGATTACCATGAGGGGCTGTGAAGTTTTTTTCAATTCACTCATTTCAATTCAGTTAAACTTGAATAACTTTTCTTCCAGACAAGATAAATCCATTCTGCAAATTGCTACAACTTGTAACAATTTTGCTACACCTGGGATATTCATCTGCTAAAACTCTGCATTTCTAATGCACAATTTTTTGTAATCTTTTTGAATGGCGTGCAAAATGCATAAGAAATGCAGAGTTTTAGCAGATGAATATCCCAGGTGTAACAAAATTGTTCCAAGTTGTAGCAATTTGCAGAATGGATTTATCTTGTCTGGAAGAAAAGTTATTCAAGTTTAACTGAATTGAAATGAGTGAATTGAAAAAAACTTCACAGCCCCTTACCATGAGAACTTGGAATTAACTTAATGTTTGACATTTCAATGCAATTGATGAGTGTTCAATTAATTTTATTATCAGTTCGTTAACGATAAATAATTGAATAACTATATTTGCAATTTACAGATTGAGATAGATTGCAAGATGTCTTTTGCAATTTCGCATGATGTTGAATTTTTTGCATCTCTTAATCCTTTCACACTTACAAGGGATTAATAACGTAAAGGCGCGATTTCTACGACATGTCGTTAAAATCGAATTGAAAAAAAAATCCCATCTTTTAACATTGGAGCGACATGTCGTTAAATTCGAAATTCGATTATAACGACATGTCGCAAAAATCGCGCCTTTACGTTAATAAATGAGGTAATGCTGAATTTTTAAAGAACCTTTTTCTGAAAACATAAAAAATACGCTAATTTTTTCATGAGAAAGTGTTAATCCAATAGTGGAAAAAACTACTATAACCATAAATTAACCTTACAGCTAAAAGGTATTTCTGTGAAGGTAATAATCCAAAGCTATTGAGAGAGTGATTGAATCGTAAAGTCCATCATTTAAGTAATTTACAATGACCATGACGTTCATTCGAAAAGTTAGAACGATGATTATTTACTTAAAGATTTCTTGGATACACACATATATTAGAGAGTAGGTTCAAGAAAGTTAAAAGGTCCTTGAAAAATAATTTAAAACCTTTTAAGCTAAGCGTTTCGAATTGAAACAGGAAGGGTAAGTTCATATCAGGATCACGATTCCAAAATTAAATTTAGGCTTACTAGAAATCAATTGCCAAAAATTTCTCATTCTTTTGAAAAGTTTTAGATTGTTCGATAACAGAAGTTTTATATTTTAACCTCACTGTTTACTAATTGCTTAGTCTCATGTAAAAAAAATCAAAAGTGAAAGCAGCAGAAAGCGATTTTTTTCTTGAAAAATATATTAAGAACAAAAGCAGAAATAGCCCTCTTTAATTTTTTAACATCGGTTCACTTCTTGGATCAAAATGAGTGAAATTTCCCATGTAGGTTCAAATCTAAGTCGTGTCAAAAAAAAATTCAATTCGAGTTCCCAAATTATCCTCAGAGTTATGAGCAAAACACAGCATTCCTCTGCTCCTGGTCGTCAAACATCAGTTTTATAAAGCTTTACTTTAACTTTAGTTTGTATTTTACTTCACCAAATAGGAGGTTAATTCTAATTAAATAAAAAAAAGATCTAAACGAGAGGATCTAAAAAATGAACAAGCATCACATATGAATTACTGGAACCAGCGAATATTTGAAGGAAAACCTTAGGGTCAGTATATTTAAAAGTTTTCTGCAAAATAAAGAAAAGGTGATGATAATGATTAAATAAACAATAAAATCCAGGAAACAATACTTGAAAAATCAGTTCAATTTGTGTTGCTAGTGGTGGTGACTAAAAATAAGGATACCGAAAGGTCAATACAGCATATATAACGATCGTCTCTAATGAGTAATGGTAATAGTCATTTGGTCGTGGTAAGAAAAGGTAAAAGAAAAATAAGTATCAGGACTGGAATTTTATTAATTTTGGGAAGCCAGAGGTAATCCTCGAATCCCCAAATTCATCAAAAAAATCGATAACTTTAGCAAAATTTACGAGCTCTTAATTTAGTTTTCTTAGAAGATTGAGCAAATGGAATAAGATTCGACACTTAATTTACTATATGTTGATTTCTCAAAACATGCTCAAAATAAGCCATGAAAAAAATTTAATTAATTTGATTTTATTAAATATATTTTTCCCAAGCATCAACTGGTTAGTGATGCTCAATCCTCAGAATGTCCAAAAGCAAAAATGATACCCTCTCATTAAAGCAAACAGTGCTAAAAAATGTAATAAAAGATCATTCGAACTGATACCAATTAAGCTTTAAAAAAAAAGTAAGTTAGAGTTTCTGTATTCCTGATCGAGGCTTAAGCCCAGTTACAAAAAAATTATTTGTTCCTCTTCAATATTTTTCCGTGTAACTTTTTTTGATTAATAAAAAATTCTGAATTTACCCCAATTAGAGCTCGAACGAATTCTCAGTTCATAACCGAAGAACTAAATTCCTTCAGCTTAACTTAGGTCATCTTAGGTTTAGATTGATGTTTAGATAAAGTTTCAATCGTTCTACGTGCTTAATAGCTTTCGTCAGTTATAAATAAAGGGAATTCGGCAATGTGAAGATTCGTTAATGAGTATCAACTAGTATCAACTAGATTAGTATCAACAAACATTTGTATCAAATGGATCAAAATTGAAAATAATTTTTTAAAGCTAAACGAATAGAAAAAAGCTCTGCACAAATGTTTTTTAGTGATAAACTTTTAAAAAGCCATACTCAGAATAAGCTCTGCAAAATTCTGCAAATCTGCAAAATACATTGCATAGTTATTTTCAATCATTTTCATGTATTTTAAAATACCGTATTCCCTCGTTCGATATTGCTGCACCACAAGTTAAGACACGCCTTTGGACCATGCACCAAAGTACATCTCGCCCATGCTATAACATTGTTAACTTGGAACGCATGCTCTAATAGCGTAATCACGCGTTTAGGTCCGAATTAAACACTGAAAGTCTTAGTTTAATGCGTCATCAAGACTCGATTGTAAAAAAAAATAAAAAATAATTTTTTTGAATTATGCATTTGGTGCAGCACCAAAGATTAAGAAAAAAAAATATTAAAAAATTCATTTTTTATATTTTCGATTTTTTTCTTTAAAATCGAGTCTTGATGACGCATTAAACTAAGACTTTCAGTGTTTAATTCGGACCTAAACGCGTGATTACGCTATTAGAGCATGCGTTCCAAGTTAACAATGTTATAGCATGGGCGAGATGTACTTTGGTGCATGGTCCAAAGGCGTGTCTTAACTTGTGGTGCAGCAATATCGAACGAGGGAATACGGTATTTAAATACGCAATTTTTTTGCAGAATTTTGCAGAGCTAATTCTGAGGGTGGCTTTTTAAAAGTTTATCACTAAAAAACATTTGTGCAGAGCTTTTTTTTATTCGTTTAGCTTTAAAAAATTATTTTCAATTTTGATCCATTTGATACAAATGTTTTTTGATACGAATCTTCACATTGCCAGGGAATTCGGCATGTTAAAATTTTTTACTAATTTTCTTATTATCAATTTTTATAAACGTTGTAAAAGCTGTGCAAAGGGTGATTTTGATAAAATAAAAAGAAATGGAATTTTAACAAATAAGAGTCGTATTGAAAATTCTAAAGTTCACAAAATTCGAATCCCAGAAATATATTTTTTGCTTTTAACTTAAATTAAATTATTTATTCGTTTACCATTGAGTGGGTTTTTTAGTTATTATTTATTTTTATTTTGTTTTTGTTTAATTTAAATAGAGAATCTGTATTCCTGTCCTGTAGACCACTTCTCAGTTCTCCAGTTCTTTAGAGTCTCGTTTTTTAAAATTGTTCTTTTTAACTTTAAAATAAAAACTCCCACCAAATTAAAGTTCAGCTTTTTCTGTTTTTTCCTTTATATCTACATACCTCTAACGGGCCAAATCCTCGTCCGTTACACTCTTGCCCACAAGTGAGTTTCAGGGTATATTTGTACCTGAAGAACTTGTCAGTGTTCTTACCCAATAGGAGGTTTTCATTTTTATTTTTCATTTAACTTTTTTATGTGCTTTATTTTAACATTTTAAAAAAAATTCCATGAAGCCATATTCTGATTAAATCGGTAAAATTAGAAATTTTTTCAGACAAATCACATCGCCTCCTAGTGGACCTTTTTATCTATCGAACACTTTGACATTTTTTTTTCGTATCAAATAAGAGTTCTATATTAATATGAGCCGTTTTATTTTAAAAAAATTATTTGGAAGTTTTCATGAACATTTTGGTTGTTTTCATTTAGTTTTCATTTTAATAAAATTAGTATTTTATATTTCCTGGGTTCTTTAGATCATGTAATGTTTCATATCACTTTTATAATAAATATTTAATTGCGGATATATTACATAGATCCTTTTTCATTCTTTTGCGTTTTTTTTAATAGCACAATTTAAAGGTTATTTCTCATGTCATCTAAACCTTATTTGCTCTTACTTTTTTTAACTAAGAATCGTTCTTATAATGACAAACAGGATATCATTGTAAAACACGAGATCTACAGTATCAATCAAGCAGCGCACTTTAGTGCGCTGCTATAATATGTTTTACTTAAATTAAAGTGCGCAATGTGTATTGTGAGACTAGAATTTTTCGATAATACGTTCGGCACCAATTTAGAAAGGTCTTGACGCGCAGATTCTAAAAATATAATTTTTGTTTTTATAAAATATAAACATAGTCCAAAAATATTGGTTTAATTAACACAAAAATAATTATTTTGTTTTTTTATTAATTTTTGTTGGAAATTTTGTTCAATAAATTAAAATTCAAATAAAAAATAATTGAAACGAACATTTTTAGAAAAAGCAAATTTTCTCCTTCAAGATGATATCCTTACTTATACCACTTCTTCTGTATTGTATATCTTATTTCCAGAAAACTATGATACATCTTTATTTTAAGGTTCCGGCAATTCAAAACTTCCACATTATCAAAACTTTGCTTTTTCGATGCTATTCATATTTTGAGTCTGCGTCCCAAAAAACCTCTCAAAATACATTTTTTTTTTCGAAAAATTTTTTTTTTTAACCCTCCCCCATGTTATAGAACAAGAGTAAGTTGGTCACCATTCAACATTCTGGTCGATATCTCAACTATTTGATTATTAATCATTTAAAAAAATTGACATATATTCTGAAAGCGCATATTCTACTCTACAAGATAATGTTTTTAACATTGCGGAAAAAAAATTATGTGTTTTATCCTATGGAAAAAAGCGGAAAAATGTGCATAATTCCAGTTAAATCGAATCTCGTCCTTCATTGTTAAGAGAAATATGTTTATTGAGGTTTTTTTGCATAAGGATTTTATTAGTCGAAGCCCACATTTATATATCCGGTCTTTCACAAGCCTAATTTCTGAAAGTTCATGATTTAGGAAAGGAGTGGTTAGGATGGAATTTGTAATAATTTATACCATCAAAAACATGTTAATCTTGTAGTTTTCAGGCCGTGGATTACATTAATTGAGTCGACACTTAACAAAATTTTGATCTTCATAGGAAAATGAAAATTCATGAGCTTTCAGAAATGAGCATTGTGAAAGACTGGATTTATATTAATAAATGATTAATTTTAATGAAGAAAGGATAGACTTTTTACTGATATCCTGTCTTGGGTATAAAATATGTCTATTTTAAAAAAGTTAACCCTAAGCTTATTCTCCCCATTTTATTTAAAATCTCAAAAACTTTTCAATTAGTTCAGTATACTTATGTTTTTGTAACATTAATGTTCAACAAAGATGCTTAGGGTTAACAGGCACTTTTCAAATAGAGTTTACCCTTCCCTTCATTATTATCTTTTTTGACTTAAATATAAAAACAGTTAATGTGAATTAGACTTTAAAGCTTTTTATTATTTTTAAAATTTTGGAATATTTTTCTCGAATTTACTTAAAATGGTCCCTTAGAGGCTGGACTTAATTCTTGAAACCAAATTTTTATATTCAGAATAAAATATTGAAATTTCGATTAAAGGTTACTCGATTTAACGAAAATTGTTTTTTTGGTAAAATAATTTCCCCATTTAACAAAAAAGTAATTAGAATTTTTATATGTAATAATTTCCTTTATTGAAAAGTGAGAATAACTAGGTAAAAGTGTCTAACCTATTAGACAAAGCCTATAATATGTTTTTAAGTAAAAGTTCGAAAAGTCAAAAACAAGAATAAAAACATATTATCCGATAAAATCTTTGATTTATTAATACACTTATGTTATTGATCGGATGACTTTTCGAACTTTTACTTAAAAACATATTATAGGCTTTGTCTAATAGGTTAGACACTTTTACCTAGTGCATTTATGTTTTATACATAAAAAACTACGGGTTGTGTTTTAGTTCATTTAAGTAAAAGTGGATTATCGAAATTAATTTCTATGCAAATTTTCAGATACTCAATCCATTTTTCATTGTGTAGTTTAGAAGTTTAGTTAAGTTGTTTGATTTTTTCATTCATTCGTTTATTATAGTGTAATCTGCAACGAGCTTGGCTCGCGGAGCTAGGGTAAAAATACCAAACTATGACAGATCTGTTATACATCAGTAGATAAAAAAAATCAATAAATTAAAACTTAAAATGTAACAGTCTTCTTGGTAGGTAAGTCTTTAAAAATAGAAAAAAACAAGTTAAAAACTTCTGCCATGTGAACCGGTTTGTTTTTGAACATGTTTACCGATACACAGTTTGTTAATTCAACCGGTAAATCATTCCAAGTGTCTACCGTTCGATTTGAGAAGAATTTGTCCCTAGGAGGACAACTTTTGACTAATTGACGATACTTCCTTTTTGGGCTACGCGTTGAGCTGGCTGGGCCAGTTCCAGTTGTATTTGGTGATTTGCTTAATGGATGATACCAGTCGATACGATTAAGGTTTTGTTCGAATTTGAATATTTAAATTTAGTCACCGCTTTTCCTTCGTTCCTCAAGAGTTGTGAGCCCAAGTATTTTAAGTCTATCTTCATAACTCATGTTACACAAACTCGGTACACACTTAGTTGCTGTCCTTTGAACTCTTTCTATTAATTTAATCTCTTACAAACAATTAGCAGAAATTGCTTGATGGTGTAATGAAGTTTATTAAAAATGCCGAATCATAATTAGACCGATAGAAAAAATTAATATTTCAAATTTTCAAAATTGTTAACAGAACTTTCTCACAGCTCAAAAACAACTGTTAACGCTGTTGATATTTTATATAATCAAACTGAAACTTTTAAAATGTTCGAACTTCTAATAAACTCGTTATAGCCTGACCTCGATTTTGTTAACACTCAAAGTAAGACTTAAATTAACAACATTGAAAAGACGCAAACAAATTTAAAAATTTTATTAAATTAAGCGCAAAAATTAAAAAAAATTATTTGAATTAAAGTCTTAAAAAAATAATTTAGTTTGTTTTATATCAATTGGCTGATCAAATACTTGATCTTCAAGTAAGTTAAAGTTATTAGCATTAAAGATGAGATCTCTTCAGGTCTTTTTGTGGCATAAAACTTTAGTTTATCGATAAGCTCAAGTGCTTCATGTCTATTTAAAGGTTTTTGTTCAGTTTGAATTTCGATAATTTTCTACGACAGAGTTCAAACTTTGAACTTTTTGAAGCAAGGTCTTTAGCTGAAACTTCTAGATGTTATATTTTTTAAAACAGTAACTCTTATATAAGTAAAATTTTAAATCAGATTAAATAAATAGCGTAGTTAGAAGTACAATTTTAGTAAGAAAAAAAATCATTGAGTTTATACAATTATACCAACAAAACTCAAATTATTTGCATGAAACATCTCTAACCAAGTTTCCTCAATTATATTTTTCGAAAATTATGATACCACGGTTATATTTAAAATCAACATGTTCAGTTCCGATTAATTAAATAAAAGTTTTTTTTTATATAATTTAAATAAAATGTTACGACACTAGTGTGATCAATCCCGAAATTGCGTTTTAAAATATGTTTGAATTTTTAATATTGCCCTTTTAGAAAAAAAAATTGATTAAAATTAACAGTTTTTTTTGTTGAAAAGTTTGACATTTAAAAAATTTTTTTTGTCTAATTATCGTTTTTATAAGTTCAATCATGTTTGAATAGACAAAATTTTGTAACAAAACATCATTCAATATCTTAAATTTGGTCGCGTCAAACCTTAGTAGTCTTAAATTCTAAAGCGACAATTGGTTTTAAATTTCATTTGCTGAACTGCTTTTGAAAAAAAGACGTACCACCGTACCTTACCATAAAAAGTTAAAAATTTTTAAAATTTTAGAGTACGGTACGGTTGGATGGTATGTTACGACTTTTTTTTAGGAGCAGTGCGGTAAAAAAAAAGATACAAGGCAAAAATAATTTAAGCTTTCAAAAATAAATTCAACAATTACCCGGTTTAACTCTTTAGATTCATGTATTAAAACATATGACATTAAAATTGGTAGAAACATATGAGTTCTTTTTTTTTTTATCTGTTTATATAATCACAGACAATAAATAAGATATTTTTGTCTGGAAAATTAATTTGAGTTTTTATTTTTAATTATAGACGCAAAAATTTTAAAAATTAATTTAAAAAAAGAATTTTTTTCGGCTATAATCGTGAAAATCGAGATTCAAAATAATAAATTTGATTTTTTAAAGTAAATTATACTTTATATTAATGAGTTTTTTTGTTTACATGAAAAAATCCGACCGATTACGTTTCTTTGGAAGAAACGCCGCTAATACCTTTTCGACTATGTTAAAAGGAAGTGATTAAAAAGCGACGGTGAAGTTTGGAGCAAATTTTTGGAGCAAAGCAAATTTTATTTTTTAAAACTGTAGAATTCAATAAATAGATGGACCTAACCTAGTTTAAAAATTTTAACATAACTAAACAAAATTTGTTAAACTTGATTTAAAATATTTTTTTCAGTTTTTTGAATTGATCGATTTTTGATCAATAATTAAATTTTTAAAAACAGATTGTTAACATTATAATGAAATTTCAAATTAAATTTTTTAAATTTTAATTTAAGTACAAATTTTCAAAAGTAAAATTGGCGGGATTTTTTGAAATTTTCAAAAAATTTAAATGTTCGCGCCAAAATGTCTTATTTAAATTTAGTGTATGCATTTCAAATTTTGTTAAAAATCGAAACTAACATTAATAATCAAATATTGATTTTCCCTTTTTTTAAAATATTTTTGAAATTAACAAAAAATTTACAATCTAAAACCATTTTTATTTTATGCTCTATACCTAATTTTATTTAAAAAAAACAGCTCTTCTAAAATTGCTTTGCTCCAAAAAAAATTGCTCCAAACTTCACTCTTCCGATTAAAAAGTAATTTTCTCAACAGACTGCTTTATGAATTTGAATTTGGTTTGGTCGACAAATTTGTCTTGAAGGAAACCCGTGGTAATATCTTTATGGGGTTGTTGTTTCAACATACATGAAAATCTTTTCAACATACTTGAAAATCTTCTTAGCATACACTGTCTTTTAATCATACTTGGTTGCTTAAAAATATAATAAACACCTATGAACATACATGTATACAAGGTTAAAAAAAACTAAAAAGTTTGCTTCAATATATGGTAGTATTGATTATTTTAGCCAAAAAAGTGATGATAAATGAGCCTTTAAAAATGTTGACAATTCCAATTTTTTCAAATTATATTTAAATGAAGGTGTTTGTTCATGTAAGTATTGTTTAAAATATAAGGTATGTGGTCATTTGTTGGCTTTACAGTCTCTATTTGATAAAAATAATTGCGAGGAACGAGCAAGCCGTGTTGAGCTTTCTAAGCAATGTGTGTGTGTGTGCGTGTGTGTAATGAAAATCTGTAGCGGTCGAAACCGAAAAGTCATTTTTGTCGAAAATTTAGATTAATACACGTGTGTATAAAATTAAAGTCCATCTATTTTTCAAAAAAAATTATCTGAAATTTTTTTTTTTAATCTAATTGATGCTGATGGTTTTACCTGTATAATTTATCTATTAAATTATCACTCAGTATTTGTTTAAAAAAACGATTACACAGTTGTCAGTGATTTCAAATTTATGATTTAACTACAGTAGTTAACTACAGTAGTAGTCTCTCGATAAAGTTTATTTCAAACATTGAAATATTTTGTATTTTGTAGAGTCAACGGTCGTTTTAAACAGGTATTCTACGAAGGAGGTATTCTACCTTTACAATTCAATCTGTTTTAAACAACTAAACCTTCTCAATACATATATGTATGTAATTCATAGCCAGGATCAAATTATGTATTTAAAAGAGGATTTTCACTTGTGTTATAAAAATTGCTAACGTCTCGTTACTCGCAAATAAAGCTTTGCTTCCGGTATTTTTTACATGTATATTTTTAAGCAACCAAGTATGTTTAAAAGACAGTGTATGCTAAGAAGATTTTCATGTATGCTGAAAAGATTTTCAAGTATGTTGAAAAGTTTTTCATGTATGTTGATCAGCTAGACCCATATCTTTATTGTAAGGTTTCGGCAATTCAAAACTTCCACGCTATCATAACTTTGCTATTTCGATTTCAGATTCGGAATGTGCGTCCCAAAAAAACCCTAAAAATGTATTTTTTTATTTTTAGAAAAAACTTTTTTTGACTAGTTTTATAGAACAAGAGTAAGTAAGCTGGGTATTTGGTATTTTGATGGACGAGATTCGATTTAACTGGAATTAAGCACATTTTTCCGTTTTTTCATAGGATAAAATCACATATTATTTTTTTTCCGCAATGTTAAACACATTATCTTGTAGATTTGAATATGCGCTTTCAGAATATATACCCTTTATATATGATTCATGATCAAATAGCTGAGATATCAGTCAGAAAAGGTGACTCAACTTACTCTTGTTCTATAAAACTAGGAGAGGTGGAGACAAAAGCTGAATATGAAGCTTTGAAGATGAAGATTTATGAGATCATGTTTTTTTAATCAATTGTTAAAAAATAACTCTGGAAATGAATTCCTTTATGATCCCTATTGAAAAAAATTCAATAAAATAAAAACTGGTCCAATGTTCAAAAACTTTAGACCCAACCCTTTAACCCACATGAGAAGGTTTTTTAATTTTTTCTAAGTAAAAGGAAATTTTCAACAAATCTTAACCAACTACATGAGGCTGGTAAGAAAAGTTATTGACTAGTAAGTAAGGACGACTAGTTTGTACTTACATTATTGTATTCATCAGTAATAAAGCCTCAATATTAATCAATAATCGATTTCCAACGACGGAGTGGGTGATTGTGGAGTTAACATTACCTTTGATACTGTGTACACTGAATTTTCTTTAAGAATATTTTGAAGAGTTATGGGGTCTTTTTTTTTTTTTAATATTTGATTACCTTTTTAATAAATAGATTATTAACTAACAATAACTCTATAGATGTTTTTTTATTGATAAAAAATTAACTAGGTATTGATTAAGGATAGGAAAATCTCAAAATGAATGATATTTTATTTGATTTCTTTTCAGAAACCACCACTCTTACATTAAACAGATATATCAATTATTAAATAAATCTGATTTGGAGGACAAATGTTTCTGATGCTAAATTTATTCTCATTTAAGCATTAAACAAACTAATATTCTTGAGTATTTTATATATTTTTCTGATTTTAGTTAGCTGATCGTTAACATGTTCCAAAAAAACAAACGTTCGAAAGTTTTCAAAAGTATTCAGAATCTTTCATAAAACTTTTGAACATTCAGACAAATTCGGATGAAGACGAACGTTCATTTTTGGAACTTGTAAACGACCAGATTAATAAGTGTTTAATTTTGTTTGATTACGTGCTCTTTAAGAAAGCTTTGATTCAAGCTCTTTTAAGACGTCTAATCACGCGTCTATCAAATTTTATGAGTGAGTGTATTTAATTTAAATAACAACGGGTTGGGTAATTTAAAATATTTAATTAAAATAAAAAAATGTATTCAAACAATTTTATTAGCATCTACTGTGTCTAACAGAATAATGTCTGCTAAGTAAAGGAAACTAATGAGACTATTAGTTTCCTTTGCTTGTTAGGATTTCAAATTATATTTTTTCACAATCAACGAGTAAAGAAAATAAAAAATACGGAATAGCTTATGGATGAACCGTCATTAATTAAACATTTTCGCCTTCAAGTGCCTTAACTCTTAAAAACATTAGACATAATAAAAAGCAAAATTTAAAAATCGATAATAACACCAAATTTAAATGCATTAATTAAACAATTTAAGCTCATTTAATATTTTAGGTTCATCATTTTATTTGTATTAAAATTTATTAACTTTAAATAAGCTTCTTTTTGTCTGGTTTTTAACTTTCAAAGATAAAAATCAAATTTCAAGTGAATTGTTACAAAAAATTTTCGATTAAAATCATGTTATCAAGGGAGTTTAGGATGAATAAAAAAATTTGATTACCTTTTTTCAAATTGATTAGAATTTTTCATTAGCAATTATTATTAAAAAAAATGAAAAATTTTAAATTTAGCAATTTTACCATGAGATTAAGCTTCCTTTTTTTTTAAAAGAAAAAAACAAGAGAGATCAACATTCAAAAGATGCTAAAAATGTACCAATTCAACTGTTAATAATTTTAAACCAAACAAAATCATTTGGGATTAACCGTTATGTGACTCTTCGTGCAATATTTTTTGCTTAAGATTTATTACTAAAGTATGTCAAAGATTGTGAAAATTTTAGAAAAATGAAAGCTAAAAAAAATTTTTTTTGAATATTTGAAACCTGTCATAAAGTGATCCAAATAATATAATATCACTTACAGTTACTTTGTTTAATAGCGTTGTTTCCTTTTTCTTTTTTTTTCTAAATTTATTTCCTTGCATTAAGTCAATTGACTTTCAAAATTCTAATCTCAACAATAAAAATTTTGTTACAAACAAAAAATATCCATTTTTGTTTAGTCATCTGAAATATACACTAAATTAGATAAATATGTATAAAGTAAATAGAAAATGAAACTGAAGTATTAAATAGCAGTATACCTTCTGCGGCACTACTATTTATTTATTTAATTAGAATTAACCTCTTATTTGGAGAAGTCGAATACAAAGTAAAGTTGAAATAAAAGTATTATAAAACTGATTTTTGACGACCTTGGACAAGGGTATGCTGTGTTTTGCTCTTAACTTGAGGATAATTTGGGAACTCGAATTGAATTTTTTTTGACACGACTTGGATTTGAACGTTCGACCTTCTGCTTGGACCTCCACGACGGTACCAGCTGAGCTATCCTCCTCCAAAAACCAACGACAGTTACTCATTAAGTTTTTTCTCTATTAATTTGCCTCGTTACATCTCAAATATTTCATGGAATCTAAATATATTATCTGATATAAATTTTAAGAGAGTTCACAAGAATTTTCAGTTGACATAACGACTTAGCACCCTTTACTAAACGAAAAAAAATTGTCCCAAAAGTATTTTCCTCAAACAGCTTAATATAGTCTTAAGTAGTCACACCCTCAGTGGTAATTTATTATGTATACTTTTAGTTTCATTTTAATAAATTTTTTTTCTAAAAATCTGTAAACGTCAGTATATTTTGCTTTTTCTGGCAGAGATATAGTATAAACTGTAATCCCTGCTCATGAGAGAATTGAGGTTAAGAACCTCAATTATCGTTTTCAAAAAAGTCCAATTTTGAAAAAAAAAGATATTAGCCACTAGTTTTCTTTCCGGATGAGGCAAAGAACCTGAATAGTTTAAAAGCGAAGCTTGATGTTTGGATGTCGAAACAAAAAGAAGCGGCTGCTACAGCTCTTTAGAGTTTTGCTTGGATGACCTCCAAGTCGGAGTTTAAACTGCTACTATAGTTTTAACTTGTGAGCACTAAAATATTTTTATTCGTAACAAATATTCCCATCTTTTCGCTAATAAGGTGCATTGAAGAGGGGAGTTGTGCGGGAGTAAACGGTGTTTGTTGGTATTTAGGAATTCGTTGGAGTTTGGAATTCCAGGTAAGCGTTTTAAATACTAGTCCGCGTAGTTCTGGATTTCCTATAAGTCCTTTTTCTTTATAATTGTTCCAAATATGGACATTGTGGACTGACAGCTGTACTGTAACACAAAAGTTTGAACTTTCTTTTGCGTGTTAACTCAATCGGAATCAAGAAAGAATTGGTCAAAAACAGTGCAGTTGTTTTAAATTTTTTACTAAACCGAGTTGTTGATGACTGGAATAGCAAGTTTCAATTTTCAATTTTACGTTTCATTTTTTTTCAATTTGAAACAGATGATTAAAAAATTAAATCTAAAAATGCTCAAGTTTTCAGTCAGCTGTTAAAAGCAATGGTTGATTTTTGTTTTGAAGGGTATTAGTTCCAAGGTTAATTAATTCAGGATGTTTTTAATTATACAATTATATAATAAATTATTTTTAATTGAGGATGACAAAGTTTTTCGTGATTATTTTTTATCATCTTCCTTCTTTTTTTTTTCACTTTCATCATAAAATAATAAAACCCTATATTTAGTTGTTTCTTGTATATTTGAAATACGTGATTTTTCTTTAGGTTTTCTTTTATTATTTTTGTTAAAAGCATTTACAAACTGACTAAAAATATTATTTATCTTCTTATTTTTTTAATACTTAAAAGTAGTTTAAAGATTGATCAAAAATTTGTTGTGCAAGTGGGTTTTTTAGTCTTTTCGATTTTAAAAAAGACAAGTTGTCATTAGAGATTTTTAAAAGATACCAAAATACGAGATAAACTTGATTAAAGTCCTTTATACCCTGGCTGGTGTCTTGATAGGACCATTCTTTAAAGATAAAAACGAAATCTTGTCGGTAAAAATTTAAATGTTTGATTTTAAGTTTGTTTCAACATTGTTAAAGAATTATAGTCTGGCTTTGTGAAGTTTAGTCTCAAAATCCTAAAATTTACAAATCTTAAGGATCATTTTGAAAACTTGCAGAGATGGATATTGTTGATAGAAAATATTTTTTTCATACAGGAAACGCAATTCTGCAATTTAAAAAATTACTGCAATGCTCCTGAAAAAAAGGCGTACTGGATCAATCAGGTGTACTGGTTTAATCAATCTTACAGTACGGTCCAAATCAAAGTCTTGATTTGGGCATGCATGGTTTAAGCAATGAAAAAGCAGAGTGTTAACTTTGTTTTGGATTGTACTGTATCCATCTTTGTAATGTCCAGTAAAAGAAGTATCTTCGGTAGGGTCAAAAATAGTTTCTTGAAGATGCATATCAATCAGATCACGATCAATTATGTTTCTTGTAACTTTTAAGTTAAAAATCAGTTGTGCAAAATTATTCGTTATATAGCATACATGTAAATCCTTAGATTAAGATCTGAAAAATGTCTACATCCTGTGGAAAATCCACGTAATAATCTCAAAGATCAAAGCGTCAAGTTTATTTTTTAGTTTACAGAACTAAGAATTTTGTAGAACTGATTTATTTTATTTAATTTAAAAGTTAAACGAAGAAAACAAATCTTAATTTTTAAAATAGTTCATAGTTTTGTTTCTTATACGTCAGCCTTAGGCAAAATAAAGTTATTTTTCAATTCACGATTTCAATTCATTTCAATTCAATTTTAACTGCGCAATTAAGTTGCACTGCAGAATTTCAAATTAATTAGATATTTGAAATCTCTGCTCTGTAACTTAATTACGCAGTTAAAATTGAATTGAAAAATAACTTTATTTTGCCCACCCTTAGACGTTTCGAGATCAACTCCTTTTTATTTATTTTTAAATCATCCAAATTTTTTTATCAATAAAAAGCACCAATGGAATCTTTATGTATTTATTGTTGATCAAATAACAGCAGGTAACTTTCACAAAACAATTAAATTAGATGGTTTATTTAAGGTTTCTTTCTATTAATTTTTTTCGCATTTGATAAAGCAAATTTCCGAAACATGTCAAATTAATTCAGAAAATTTTTAATTAAGACTTTGAATAATAAAATCTTACCTTTAAATATCGTTTCATTGTAAAATATTATCCAATAAAAATATTTTAATATAAATTTTAATGTCCTTCTTTACTTGAATTTCGAAACTTATTATTCGACGTCCTAACCGGGTAACCAATTTTTTCAAAAACTCGTATATAGACTCAGTTTGCCCCTTGTTTTTGACTCACCCCAAATGTACATGGGGTGAAGAGCAAATATGTTAATAGGGTTAACCCAATAGCCCCGATTCAAACCTAATTATGGTATATTTAGGTGGTAAATAGGTTTTTCTTTAGTTTTTGATTTTATATAAAATTATTAATGAATTCAAATACAACTTTTGATCCAAATCACCACTTTTTGCACCAAAAATTTTTGAGCACTCAATTTATAATGTACGGACCGCCATTTTCTCGCTGACCTAAAAGTCCGCCAGTTTTCGAACACCGATTTTCTGATAGAAAATTTAATTTCCTTTCTTGCATTTTTTGCGAGAAAAAGGTACGTCCGGTTCAGGACACACATTTTCTGGTACAATTTTTTGTGCTCTATCTTGTTGTAACTAGAGCTAAGCAGTGGGACCTTTAGTTCGGGCTAAATTTACACTTAAAGCATAAAATCACTAGAACCTTTTTCCGCCGTCCAAAAGCCCAGAGGTTATTTAGTGCTTTTTCTTGCTATATAGATGCCTTTTTTCTTAAACCTTCATAAAACATGTGGTCTGTGATTTATCAATATCCCATAAGACAGAGTCGGATGGAAAAAAGCAATTAGCTCAAAAAAATTGACCAACTCATTTTATGAGTTTTCTAGTATCTTTATTTAATTAAATAATTAAAGCACAGTGATCCGCACACACGCAGTATTGTACCTGTGAATTGAAATTATTTAATAGCTAGTTACATAACAAAATATATTTGATCCATTATTTTAATACAAAAATAAAATTTTGAGTTTTATTGCCTTATGATTTGGTTATTTGATCGAGTTAATGGATGGGATTATTTCTATTTAATAGAAATCAATCATTGAAAAATGATTTTAAGAAAGTGTCTTTTTTTAATCCAGAATACCGTTTACCAATAATTTTTTTTTAAAAATAAACGAAATATAACACTTAAAAATGCTTTCAATTTTTGTTTTAAAATAAGAGACCACAAGAAAGTACACCCTTGTACTCACATTTTTAGGACACTTAATATACACGTCAGAATTTTAAAGAAAATAAAAATCATTTTTAAATGACAATACCTTAAAACAATAAATTATTTTATTTAAAAAAAAAATTTCCGACTCAGATCTATTGATGTTCTAAAATCGGTTATTTAATTTTAAGGAAGTGTTACAATTAGTTAGTTATTTACGCTCAAGTTTTTATTTATTCTTAAAAAATGTTAATGAGCTCCAGGGCAAACAATATTTTCGGAGCAAGAAATGTACAGTAACAATTAAAGGCGAAAGAACACTTGGAAAACATTATTTCTTCAATAAGAATTTATTTGACAATTTTAATTAAGGTTTTTCAAGAGACTTTTTTTGTTTCTTGTGTTGTCTAAAATAAGTATTAATCAGTCAGATATATATAAAACCTAAAATATAATAATTTTGTTATTCTAGTGGTGTTTAAACGGAATTAAGAAAAAAAGAGAAGTAAAACTAAAATTAATTTTCAATTTAAATGATACTCAAAGTAAATATTCTTCTAAATTGAACACGCGGTCAAGGGTTTATTTAATGTGGAGAAATCTTCTTTAAAATATTGAATACTAGATTCTGGAATTGCGGAAGTAAAAAATTTCAATCTTCACAAAAATTTCATGTTTTTATTAATTCACTCAGCGCTCGTTAATCCGAAATTATTTTCGGAATTAAAGCTGTCTAATACAAGCATTTTATAATTTTTATAATCTGTATGAAATTTTCATTTATTTCTCTATTCGGATTTACGACTATCGTATTTATCATTTAACAAATTTGCGGGCGGCAATATATTTTAATTATTCATTGTTTTAAATTAACACATTTAATTTTGGACCGGTAAATTCTTTCCATATTTCTTTTTTTTTACCGTATTCACTCGTTCGATATTGCTGCACCACAAGTTAAGACACGCCTTTGGACCATGCACCAAAATACATCTCGCCCATGCTATAACATTGTTAACTTTGAGCGCATGCTCTAATAGCGTAATCACGCATTTAGGTCCGCATTAAACACTGAAAGTCTTAGTTTAATGCGTCATCAAGACTCGATTTTAAAGAAAAAAATCGAAAATATAAAAAATGAATTTTTTAATATTTTTTTTTCTTAACCTTTGGTGCTGCATCAAATGCATAATTCAAAAAAGTTATTTTTTATTTTTTTCTTTAAAATCGACTCTTGATGACGCATTAAACTAAGACTTTTGGTTTTTGATGCGGACCTAAACGCGTGATTACGCTATTAGAGCATGCGCTCCAAGTTAACAATGTTATAGCATGGGCGAGATGTATTTTGGTGCATGGTCCAAAGGCGTGTCTTAACTTGTGGTGCAGCAATATCGAACGAGGGAATACGGTATCATAAAAGTTGTATTCCTGAGATATTCGTTTTTTAATCCTATTATCCATTGTAGCGCATATATTTTTCTTAATTAAATGAAGATTCTGAAATTCAACTTGGTTCGATTGAGAGCCCTTTTCAAATGTTTTAACTTCTTTATGATCGTCTTGTTGGATAAATAAGAGAAATTATAAGGACCTCCAACACAGATAATAAGAGATATAAGGTTCCGGAAATGCAACACGACCACACTATTTTTTAAATTGATTTTCGATCTCAAAATCGTAATCTACACGTATGTAAACTTAGGAAAGCCAATTTTTTTTAGGGGGTCTAAAAGTAAAATTTTAGGACCCTAAGAGTCGGTAGTGTCAAGACCGTCTCAAAAACCATACTTTACTTTTTCTGAACAACTTGATGGTATTACTTTTTTGATTATTTTTTTTGGCTTTGGTATACTATGAGGCGAAAAAAGTCAAATAAATCAAAAATCACTAAGATGAGGGATTTTGATTAAAAATTCGTAGTCCTTATGTATTAAAACCCCTGAAAAAATATTTCACTAAACTAATAGCTAGTTCAAAAAGTCGTTTTTGGCGCTGAAAAAGACATCAATTAGGTTATTTTTTGTAAAATATTAATCATTTTATTCATGTATCTTTTATAAGGTTTTCATACATAAGGATTACGAATTTGATTTTAAAAAGTGCTAAAATTTGCACCCTTCAAATAACTCAAGAATCATTGAAAATACGTTTTACTGGTAGAAAATTTTTGCATTTCCGGAATTTTAATAGTAAAAAAACATTGTCCTAAAATTTTTTCCATTAGAAAGTTCAACCAATATCTTTTTGACACTTGAGATCATTTATCTTGGAATCAGTTAATTTGTCAGATTGGGACCAAAACAAAAAAATATGTGACAAAATCCTATCAGCCACAGGGTCTTCTTTATAAAAAGATACCAAAAAGCTGAGCTTTAAATTGACAACAAGGCCCGACTTCTTTAAAGATACTTTATTACTGCGTAACTTTAGTTTTAACTTTCATAACTTTGATAGCATGATCCTTTAATATTCTGCACTTTTATTGAAAAAAAAGTGTACTCTTTTCCGAACCGTATTACTTTCCTTTACTTTCTACTTAATAAAAATAAGTCGGCTACGATAAAAGAGTTTTTAAGCAATGTTAATATTTATCAGGAGAGATACAGTAGTGGTAATTAACTTGTATCTCTTGTGAACTTTCATGAACAAATGATTTTCAAAAGATAATATTGATTTTTAGGTATTAAATGAAGCTAAAAAGCTCTAGTTTAACAACTAGCTTTCATTTAGATACCCATAAATCAATGGTAGCTTTTCGGTACGGTGGTACAAAACGGGTACGCCTTTTATCCAATAACTGTGCTGTAGGTAAAAAGAGCCTGTTAAAAATATGAAATCTATTTTCTCTATCTTGTGTCTAAAGGAAAATTGAACCGACTTTCCACTTTTGAGGGACAACTATTTGACCCATTCTTTGTTTAAATAGAAAAAATCAAAAAATCTAGATTAAGATTTATTCTTTCGTTTGGTTCATGCGATTATTATTATTACGTTCCATTCGAGAACCAAACCAACTGGAAAGCTCTACTATCTAAGCAAGTCAAAGAGGTGCATCTTTAATTAGAATGAAGAGTGACTAACTAAGTATGCTTCATGAAATGCATGAATTAAAGTTAACTTACATTATTTAATTTCCTTTTTTGTAAGAGATCATTTCACTAAATTGTCCCAAACGATCAAATCAATGTGGAATTCTTTCCGAATATTGAAAAAGACATGCAATAAATATTTTTTTATTTTTCAAAATCAATTTTCACTTTTCAATTAATCAAAAATATCATTTTATTGACGTAATCAAGAGGCTTCTTCTTTTTTTTTTCAATTTAAATTTTTTTTTCCAAAAATATTAATTTTTGTCTATTTCATTTTTTTTTAAATAAAAAACAAAATGATCTTAAAAAATTAAGTATTTAAATATTTAAACTACTTACAATAAAAATATCTTCTAATTTCTATTGAAATTATTAATTTAATGTTTATGACTTAAATCAGAAGTATTAAGTTAAACTTTTAAGTTGATAAATATTTTTTTTGTTATGTCTAAAAAAAATCAATATTAATTATCTAAAAGTTGTTTTTATTTATTTTATTACTGGAGAATCGAGTTTTAAAAGGATTCATTTAATTTGAATGAACCTCGCTTTGCAGCTTTCTTTTGTTTTCAAGAAATAACGAAGCAAGGATGGTGCAAAATTACGTAACAATCAATAAACGGTACGCACATCAGGGAAAAAAAATTAGCACTATCAAGAAATAATTGTTGAACAAAAATAGTTTTGATATTTTTTCAATTAAATTGAATGTTTTATTTCCAAAGCAAGCGTTTAAATGTTTTAATTAGTGTTTTCAACTGCGATCACAAATTCGAGGGTGTATTAAGGAAGAATTTAAAAAAATTTTCGTTTCTCTAAAAATTGGTTTTCATATACGCAGAACACGATTATTCCGTCGAGAATGTGCATCTG
This sequence comes from Brachionus rubens, assembly GCA_022207745.1. Lineage (NCBI taxonomy): Eukaryota > Metazoa > Rotifera > Eurotatoria > Ploima > Brachionidae > Brachionus > Brachionus rubens. Next base: position 234,400 of record JAJVHD010000083.1, on the reverse strand, counting down.
AGAAAGTAATTGGTGAGGAGATCATTGAGTAGGAGTTTCTTACTTTTTTAGCCTATCATTTGAAAGTCTCCTCTGTCAAAAATGTATTTCATAAGAAAATTTTTTTTTCGATTTTTACATTTTCACTAGCCGACTGACATCCTTTGTAGGGTTTTAATCGAGTAAGTTATATGTATTGTTGTCTATTTTAAAGCAGTAAGTAGTTTACTATTTTCTAGGGATGCAGCGATAATGCATTTTTGAAAATCGACGATATTCGATATTATTCGAAAAAATTCGATTAATCGCCGATTTAATCGCGAACAAAGAGATAATCCTTTAAACTTCATAAAAAATGTCTCAGAATAGTTCCAAAGAATCATCGTGTGATTTTTTCTTTTGAAAATAGACTCTTTGCTTTATGTTCCATGAGATTACCGACCTATGACGGTCGGGTTTTTTCACCCTTAATTTTCTTTGTATTGAATTGTTCCTTTTGAATTTAAAAAAAAATAAAACTTTTTATTTATTTCTTAGCCCTGAAAATATAACAGAAAAGTTAATGTTTAAATGAAGCAAAAAGCGCCAAAATTGATATTTTTGTTTTTTTTTGTAAAATAACTCAACTTAATTGATCTATCGAGATCGCTGTAACTCTACTATTTTCAAATTTTTTTTAGACAGAGTCGGTATGTTATGTATCAAAATATCAGACAATCGAACTACATTGCTGATATTTTGATACTAAACTTAACATCGCCGTTATTTTTACTTAACGCATGAGTAAAATATCCAGTACAAAATTCTAAAAATATGTAAAACTGAAATTCGTTTTTTATAGAGCTACAAACTCGATTTGGGTTTCTTTTGAACTAGATTCGAATTTCTTGCTATTTCAGAATTTTAATAAATATTCAGCAATACGTAAAAAACCCAATCGGTATTAAAACGCGTTATATCAAAAAAAAATGTATGCCCTACTCCGACCTTTCCAAATGTGCACTTCTGAATCTACAGAATCATTAAAATATTTAAATTTTTTTGACAGATTTTTCTGTTAACTTCGACCCCCGAAACTTAAGATTTGCATGTCTTTCCTTAAGTAAAATTTCATAAATTTTGTTCTTTACCCCTTAACTGGAACTAAATCTCATAAAATAAATAAATTGACGCTTATCTCAAACTTATTCGTCTGCTCCAACGGGTACGAGATAAGTGTGTTTTACATCAAAATCCAAAATTTTTTTATTTTCACAGTTTTTTGAATTCTGAATAAATCAATCTAACTAAAAACGAGTTTATGAAGTCGGGCTTATTATTTATTTTTTGACTCTCTCAATTATAATATTTCCAAAAAATAACTTGAGGCCATAGCAATCAGTTCCAACTGGATATTGAAAATTCATTAGCCTCGATGAAGTTTTTGAAAAATTTTATGAACCAAGGAAAAACATGCTAATATTTAGTCTTTGGGGTCTTTGATCACAAAAAAGTGGTCGTAAATGTACAAAAGCAATTGCAACGCCTTTTTTTTCATAAGAAGATCTTTTTTGTTTGTTGGGAGTAAATCTTCAAGATATTAAAGATTAAGATATACTCAAAGTGCTTAAGAATTAAGTATTTTTTTTAATTTCCGATTATCTGACAAACCTAAAGAACTCTTTAAATAAAAATTTAATGGATGTTTTATTTCGACAGATTCCGAAGGCGCAATTAATAAAAATAATTGGTATTGAAATGACTAATTTAAAAAAAAAAAAAGGATAAACGTAAACAACTATTATCTGATTTATTTATAAAATATTTTCAAGAGAAAAAAGTGTCAATAGAGGATTTTTGAAATCTGTTTAAATTTAATCAATTGATTAATCTATCTTTTTTTTGTTGCAGCCCATGAGACCAACCTAAACTTATTTCATCAACAACAAAAAAAAATTTTTCAAAGGAAGGATTTGGATTATTAATTTCATTAATTGAAATAATACAAAAAAGAAGAGAGAAATTTTTTTTTTAATAATATCATTGATATTATAAAACTATTATCTATTAAAAATAAAATAAAATTTCCCTCACTCTCTCTTTTTTTTTTTCTAATAAAACCCGTTTTAATTTATTTAAATTATCTTCTTAATTTGTCATTTTGCCAATCAAATTACAGTTTTAATTTCCACTTGAATTTTCTTCTTTTAATTTTTTTCGTTTTTTAATTTAATTTCATTTTGGTTTTCGAAGAAGCGAATATTAATTTTTAGAATTTCTAGTAATTTGTTGTTCCTTTACAGAAATTTTTGTTTTTGGACTGGTTTTTTTGTTGAGGGTATTACGTAAACTTTCATTTATCTTCAAATGTTTTTTTATAGTTTTTTTAAATGATTTTTAAAAAGAAAAAACTCTCAAATGTTAAACCCGTTGACATTTTTTTTATAATCAATATTTTTATGTAGGGAGTTTATAAATGCTTAAGCTTAAAATTAATCGAATTTTTTTTGGGACTATAAACACTTAATTGTTGGAGTAGTAGTAGTATAAAGATTGAATCATACACTGACAGCATACAGATCCCTATATCAGCACACTAGCCCAAATTATGGGTTATTAACACTTCTCTTTCAATTAACAGTTTTTACTGTAAAAACTGTTGGTTTGAACAGTTTGAAAATTTTGTTGGTCCCTTTGGTACCCTTTGTAAACGGTCTCCATATTCAGCAGCATTCTTTTCAAACTTTGTTTTATTAATAAAATAGCGAGTTCATGGTACTAGACTTCAATACGCTACCTCTTCTAAAGTTCTAAAGATTTCAGAGTTAATGTTGTTGTTAGATTTACCTCTTCTTAAAACAATACGATTTTCTTCAAATCACAATCAAGTTTAATTTTGATTTTTTCATGAAAATAAACGTATCCATCACCAAGTGTTTGGTCTGCTTAAAAAATAGCATGGATACTATTTTCCTTTTGGATTACTTCTAACAGAATCTTAGAGAACACATTTCGAATTTACATTCAAAAAAACATGAGCGTACCTTACATGTTTAGCACCGTACTCGTATCAAAACTTTGTCAGCCTCTTAAAAAAGTTTAGTTGACTTTAAACCAGACTATAATAACTACAATAAGTTACGGTTCTCATTTTTTCTCAGTTGGATTAAAAGTCGATTATCAACATTAAAAAACACGTAGATAGGTACGTCCTTTTTTCAATAACGATGCATAAACAAGACCTTAAAAGTTTATTTTATGAAAATTATGCTCTTAAATGTTAGGTTTGTTGAAGCTAGTATAATTTTTTTTAATCATAATATTTCAATACCGAATTCAGAAGTGTATAATTTTTAGGAAACTTAAATTTCAAGTTTTCATTTTAAAAAAATTCAAAAGACTTCTCTTATTCAAATAGAAGGAAGCATTTTTGACATTATAGCAATAAAAAAATTTTCAAAGCTATAAATTTTTCCGTTCCATATTTTTTTTTACAAAACAACCGTAAGGATCTTGAACCCTTTTTTTTTACATGTTTTCAAAAAAAGTTATTTTTGGTTTATAATTTACGTCGAAAGATAATGTAAATGAAGCATTTATTTAAATCAAGTGTGATTAACTAAAAAAAATCAGTCTCTTACAATTATAATTAAGAGTGATTCATATTGAAAGAGTCATGGGAAAACCAAAAAATTACAGATATCCTTTTTTTATATTACCTGATTAAATTAATTTTTTTAAAAAAGAAAAAATATTTTTATATATACTAAGGTTGTTGATCAAAGATCATTTGAAAAGCGCAAAATAAATGTATTAAAGTATTCGACTTAATATTTATAATAAAACTTGACATACAACCGTGGTCATTCAAAGCTTCCAAAAATGAACGTTCAAGGGATCTGTGTTTTTTCAAATTTTTTCTAAAATTTTCATATTTTCAAATTGAAAAAAGAATGAAAACTTTTGAAAATATTTTCAGACTATTGAACATTCAGGGTCTCTTGAACGTTCATTTTTGGAAGCTTTGAATGACCATGGTTGTATGTACTTTTTGCAATCGATTGTTCTTTAAAAAAAATCGATTTAATAAACTGAATCGATTAACAACCCTAAAAGATATTGATTTTAGTTCATTAGAACTTAAAAAAATAAAATTATAATTTAAAAATAGAAGCATCCAAGCTCGAAAATCTTTTTTACAAAAAATCTGTGTCAGCTCACCTAATATTTAAGCCATCTTAAGAGCTTAAATCAACTATGTAAAACATCATGCTTAATTTTCCTTTAACAAAAGAAATATCATCTAGAATTTCTCTGTCTAAAACAGTTTGGAGTATATATCCGAATAGAAAAACAGTCAAAAATTAACTAGGAATAACCGAAGAAAAATGTCTTTTGTATATTTCCGATCTTGGAAAACTTTGGAGCATATAACACTAGAAAGCCCGACGTGTCATTTTGACACGTTTTGCCCCTTCAGACCTTAATAAAAATAAAACTATAAGAGATATCTGATTCCCAGGTGTATTTTTAAGTAAGGAATCGAAATTTTTACTTTGATTTGAGATATAACTTGATCTTCCCTTTTGTAAAAAAAATTATTCATAAAGGTCCGGTCGTGTCATTTTGACACGCTGTGGGAATACCATGCAAAGTATGTATCTGATCAGGAAAAACAATAAAATTCGGTTTTCGACCTTTATAATCATCCATTTAACTTAAATTCTTCTTTGGTTTTAATAATCGGGCTCTTTAAGCAGGGCCCGATGCAGTTCTCAACAAAGGTATTTTTTTTTTATGAACAAGAACATTAATTTAGTGTTTTAAGAAAAAATCTGGGTCAAATCAGCATATTTTCTTCTTGCTTGATAAGAAAACCAATGTCGTGTCAAAATGATCTTAAGTCTTCAAAAAAATTGTAACAAGAACTAGTCACGTTCTTTTTTAGATTTTGCGTAAGATTTCTTTCATCGGAAGTTGAATCAAGGTAAAACATAAGAGTTTTTTCTTGTTCATTAGCCTGTTTACTATTATATTAAACATGATTTTATTTTTTTTTGTTATTTTTATCTTGTGAAACTTTTTGAAATACCAGACATGTGCACCCATTTATTTTCAGGTATTGGGTCGGTTTGAATAACCCGAAAAATTAGGGTTTTAGGCTAAAACACAAATTTTTCGAGTTTATCTATTTTCAGAGTTTCACGTTCACTAAAATTTAAAAAATTCATCAATGAAAACAAAAGAAAAGTTTTTATTTTGTTGATTAGTTCAAAAATAAAAAATAAAAACCAAAAAAATATTTCGAGATTTCTTTTTCCAATAGTTTACCATTATCGGGATACTCTGATTAGTTTAAAAAATAAGGTTCTTGGGACTTGGATTTTAATTTTTTTTAGTTCTAAACATGAATGTAGTGTCAATAGAGATTTCGAATGAGAATATATAACAACTAGTTTATGAAAAGAGATTATTTTTAATGAAGGTTCGAAAACAAATCTAATCCAACTAACAAAATTATGACAAAAATTAACAAGTTATTCATCGACTAGAAAAAAAGTTTTCAAGTGTTTCTGATTAGATTATTAATCAAAGAGTAAGTGATTTTACAATATTATTCAAAGTACTTTTAAAAAAATTTCATCAGACTTTTTAAGTTCGTCTAATCTTGTAAATTTTCAATCAATCAAATTTTAAAATTTTCTCTTGGGGGGGAATGGTCCGTTTTTATATTGTCAACTTTTTTGCGTAAGGGAACTAAACTAATTGATTTAATAAAAGTAAAAAGCTAGAAAAATTTTTATTTGTATTCTTTACAATGAAAATGCCAATTTCCCTAATGTGTACAAAGACGTCATAATTAAATTTAAATAATGAAAAAAAATTGAAAAGAACAATTTTTATCTAGTCGTTTATTGGCTTAAAAAAAAGATTTGTCACCCGAATTTATATTATTCAATAAAAAAATACCTCTAGGCTTATTTAAATTCAATTCGAACACCCATTCTCAAAAGTTTGAAGATTCTTTTTTTAATTTCCGTTTTACTTTAATTGGATTAGGAGTGTTTTTCAATTATTTTTATATTAAAAAATAAAATAAAATAAGCTTAAGGCTTCTTAAATAAAATGGATAAATTACTCAATTTTTATTTCATTTCTATTAATTTTTATGTCAAGAAATTAGTGTTAAACGTGTTTAAAAAATATATTTTTTTCTTTTAAGTTTCCTGTGAAGGAAGTTTAAATAATGTTTGCTTAGAGGTGTTTTATAAAAATTAAATTTTATTGAAAATGGTTTAAATTCTTTGTAACACAAAAAAATCAATTTCAAATTTTTACCAATAAACTAAGAACTGCCAGTCAAGTTTTTTACATTTTTTTTTTCTCATTTTTAAAATCGGTAAAAAATCTGTGCAAAGAGGGGGTTTGACAAACAAATTTTGCTGCACCTTTTATAAAAGTCTGTAAACTCAATGCAGATCACATATTTTGCAGAGCTTGCCCCTTTAACTAACTCAAGAATCTTTTACAATAATTTTTTCTTGTGGTAAATATTATGCTCTTTCCGAATATATATACAATCGTACCTCAGTTATATCATCTTATTTGTCCGAAGGGCTCAAACATGATATAAGTGAAACTTGATACAAGTGAAATTGTCCATTTGAGAATAAGCATTGAGAATAATCATTTGAGAAAGTTCACAGGTAATTTTTTTGTTTTCTAATAACCTTGAAATCAATTATTTACTTTTTGTCTTATGACAAAAAAGTGGCGAGACGGATAAATTTTTTAATGAGAAACAATGTTTTTTGACTTTTTTGTAAGCATGATATAAATGTTACATGATATAAGTGAACATGATATAACTGGACAAAATTTCAATGTAAAAGTATTGACTGTCTTTTGTCTTTTGTCATTAGATGATATAAATGAGGCTTGATATAAGTGCATAGTGATATAACCGAGGTTTTGACTGTAGTTTATATTGGGTTAATAGGTAAATAAGAGAGTTATCAATTGGAAAGTAAAGTACGGTTTTTGAGGAGTCTGGGCACCCGACACGCCTAGAGTCCGAAAAAAATATTTTGGACACCCGCTCAAAAATTGGTCAAAAATCACTTTTAATAAGTTTGGTTTTTTATAAATGGGTTCTACCCGTTTATGCGAGGAATTGAATCCAAAATTTTTAGTCATATTCTTGGTAAGGGTTTGATGAAGCCTCATTATTACCAACTATCAGTTTTTTTAAATTTGTCTGGATAATCATATTTGCTCATATTTAATCATCTTTATTTTAATCATACATGTTGACAAATTTTGTGATTGACAGTGCACACAAACGGTCATGCCCTTCCCATCTATGACATGTAATTCACAATTTGAATTTTTCATAACAATGAAGAATTTCAACTAATTTTAAATTGATTTCTCACCATTTTAAATTAATTTCGCTCGAGTATCAATCTAATATTTTCAATTAAATTAAAATTTAAAAGCTATTCATTAGATCTTGTATTTTTATTATTCAATTTATCCCAGTGTATCCGAATCGAATATTTATCACTGTATTTTTAACAGATCAATTTAATCTCTTAAAACAAAGTATTCGGATGTGAGCTAATTTAAGGAAGCATGTAACATTACAGCACAACGGAAACTTGAATAAACCTAAGATAAACAATACAACAAAAACTACAGGAAATTTTATCTAATTATCTAATATCATGGAATGAGACAATATTTAAACAATTTAAAATTTATTTTTTTTTAGATTAAAATCTTTTTTATAGTTGATTAAAAAAAATTTCAATATGAAACTAATTATTCAACTATTTGTTGTTGCTATTTTCTGTTATCAGGTAAGTTTTTGACTGAAAGATCCATTGGGTTTAATTTAAAAGTTGTCTTTTTTTGTTCAGCTAAATCCATCACAAGCAGAAGATTTAAATGAAAATTCAAAATTAGAAGAAAAAAATGTGTTAAATCAAAAAGAATTCGTAGACAAGCTAGCTCAATATTTTGGTAATTTATACGAGAAAAATAAGCACGAAATAAAACAAAAATTAGACGTGAATAAACTCGGTAATTTGGAAGATGATGATGAAAAAACACTTGATGAACAAAGTCAAGAGAACAAAATGGACATGAGTAAACGATATCGTTTCGATAAACGATATAGATATGACAAACGTTATCGGTATGATAAACGTAATCGTTATGACAAGCGATACAGATACGATAAGAGAAATCGTTATGACAAAAAAAGTTTAAGTTTTGAAGAAAACGATGATTCAAGTAGTCCAATAGTCGAAAAACTTCAAAAAAGATACAGATTTGATTAAAAAAAAACACTCTTTTTTTTTTTGTTGTGTAACCATTTTTTTTTTCAAAAAATAAACATTCTATAAAAATTTTTTTAAACAGTCAAAAAATAGAAAAAAAAGTTTTTTGACCAACAACAAGTTCAATGGTCTCTATTCTTTTTATCCTTAAAATTTCAAATATAGCAATTATATAAAATTTGAGTAAGTGTGTTTTTCGTTTAAAATATCATTCGTAAAAAAATACGCGACTTCATTTTTGAAAAAAAAAAAGGACTTTAGTGTTTTATATATATTTTTGGACATTTGTTAATATTTAGTGAATCTCTTCTTCTTCTTGTCTCTATTTTCTCCTATTTTACAAAAAAAATAAATAAATTCGACTGATTGCTATGTTAAATTTTAAATATCATTTTTTGTTTTTTTTTTATTAATTCAAATTTTAAAAATAAAATTATTTTGGGTTTCAATTTTTTTTTAAATATTTTAAATGATAATCAATTTTGTATGACTGTCTCAGATTAAAATGTGTTTTTATCTTAAATTTGTGTTTGATACATTATTTTGATTAAAAACACGTAAATCTCTAAAGATTTTTAGTTAAAATCTTATACCTTTGGGTACTCGGTTGACATAGGCATCATGAGATTGCTTCTAAATAAACTTCATGTTTAACTAGTTTATAGAATTTTAATTCATCTTTTGTACACATTTTATAGTAGTTTTGAATTACCCGAAAAATTCAGGTTTCGGGTAGGGTATAGGTAGCCCAGAAATTAGAGTATATAAACCCAAAACCCAATTATATCTAATACTCTACCCGAAACCTGAATTTTTCGGGTAACCAATACCCACCAAATACCTCAAAATTAATGGATACATATGTCTGGATTTCACTATTCAATGTTTCAATTTCAATTTGAAGAGAACTAGTGGTACCCGTTGCTTCGCTGCCGGAAAAAAATATTATCCAGTAGACTCTTGTTAATTTACTGGCTAAATAAATTGTTTCGTGCAAAATGAGCATTGTGAAGTTTCGTTCAAAAAGTTCAGTTCAAAATTTAAAAAGTGAATAATTTTTTAAGGAAATGAAAATGGAGTAAAGAAAGTAGTGTAACAAGATGTAACTAAAAATGTTACACAACTTGCAATAAAAAAGGATTAAAAGCAAAAATACTTTAAAATTTTTAACATGAATTTTTTTTGATGTGGATTTTTTTTTAACATTAAATTCACATCTGATGCACATAAAAGTATTAATCCTTAATGAGCTGATTTTTTAAATTAAATATTGTGAGATTTCCTTTACATCATCATGGTTAATTTTAATTAAAAAAATCTGTAAAAAAGATGTGTGTTTAATATTGTAAATATTTCCTGTGTCTATGATAAATCAATGACGATTTATTTCCAGTCATAATTTTTTTATTTAATAAAATAATAAAGTGCAAAATTAGTCAAAAAAATAACTAAATTTGAATCAAATAATTAAACTAATTGTTATAAGGCTTGTCATAACAATAATTTGAAAAATGACGACTGAGCTGTTCTGCTTCTGATTTATAATACGATAAACCAACTACAACCCTGGTCATTCAAAGCTTCCAAAAATGAACGTTCATGAACATTCGTGAACATTCATGAACGTTCAAGGGACGCTGAATGTTCAAAAGTCTTCAAATGTTTTCATTTTTTTTCTAAAATTTTCATATTTTCAAATCTGAAAAAAAATGAAAAGGACACTTTAGACCCCAAAATCGAGATTTCATTTTTAGGATTTTTAAAAAACCGACCTGATAGGCTTATTCTCCACCAAAAATTACATTAGATTACACCGGATTTAGATTGTCAAATATTTTCTTCACTGAGTACTAAAGCCTGGAAGTTGACCATCCGGCAAAAGTTGGGTTTCTTTTAAAGCTAATAGCTAATGATTGAAAGGAGATATTATAAAGGTCGACCATGATAACGATAGCAGAGATCTTAAGCTACTAAAAAGTTCTAAAATTTTTGTAGGAGAACTCCTTTTGGTTCAGTTTGGACCCAAAAAAAGCAAAAATTGGTTATTTTAGATAACCAATTTTACTTTCTAAAATTTCTTTAAAAATAAGATAAAAGATAAAAATAAAGTAAAATAGCCAATAAAATTTTATTTTTCGGACAGGGGGATCCGAAGTTAAGAAGTATGTAATTTTAAAACGTTTCGCTTGAATCAAAATAAGTCCTATATTAAAAGTAACCATATTTTCTGATAGAGAATCGACTTTCCTACACGTTAAGAGAAAAAAAAGTCGAGAAAAATAAAAAAAATTGCTGTTTTTCCGGAATAATCCGCGGAATTTTAAATTTTTTCCTCATTTGATTTTATCATTTTACGATTTTTAAAAATGGTATTATATCATTCTACGATTGAAAAAAAAAAAATTTGTACTGGGGGGTCTTGAATTTAGGGTTTCTTCAAAAACATTGTTCCAGTTTTTAAGCTTTTTCACTAAAATTTCCAAACAAAGTCCATATATTTATACATATTCTGATAGAGAACAAATTTTTGTACAAGGTTAAGCCTTTTTTATGATCAATAGGGACCTTAAAGCTACATTATATGGTGCAAAAAAGAACTTTTTTCAAAAAAAAACTTTTTTAACTTTTTTAACTTCTCAGTAATTCTAAAAAAAATCTTTTAAGAGAGCCATTAAACGGCCAATTCTGTCAATCAGTCGAAAAGTTATGGGGCGGCAAAATCTCAATGCTTACCCTGTATTGTTCTTTAGTTGAGTTTCCAAAAGACTTATTGATAATCGATGGTTTCGCTACTCGCACATCAAAAGCTCTGCTTACCGTATCTTAATAATAATATGCATCTAGTTATGATTTTTCTGTCTCGAACTCAAAAAATTTTATTTCAAAAAATCACATTTTGTTAAATCATTTAAAAATTAAATCCCTTTTTGATATTTTTAGAACTTCGATTGACCTATGACAAGCATTAAAAATAAAAAGATCAGATTGAATTTTTTGTCATCCTATTAATCGTCACCAGCATTTGTTTATGAATGCAAATTGAACACTTCCAGCTTCTTAGCTTTTTGCGATCTATGGAACTGAAAAGAACCTTATGTACCATTGTTCATATTAGACACTCAATCTATTACAATAAATTTAGTATTTGGATATCTTCTAATAGTATCTTTGAGATCTAATTTTCTATTTCCATTCGAAAACAAACCATGAACGTCACAGTTCAATTTCAAGAAGTCAGTTAAAACATTAAGCTTAAGAAACTTATTATTATTTCTTATTAACCTTTTTATTTGCTGTATAGAAAAAAATTATTTTTTGGTACAAAGAACTATACAGTTTTTCAGCGAGCTTTGCCTTATTGTTGATAACACATTAATTCTACAAGTAAGTTCACTGTCTTAGTTATCTTTACAGAAATTTACTTTTTGATTAAAGCTGAGTTAAAGGTGATAGCTTTATATATTTTTTCTAACTCAACAAACAAGGATCAAAGGACTTGAAGTAGTAGGGTTCGTAAACCTTTTTTTATCGTAAAACCGGTTTATTTCATTGTAGGATTTCATGAAACGGTTGAATCCTTATAAATAACATACCAGATTGTAGGAAATAAACTATTCAAAATTGTGGTTCCCTAAAAATTGAACTGTAAAGTTATTTTTATTTTATTACCCAGCGATTCATAAACCGAATTTAAACCGATCTAATTCAAATAAAAAGCTCAATAGAAGTAGGTTACAAATTCATAACCTACATACCAAAAGATAGAGAATTTAATTTCCTATAATTTGGTATGTGAGTTATAAGGATCAGGCCATCATATGAAACCATAAATTGAAAAAAACCGAATGTAAAGCTCCTTTATACAAACAATAAATCAAAGGCAAAACAGTTTTGATACCAATAATGACTTTAAATGCATCTGATAACAAGCTACCTTTTGTATTACATAGAAGACAATTCCCAATTCGACCTGCCTTTGCCATTACTATTAATAAGTCTCAAAGAAAAACTATAAAATATGTTGGAATACACTCTAAAAAAATTTAAGACACCAAGATGCCTTATATGTGTCTCAATTTTTACAAGACGGTTAATAGACGTCTCAAAATTTTTCAAGACTTCTATTAGGCGTCTTAATTTTTCCAAGACGGTCAGTAGCTGTCTCAAAATAATGGATCAGTATTTAAGACTTCTAGTAGGCGTCTTAATTTTTCCAAGACGGTTAGTAGCTGTCTCAAAATAATGGATCAGTATTTAAGACTTCTATTAGGCGTCTTAATTTTTACAAATCTTAGTCTGGCGATCGCCCTGGAACAGTGATAGGGATTCCCAAAATGAGACTCGACTCCAAGTCTCTATCTTGTTCAAGATCGACTAGAACTCTAAGTCTGAGTTTTTTAAGATTAGCGGCTTAGGCTCGAGTCCGAGTTGAGTCTTTGATTTGAATTGATTTTATCTTATTTTAAAAAACTGGGAATTATTTAGTAAAAAATATCTAAGACATATCATTTTTGTGATGCAGATTTATTAAACTTCTTTTTCACACAAGCGGTCTTACTGAGTCAATTATTCAATTAAAATAATAAGTAGAAAAAGTAAAAATTTTTTTCACAAATTTTTTTTTATTCTTGTCGGCTGTACTTGTAATAATAATAGCTGTAATAATTTAGAGTTTAATGTCTCCAACGTTTTTTTTCAAAATTCACAAATCTTACTAGGGAATGTTTTTTAGCAACTTGTCTTCTTTTCGCTTCTAAGTCCAACTCGGACGTGTCTCGAGTACGAATACGAGTTCCTATCTCTTCCAAGGAATCAACTTGATTGTGAGGATAACGAACTTAAATGAATAATAAACTATATATAAGACAAAAGATTCGTCTATGTCAGTCGTTTAAAAAAATTTAAAAAATAAAGTTAAATTTTAATTTGAACTTTCAAACTACACAGTTTTTATTTTATGTGATTTAACGAATAAATATCACATTTTTGTGCCCAAAATAATTTTTTTGTCTTATCCACATTTATGTCATGTAAATATTCACTTTAAGGTGGTCTTTTCTTAAAAACTCACATTTATGTGTGAGAAAAAAATAAAAAAATAAAACCACATTCAAGTGAATAAAATCTTCACATTATTGTGGTCTAAAATTTGAATTTTATGTGATAATTAATAAAACTTCTTTTCTAATTCTTATGCATATTCATGTAAAGAAGGATTCACTTTTAAGTGGTTTTATATTAAGCATGAGTATAAAAAGCATTTCAAAAAATCTTAAATTATTTTTAAAAAAAATTCAATTTCTTAAAACTTTAAATTAAAGTCAAATTTTTGTTTGTATTTTCGACATAATATAAAAATAATCACAAACAAACTCAAGGAATCATTTTTAAGTCCAGTTGCTTCATTAGTCGATGACAAGCACTACATCCCACTCACTCAATTGAATATGGGATTAAGTGGAATTTGACGATATTTTTAATATATTAAATGTTTTAAAATTGTAGATACCCCAAAAAGAAACAATATACAACAGTTGAAGCGGTCATGATAAACAAGTTTCCTCGCTTATCAAAATTTGAAGTAAAATTCGTCTCGTCACTAAGACAAAAAGGAATAAGGTACTAGTGTAGTATAATCTATTTTTTTTAAGGCAGATATTCATGGCAAATTACATCTTAGATTAACGGACTTGAAAGACTCTCCATTAGTCAAAGCACAAAGCAATAAACATCCAACTAAAAAGAACATTAATATGTCAAATCCAAAGAGAAGACTTTTAGATGCAAATCAAAATAGTTAATTAAGTTAATTTTTTGTTTTTTTAACTTGTAGTAGTAGTAGTACTTTTTCTGTGCAGATCTAACATCTAATAGAACAACCCAGTTAACATAAAATTAATGGAAAATTAATGTCGCTTTGAAAAATAACATTACTGTAACATCAATGTCTGGGTTCCAAATCCAGTGATTTTCCATCAATGTTAAAAAAAGTTTTGACATTAATGTTTCATTAATGACTAATAAATCTGCGACAGAGCTGTGACATTGAATTTCAAAATTGGAGTCTAGATACAATTAAAACGTATTAGATAATTCAGAGTGCGAAAGTGAATAAAGTTTTTTTATTATGGGATCAGGTAAAGTAGATTTGTTTGCCCAAAGTTTAGGATTGGGGGGGATAGGAAGAATTTTTAAATATAAGATGGCAATCAGTTAAGTGAAAGTATGTTAAGGTGAATTAAGTAAAGCGGAAGATGAAAAGCATTTATAATAAAAAGGAAGATGTTTGTTAAGGAATTAGAATTTTCAATTTTTTTTTTTTTTTTTGGACCAATTCCAGACAAGGATGGTCAAATTTATTTACAAAATAAAACTAAATTTGCAACAAAAATTAAAAACACTGTTTCTTTTTTCTAAAAATAGAACAAAACAAAAATAAAATGAGTGACTAGTGAATAGACTCTTTGTGAAAAATTTTTTTTAAAATCAAAAACGAAAGCATTTTCTTTGATTGTTTAGCCATTCCTCTAAACTTCCAAATCGAGATTTTGAAAATAGAAATGATTTTTTTTTCTTCGTCATTACAATCTTTATGAAAGAAGACTATATTCGAACGATTTAACTGTTGTGAAAATTTGTTTTTACTCAGGATCTCGTTTAGAAGTATACTGGTAACTTGGCAGTCAATGAAGAGATGTTTTAAGCTCTCATTTGTTTTTTTACATAGGTAGCATTTGTTTATTACATTTTTAAACTTATCCAATGTTGGTAATCCATTTAAACAAATTTTTTAGTTTAGACTAAGTTCTTTGGGGCTCAGAAAATTTGATCTTAAATTTTGAAAAGCATTTGACCAATCAATTTGAGGGTTGTTATTTTCGTATGATGATTTCTCTTCATATCTCTCCTTAAGTTTTTCATAAAGTGTCTTACTTGTTATTTTTTGGAAGTTACGAGTTTCTCTTGGCCAGTTTTTGTTGAAGAACGGAATAAGGGACCGAATCTGGTCGTAGTAGTCCGGTATCTCGTTTTCCAATCCAAATGGAATGTTGTTGAACAGTTTTAAATAGTTCGGCTCGGTTAATCTTATCTGAAATTTCAACCAGTATATCAAGTACTCGTATTCACTTGAGGTTGTTCTCTTGAATAAGTTAATAAAGTCAAAGAGTACTATCGAATCAATCTTGGCTCTGATATGACACATTTTTAGCCCTCCATTTTTATAATCTCTAATTAAAGCATTTCTCTTTACGAGCTCTACTCGATTGTTCCATATAAATTTATGTACAATAGAGTTGATCTGTTTTATCTGTTTGGGTGTAAATATACAGAACTTGGCCAAATACCACAGCTTACTCAAAATAAAGGTCTTAAGAACAATAACACGTTCGATCATTTCAAGGTTATTTACGCCCCATATATCACATGATTGTTTTATCTTTTCGATTGAACTGACTGTATTTTCTTTTGAGATCCCGTTTGAGTCAAATATTACACCTAAAATTTTGACTTTTTTTACAAAAGGAATTTGATCGACTGACGAACTCGTATCCTTACAATTGTAAGCCAGGATTGCAGACTTTGCTTTGTTGAGTTGGGCTCCAGACAGCTTGCCCCATTCTTCAAATTCGAATATGGCCAATTGAATTGACAACTTGTCCCTGAGAGTTAAGCATGTGTCATCTGCGTACGCAACAACTTTGATGTTGTTAACTTTTGTCACTACAAATTCACATCCAACTATTTTTTCGTTGTTGTTCAACTTTTTAATAAGATCATTAATAGCAAGGATGTATAGAAGCATCGACATGCTACATCCTTGTTTAATACCTCGTTCAATCTTAAACTTTCTTGTTGTTGCTTTGTTTATTTCCAGAAACGCATAGGAATCGGCGTAAAGCAGCTTTATCTTTGTCTTTAGATTGTAAGGTAAACGTTTTGAGTCTATTACATTATTAAGGTATGCATGATTTATACTATCGAATTTATCAATTTTTTTTCAATTTTTTTTTTGAAGTTGTTTAAAATTTTATAACTTTTTACTGACTGACTGACTGATAATTTAGTACCAAAGGTACAAGGGACTTTGGGACAATGATCCCTTTGAGCCTAACTTTTTAAAAAAAATTGAAAAATATTTATACTAGATTTTGAAAAAGTTAAAAAGTTCATTGTCGTTTATTTTTTTAAAAAAATTCTATTGGTCAATTAATAATTAAGACTAAAAATGTAACTCTCCTGTTATGATCTTATTTAACATTAATTTTTTTTAATTGTAAACTCATGAAAACTCCTTAAAATGAAATTTTAATGTCTGTGAAATAAAAAAAATAGGTTTGACATTGAGTTGAACTTTCAAAAAAAATAAACATAGATTTTCAGTTAAGTTTCAGTGATTGGATAACTGTTACATGTATAAATCATAAAAAATTATGCATGTTGCAGAAATTTTAATTTAACTGGGAATCCTAGACTTTATTAGCTGCAGAAGCTGATTAGACTTCTTAGACTGGTAGGCCGTAACAGAATTTTTTTTAAACTCGCTACGTTCGGTTGTGTTTAACAAAAGGGTCATTGCTACATTACAGGGTAAAAGCTCAATAATTAAATAGAACCACTATCATTTTGAAAATTTGAAAAAATCAACTTTTTTTATCATAATTATTTTGATCATTCGGAAAGCTGAAAGAGTAAGATATTTAAACGACTTTATAGGATTGTAAAAAACTGATTTTTTCATTTAAAAACAAAACGTTAAGATAAAGAAGCCGTTCGATCAATAACATGCAAACAAGCTTGTTCTTAAAACATTTTTGAAAAAAAAACTTCACTTTGATTAAACTTTTTAGCCTATCCCTTTTTTTAATAAAACAATAAAATCCTTTGTACTAAAACAATAAAGCGCTTTTTTGTTCCTTTTGGTTTGTCTCAATAAAATATATTAGAGTCTATGTCAAAAAAAAAGAAGTGTTTTGGAATTGTCAAGTCAATGATAAAAATTGACAAAAATATTAATAAAATTTTGTTGAAAAAATTAATTCTGTCTTTTGTTCGACTAAGTCAATTTAAGTCGACTTTTGAGAAAAACTAGTCAACTAGAGTCGACTTTCAGGATTTTCTAGTCCACTAGTCGAAAAAAAAGTCGACTTTTTCCCAGTCGACTCGCAACACTACTAATTATGTCCAAAAAAAATTGAAAAAATCACTTTTATGTGGTTTAATTTTTCTTCATATGAATATATCACAGTTGAGTGAGGTCTCACACAATAATGTGAGCATCAAATAGGAGCGAAGTTAAATACTTAAATGTGAAACTTACATTTAAGTGATTTTGGCATCACATAAACGGGGGTTACACGTAAACCACATAGAAGTGGTGTAAAAACCACATAAAATAAAAACTGTGTATTTAAGATTTCAAATTTTTTAATTTATCATTTATAATAATTATTGAAATTATTGAAAATTAAAATTTTAAACACAATTGGAATTAGAATAAAGTATTTTTTTATTGAAAAATTAACATAATTGTTTAACAAGGTACTCTATTGTTTTTTTTTTCTTTTAAGGTCCACGCCAAATTTATTTAGATTCGAGCGGTATTATTTTAAATCTCAAAATAACCTATCCTTTTTATCGTTTATTTTATTTTAAGTTCTTTGAGTCAAAGTCGGCTTTTTTCAACACACAGTCACAGGAGTGAAGGCGAGATGTTGGATTGAAAAAAAAATAGAAAAAGTTGAAAATTTCTTAAAAACATTGTCGTAGCCAATTTTCTTAAATTTAAAAATTTGAAAACCTAAATAATTAAAAAAAATCGATTCATTTTATTGGCGATTTCACAGAGTACCCTCTTCTTTTAAGACCCCTCTATTTATTTAAAATCTTAGAACTTTTTTTTCAAATTCTTAACGATTAAGAGCGTTATTTTTTCAGCTAGTTTAGTTTCTCCTGTTCATATCGTGGCTATGGTCGAAACCGAAAATAATTAATGCTCTTATTTCTATTTTTGCTTCAAACAAAACACTAAAATTACCTGATACTGAACTTAGTTTGCTTTAAATGCTCTGTATTTACCCTTGAAAATTAAAATCTTGATTTTTGACCCCTGCTAAGCTTTATTAAAAATGTTGCTTCCATTAATTTAAGACGCTTGTGGCGTTTGAGTCTAGACGTCTTAAGTGGTCTTGTAAATGTCTTAAATTAAGACGATCGGCACCTGTCTTAAAAAAAGACCCTTAGTACGTGTCTCAATTTAAGACACAAATCAGGCGTCTTATTTTTGGTTAAAAGAGCGTCTTAATTCAAGACGCTTATAATGTGTCTTCGTGTCTTAAAATTTTTTAGAGTGTATACCTTAAAAATCATGTGTCCACACACGGACAATTGTACATCGCGATGTCAAGGGTCACATACAAAAATAATATAAAAATTGCACTTATCAAAAGTAAACAAACAAGAAACTTTTTATATAATGAAAATTTTAAAAAATAAATAAATTTTAATTTTTAATAATTGTATAAATTCTTTTTTTTATTACTGCACCTGTACCGAACTTCCTCCTTTTGCGGAGCGAACCGTAGCCGTAGCGTACCGTACCGGATCCTTGGCGAACCGTACCCACCGTACCCTAACCGTACCCTAGCGTACCCATATCGTACCTACCGTACCGTACTCACCGTACTCACAGAAAGATTTGCAGATGACGCTGAGATGTTAAAAAATTTAAATCAACTTGTTTGAGCCGACGAAGAAGGAGAATTGGAAGAAGTCTTACTAAAAAAAACTCAAGGGTGAATCTTTGGTTTTCTTAATAAAATGTTAAATACCCAAAAGGCAAAAAAATAATACAATTTCATATGTATTTGCAATTATAACCCCACTAAAAATAAATAAATTTTAATTTTTAATAATTGTATAAATATTTTCTCAATGTCTGGCACTTTTTTAAACAGCCGACAAGTTCAATACTTGGATTTGAGTATAAGTCTCAAAAAATAGAAGACTTAAAAATTTAAGTCTGAGTCGCCAAAAAAATGGAGACTCAAGTCTTTCAAGTCTGTCCTCAAATGTCAGGGTTGTACTTTAAGTTTGACATATTTTAATTCTTTTAGAGATTTCTTGAGTCTCAAAGAGAAACAACTTATCAAAAGGTAAAGGGTCAATTATTTTAGATCACAGGGCAAATCCTATCATTTAATTACATTAAACGGAAATTCGATATATGACAACTAACTTACTAGTCAGTCAAAATCTAATCACTACAAGATGATTGAAAAGTTTTAAAAAATAAAAATTGAAATTAATCAAGTTGAAGGTAGCTTGAGTACTCTTATTTGAATTTATTCAAAAATAATAAAAAAAAACACAACAAAAAAAATTTTTATGATTTTATTTTTTTCTTGGTCTTAAAATGCATACAGTACGATACGCTCATTGCGAAGGTTATACAGACATTTGTTTTGCTGATGATGGAAATTTTTAACCACTGGCGAAGATGGTGACGTTCGTGTATGGAACGGTTTTGATGATTTAGATTCAACATCAATACGCGTAGGTGATAAATGTTATGCAGTTGCTTAAAAAACTGGTAAAATATACGTAGCTGATGAACTTAACGAACTTAAACGTTACGATCTTGAAACAAACGAACTCTTAGGTGTCATCACTTCATTCACTTTACCAATCACATGTATCTCAATTAACAAGTCAAATACACACTTAGTTTGTGGTTCATCCGATTTTGAGATTCATCTTGTCGATTTGAGTACTTTAAAATTTACATCGTTCTCTGGACACGACGCTCTTATTTTGTCAATTCTTTTTGACCCTTTGGAAAAATATTTTGTCTCAACTAGTTGTGATGGAACAGCAAAATTTTGGTCAATGGCAAACTTAAATTGTTGCAAAACATTGTCTAATTTGTACCCAAAATCGAATGATTTTATCGACTCACAAAGTTGGGGTAAACTTGCATGGCACAAAGATGGTGGTCTCATAGCTATACCCTCCGAAAAAGACATTCAATTTTATGAACGTGAAACTTGGATTATGAAATTTAAAATAAATCTTAAAAATGATTCGAATCTTTCCGAAGAATTTTGTGCAAGTATTGTTTGTTTTTCACCCGATGGTAAATATGTACTCGCTTGTACAAACACACAAATGATTTATGTACACTCGATTATTAACAAGTCATTACTCTACAAGTATTCGTATACCAAAAAATCAAAAATATGTTCACTTGTCTGGAACCCTCAAAATCAAAATGAAATAATATTTTGTGATATTAAAGGTAACATGGGTCAAATTAAACCGACTATTAAAGATGATATATCGGACTTTACGAGTGTTAAAGAGACTAAAAAAGCGAGTAAAAAGACCGAAGAAGATCTTGAAATGGACGATTTATTGGAACTTTTAGACTCGGATGAAAAGAGCAACGATTCAACTGATGTTAAACGACGGGATCCTACGAAGGAACCGAACAAAAAACGTAAACGTTTAAATGATGATGATGATGATGAAGAGCAATTGAAGACTACGAGTAAAAAAATAAGTGATGATGATGAAGAGGATATTCAATTGGCTTTAGGTGATGACGACTAGGGATTCGTAACCGTTAACTATTTTTCCTAATGCTAAGTTAGCGGTTAGCTGGAAGTACTGAAAACGGTTAACCGTTAACAACTGTCCACTAAATCGGCTAAATAATGCTAACCGTGTTAACCGTATTTGATTTTTTTTCAAATGACCTAAGCTTATATGTTTTGAGTTGACTCGCTTGTTTTATTAAAGCAGGTGCAATAAATCATCATGTGCTGATTATGTTATTAATTTTATTTTAAACCTTTCGATTAACAAATAAAATCATTATTTTTGAATACATTAAGACCGAAATCTTACTCTTGGTGGTGCTTACTGTCTTCGATACCCGCTCTAACGATTCATTCTATTTAAGTAAGTGTTTTTTATAAGACTTTCTAAAACTGATTGATATCATTCTCATTGTAAAAAGTTCAATTAACTGAATTATTTAAAATATTTAGGGCTCCCAATTGGTGATGGGAAATTTGTTAATGATTTTGTTGAAGAAAAATGGAAAAACGTAGAGAAGAGCTTCTACTCACTCTATGAGTTGACTTATTTAAATTTTTCTATTCTTTTTTTTGTGTGCCTATGAGGCTTAATTCAATAATAAATAAATATTTAACTTTTGAATTATCGATACTGAAAATATCAATGATTTGTAGAAAAAACTGCCTTGAAAATATTTACAGAATATGTTTAATTTTTTTTTCTCAGGACCAATTAAAAACAAAGTAAATAATAAAAAAAATTTCATGAATCGGCTACTTTATCTTAACTTGCCGTTTTAAATGAAAAGTGATCTCTAATGCAATCCTCTAACGGTTAAATTTTTGAATTCGTTTAAACACAATAAAATTATTTGTCGACTAACACCAATAATTGTAAGCTCTAGCCTCAAAATTAAAGACTTAAATAATTTTTTAAAATTTTTTTGAAGGAAACATTAACTAGTCTTAATGGTCTTAAAGCTTAACAGATAGTGAAGTTGAGGCGGATCTTAGTTTTAGCTCAACAGACAACGTTGAGAGTGATCTATAACCTATCCAACAAAATTTTTCTTTTTTGAATAAAAGATTATAGTTAACCAATTAGTTAACCACTAACAAACATGTGGTTAAAAAAATATTAGTTAACCAAAATAGGTTAACTTTTAACATGTTTTTGGTTAACCTTTATGTTAACCAAACTAAATCTTAGTAATTACGAAACCCTAATGACGACGATGAAGAATCTCTAGAAAAATTAAAAGAAAAAACTTTAATACTGTTAAAAAAGAAATTATGTCAATGGATGACAACTTATCCGATTGTGAGGATCAAAAAGTCGATGACGATATTGAATTAAGTGACAAAAAAAAAGAAGAGTTGTACA
Source organism: Brachionus rubens (assembly GCA_022207745.1). NCBI lineage: Eukaryota > Metazoa > Rotifera > Eurotatoria > Ploima > Brachionidae > Brachionus > Brachionus rubens. The sequence continues at coordinate 212,135 of JAJVHD010000083.1, read as the reverse complement.
AAGAATTTTCGAATATACAACCAGCATTTCAACCATCATCGACACCGTTGGCTTTATTGGAACGTTTTATGTGTTGGAATTCCGTGGGTTTGATAACACAATTTTGTACTGAAGGTGACGAGTCAATTGACATTGAATTTCATAACGCGTCTTATCATCATACCATTCACATTAAAAATCAATTCGGTTACACAATGGCCGATGTGTCAAAAGAAGCGGTGGTCTTAGCTTCACCGGGTTCTAAAATTGAAGAAGAAGTCGAAGTTAACTCAGCTCTATCAAGTTCGATAAGCAATCACAGTAAACTTACAGTAATTCTTCTCAATTCATTAGACACGTCAAAGGAATGGAATTTGGACATGTTAAAAAAAGAGTACATTAAATGTGTTTGTGCAAGTAGGACCCTCATAGCCTGTTGCACAAGCCGTAAATTTTTAAGAATTTTCGGTCTAGCCGGCACTCAAAAAGAAATAATATGCCTCCCAGGTGTTCCAATTTGCATATCAGCCTACGATAACACAATTTTAGTCGCGTACAATTTGTCAAACAACTCAACTGGATACTCGATTTATTACACTGATGGGTCTATGGAAGCAGAACATGGTTTTTTACCATTGAGTGAAAACTCGAAAATTGAATGGCTCGGATTTTCCGATGAAGGAAATCCTTGTGTTTATGACACAAACGGGTATTTGTACACAAAATGTTGGTCGATTTCGAGAACTCGAGTGTGGACACCGTTGGCAAATTTAAGATCAACTTTAAATCATAAATCAGATAATTATTGGATTGTTGGAATTGCTGAGAGAAATCAAATGATAAAAGCTGTTTTATGTCGTGCTTCACGGTATCCACAAGTTTTACCACGACCAACATTGACTACTCTTCAATTTATTTCACCGCACATCGATCCCGAATCGGAAAAATCAATCATGGAAATGACGTATTGGAGAAATCATCAGATAAAATTTGGTATTAAAAATTACGATTGTTCCAGTGGTAATCTTGACATGGACGAGGATGATATGGAAGAAAAAGTCGATAAATTTGAGACTGGTGCTCGCGAGGCATTGATGAAATTATTCATGATGGCGTGTAAGGCAAGTAAAGAACAGAGGGCTTATGAGATTGCAACGATCATGGACTTGGACGCGTTACATTTGGCTATAAAGTATTCTACTAAAACCCGTGCGCTGGTATTTGCTCAAAATTTGAACATCCTAGCCGAAAAGAAAGCCGAACTTGGGTATATCAAAGAACGAAAATTAATGGAAGAAACCGAAAGAAAAACTCATCATAACTATTTGACGGAACGAAATGAAAATCAAAGGAATAATTTAAGATCACAATTTGAAGATACAAGTGGTATTATAATCGAAAAAGTAAGTCAACCGACTCAAAAATCAACGATGAATACATCGATTAAACAGGATTCGGATTCACAAGACATCGAAATTGAAGAGGCTGTTAGAACACCCACAATACCAAGCAAAACACCTAGATTGAATCCATTCGCAAAATCAGGCGCCTCAGCAAGATTCAATGCAAGTTCAACCGAATCTCCTAAATCAATACTAAATGAAATAGAAGAAAAATTGACCAAGTCAACAAATAAGGAAAAGGACACATGGAAGCCAACGCCAACTAGAAAGTTAACTAAATCAAAAGTTACAGGTACTCCAGGAAGTAATATTGGATCTTTTTTTAATAAATAAAATGAAAAATTTTAAAGAAAATTTTTTTTTTTACAAAAAATATGAAAATAAAAATTTGATTTTTTTTTCGGAAAATTGATTAACAAATAAATGTACAGGGCGTTTAACAAACAAAACACGTCTTTTAAATTTTTATTATTTTTTTTTATAATGATGTCCTTGAATAAATAAAAAGTTTAAGTCTTAATTTTTGATTTTATTTTTTTTTGTTTAAACTTACACCTCTTCTTCAATGTCTTCGTCAATGTATAACTCATGTGGTTCAATGATCATTTCTTTTTGTTTGAATTTAGGATCACAGGATACTGTAATCATCTTTGTTTTAAATTTTCTTCGCGTCTGTGACCCAAGTATTCAGATTTTATTACATGTAACATTGAACGAGAATTTCCGGTAAACATGTTCAAAGTTGGAATTATATAAAAAGACTAACTCTTACCATAATCCTAGATTTAATTAGCTGCAAAAGCTGATTAGGCTTCTTAGCCGAGTAGGTCGTAACAGAATTTTTAATATTCGCTACGCATCTTTCGATGCCCTTATTTTAAGTTAAAGCGACTCGCGAGTCCCGATACGATAATTTTCAAAGTGGTTCTAGGATTAACTCATGACTAGTGGATGATTCTTTTCGCAGTGTTCTTTTAGCATTTGGGTGGATTATACAAGTAAAATTTTAGAATTGGAAATAGACCAGTTATCTAAACTTTTTTGGGTCCAAAAACTTATTCTAAGTTATGAAAAAAATTTATATAAAATATAAAAATCTATTGTTATTTATCCACAAGTCCATAAAAGTTTGTCAGTTCAAAAATTGTCCTCACTTTCAAGCTTCATCATTATCTTTAAAATAAAAAAATTTAATTTAAAGCAAAAAAATTTATTTAAAATTAAACTAATCGAAATATTTAATTAAAAGTTTTTAAAAAAAAAATATAAACATAAATTAAAATTAATATTTTTTCTTTCAATATAAAATTCTCCTTACCATTTAAATGACCATTTACAAGGCCATTTAATGGTCCATTTAGATGACCATTTACAAGGCCATTTAATGGTCCATTTAGATGACCATTTACAAGGCCATTTAATGGACCATTAAGAAAAACGTTCACCAATCCATTCATTTGTTCATAAGCCATGCGACCATTCGGTGAAATCATAGGCGAAACAACCGGCGATATATTTTGCGAGGTGATCGATGAACTGCCTGATGATTGATTGAGTTCGCGGCGCCGAAGTTCGTCTTGTTGACGCACAATTTCACTACGACGAAATTCTATTTGTTGAAATTCAATTTCACGAAGTCGCTGTCGGAATTGGTTTTCGCGACTCTCTAATTCACGACGTTGTTGACGGTATGAGTTTTGTCGAAGTTCTAACTCACGACGTTGATGTCGAATTTGTATTTCTTGACGTTCAATTTCGCGAAGTTGGCGTCGAATTCGGTTTTGTTGACGTTCAATTTCACGACGTCGCTGACCCAATTGGTTTCCACGGTGTGTTAATTCAAGACGTCTCTCCCACAATTGGTTTTCTCTGATTTCTAATTCACGACGTCGACGTCGGAGTACCTCTTGTTCTTCCTCCAAATCTCGATTTTTCTGTCGAATTTCATTTTCAAGTTCATCGAGTTCTAAACGTTCAGGCCGAATCTCGTCTTGTTGTTGCTCGATTTGTAAGCGTTGACGACTTAGAACAATTTGCTGCTGTATTAAATCCATTTTCTGAAGTAAAAAAAGAAATTTTTAAATACAGTCTACGCTCGGTTTTATCCCCCCATCGGTTCCCCAAAAAAGATGGGATAAATTCGAATAGTGACAAAAATGAATATTAACAAAAAAAGAATTTGAAAAGCAGCAATTCGATATTCATTAATCAAATAATCATTATGAACCAGAACCATTACTTTTTTGCATCGTTATTTTGAAAAATAACGAAAAACCAAATAAATTAACATTCCTGGTTTTACTCGTCAAATTCGAAGTCTGTCTTTAGAACAAAGTCGTTATTATTTTCTAGTATTTTTAGCATCTTAACATTTTGAGACATTAGATCCAATGTTAATCCTTCATTTGTTTTATCATCAGACTAAAAAATTGTCATTTAATATGTATCATTTGTTTTTCTTTATACTTTTTCAGAACATTACACAAGTTATTAAATTTTAATATGGCTTATTGTTTGATACTTTCGACCGTAATCTGTTATCATTATATTCTATTTTTTTTTTCATTTTTGTTAGTGAACAGGATGTGGGACAAATTCGAATACTTTTTATCATTAAATTTGGAATTACGTTCAAAAAAAGTATGAGCTAAATCCGAATAGTGGGACAAAAAAGCGGGATAAATTTGAATATAACTTAATATTAATATGTGTTGAAAGAAATTCGTTCCACAGATTTTAAGGGATAAAACTGATATGAGACAAAACTGTAGCGTGACAAATTCGAGCGTAGACTGTAATAAATTATTTCATGAAATTCAAAAAAAGAAAAATTAAAATTTATAGTATTTTTCTACTTTTGCTTATTCACCATCTTAAATTCTTAAAATTTTCCACTCACATTTTTTGTAAGCTAAATGTTAATTTATAAAATAAATTACAATTTAAATGAGATGTACAATTATTAGTCTTTAAGAAACAAAATTGAATCAAAAAATTCTTAAAATAAATTTGATCGTGATTGTCGCTTTTTTTGAGAATACTTGGAGAATACATAGGTATGTATTCTTCAAAAAAATTTTCAATCTAAATAAACAGAAAATTTTACTTTGGCAACTAACTTGGTTGTCAGTCAAAGTCTAATCACTGCAAGATGAGTGAAAAATTTTAAAAAATAAAAAAATTGAAATTAATCAAGTTGAAGGTAGCTTGAATGCTCTTATTTGAATTTATTCAAAAAATAATAAAAAAAAAAACTCAACAAAAATTGTTTATGATTTTCTTCTTTTTTTTTTTTGGTCTAACAACTTAAAATGCATACAGTACGATACGCTCATTGCGAAGGTTACACAGACATTTGTTTTGCTGATGATGGAAAATTTTTAACCACTGGCGAAGATGGTGACGTTCGTGTATGGAACGGCTTTGATGATTTAGATTCAACATCAATACGCGTAGGTGATAAATGCTATGCAGTTGCTTACAAAACTGGTAAAATATACGTAGCTGATGAACTTAACGAACTTAAACGTTACGATCTTGAAACAAACGAACTCTTAGGTGTCATCACTTCATTCACTTTACCAATCACATGTATCTCAATTAACAAGTCAAATACACACTTAGTTTGTGGTTCATCCGATTTTGAGATTCATCTTGTCGATTTGAGTACTTTAAAATTTACATCGTTCGCTGGGCATGACGCTCCTATTTTGTCGATTCTTTTTGACCCTTTGGAAAAATATTTTGTCTCAACTAGTTGTGATGGAACAGCAAAATTTTGGTCAATGTCAAACTTAAATTGTTGCAAAACATTGTCTAATTTGCACCCAAAATCGAACGATTTTATCGATTCACAAAGTTGGGGTAAACTAGCATGGCACAAAGATGGTGGTCTCATAGCTGTACCTTCAGAAAAAGACATTCAATTTTATGAACGTGAAACTTGGATTATGAAATTTAAAATAAATCTTAAAAATGATTCGAATCTTTCCGAAGAATTTTGTGCAAGTATTGTTTGTTTTTCACCCGATGGTAAATACGTACTTGCTTGTACAAATACACAAATGATTTATGTACACTCGATAATTAACAAGTCATTACTCTACAAGTATTCGTATACCAAAAAAACAAAAATATGTTCACTCGTATGGAACCCTCAAAATCAAAATGAAATAATATTTTGTGATATTAAAGGTAACATGGGTCAAATTAAACCGACTATTAAAGATGATATATCGGACTTTACGAGTGTTAAAGAGACTAAAAAATCGAGTAAAAAGACCGAAGAAGATCTTGAAATGGACGATTTATTGGAACTCTTAGATTCGGATGAAAAAAGTAACGATTCAACTGATGTTAAACGACGGGATCTTACGAAGGAACCGAACAAAAAACGTAAACGTTTAAATGATGATGATGATGATGAAGAGCAATTGAAGACTACGAGTAAAAAGTTAAGTGATGATGATGATGAGGATATCCAATTGGCCTTGGGTGATGACGACGACGATGAATCTCTAGAAAAATTAAAAGAAAAAACGTTTAATAATGTTAAAAAAGAAATTATGGCGATGGATGACAACTCCGATTGTGAAGATCATAAAGTTGAAAACGATGTTGAATTGAGTGATAGAAAAAAAGAAGAGTTGTACAAAGAATTTTCGAATATACAACCAGCATTTCAACCATCATCGACACCGTTGGCCTTATTGGAACGTTTTATGTGTTGGAATTCCGTGGGTTTGATTACACAATTTTGTACTGAAGGTGACGAGTCAATTGACATTGAATTTCATAACGCGTCTTATCATCACACAATTCACATTAAAAATCAATTTGGCTACACAATGGCTGATGTGTCAAAAGAAGCTGTGGTCTTAGCTTCACCGGGTTCTAAAATCGAAGAAGAAGTTGAAGTAAACTCAGCTCTATCAAGCTCGATAAGTAATCACAGCAAGCTCACAGTAATTCTTCTCAATTCATTAGACACGTCCAAGGAATGGAATTTGGACATGTTAAAAAAAGAGTACATTAAATGTGTTTGTGCAAGTAGGACCCTCATAGCCTGTTGCACAAGCCGTAAATTTTTAAGAATTTTCGGTCTAGCCGGCACTCAAAAAGAAATAATATGCCTCCCAGGTGTTCCAATTTGCATATCAGCCTACGATAACACAATTTTAGTCGCGTACAATTTGTCAAACAACTCAACTGGATACTCGATTTATTACACTGATGGGTCTATGGAAGCAGAACATGGTTTTTTACCATTGAGTGAAAACTCGAAAATTGAATGGCTCGGATTTTCCGATGAAGGAAATCCTTGTGTTTATGACACAAACGGGTATTTGTACACAAAATGTTGGTCAATTTCGAGAACTCGAGTTTGGACACCATTGGCAAATTTAAGATCAAGTTTAAATCATAAATCAGATAATTATTGGATTGTTGGAATTGCTGAGAGAAATCAAATGATAAAAGCTGTTTTGTGCCGTGCTTCACGGTATCCACAAGTTCTTCCACGACCAACATTGACTACTCTTCAATTTATTTCACCGCTAATAGATCCCGAATCGGAAAAATCAATCATGGAAATGACGTATTGGAGAAATCATCAGATAAAATTTGGTATTAAAAATTACGATTGTTCCAGTGGTAATCTTGACATGGACGAGGATGATATGGAAGAAAAAGTCGATAAATTTGAGACTGGTGCTCGCGAGGCTTTGATGAAATTATTCATGATGGCGTGTAAAGCAAGCAAAGAACAAAGAGCTTATGAGATTGCAACGATCATGGACTTGGACGCGTTACATTTGGCAATAAAGTATGCTACTAAAACCCGTGCGTTGGTCTTGGCTCAAAATTTGAACATCTTAGCCGAAAAGAAAGCCGAACTCGAGTATATCAAAGAGCGAAAATTAATGGAAGAAACCGAAAGAAAAACTCATCATAACTATTTGACGGAACGAAATGAAAATCAAGAGAATAATTTAAGATCACAGTTTGAAGATACAAGTGGTATTATAATCGAAAAAGTAAGTCAGACTCAACCGACTCAAAAATCAACGATGAATACATCGATTAAACAAGGGGATTCGGATTCACAAGACATCGAAATTGAAGAGGCTATTAGAACACCCACAATACCAAGCAATACTCCTAGATTGAATCCATTCGCAAAATCAGGGGCCTCAGCAAGATTCAATGCAAGTTCAACTGAATCCCCTAAATCAATATTAAATGAAATAGAAGAAAAATTGACCAAGTCAACAAATAAGGAAAAGGACACATGGAAGCCAACGCCAACAAGAAAGTTAACTAAATCAAAAGTTACCGGTACTCCAGGAAGTAACATTGGATCTTTTTTTAATAAATAAAATGAAAAAATTTTGAAATTTTTTTTTTTTTACAAAAAATATGAAAATAAAAATTTGATTTTTTTTCGAAAATTGATTAACAAATAAATGTACAGGGGCGTTTAACGAACAAAACACGTCTTTTAAAATTTTTTTTTTTAATTTTTTTTTATAATGATGTCCTTGAATTAATAAAAAATTTAAGTTTTAATTTTTTGCTTTTTTTTTTGTTTAAACTTACACTTCTTCTTCGATGTCTTCGTCAATGTATAACTCATTTGGTTCAATGATCATTTCTTTTTGTTTGAATTTAGGATCACGGTAAACTGCAAACTCGACGTAATTCTAATAGAAAAAATAAAATATTACTATTAATTAACCTGAAAAGAGCAAATGAAGGTCCCAGTATAATAGACAATCGTCATTTTTATAATAAAAATGGACATTACCTTATTCGTATCTTGAATTTCCATTTCTAAAATATATACACAATCAGATATTGAGATTCCTTTTAACTTAATTCCGTTGACATCTAAAAGTTCATCACCTATTTTTAGTCCACCTTGTTGATTTAAATTGATTTAAATGAGCTGTTAGAATTCATAATGTAAACCGGCATAATTAAAAATACTCTTAAATCGGTAGGAATCTTGAAAAATCAAACCGGTTTACGAAAATTTTGTAAGATCAAAATTTACCATGTTTATGGATGATGCCACCTTCAAATATTCCAGTAATTAAAATTCGATCATCAACTTCATCAAGGGCAAATTCATAGGGACCGTCCTTTAAGATAGAAATAAACTCAAAAAACACTTAAAAAAATGATTAAATTTTAGCATGTACGAGCTCTTATTCAAATTGGAAGAGTTTAGCCATTTTTAAGACACAAAAAAAAACTTGACAAGTAGATTTACAATTGCAAATTAGATCTTTTTTTTTACCTTAAACCCTGAGGAGAGCGCATTTGACTTCAAATTTTTGATCAATTTCGCCCGATGAAAATTAAGTTTATAGTTGGTGCGAGGAGGTCGAGACAAACTTTAACCTCAAAGCGGGGAATAATGAGGGAATTGATGTGATTAATGTACTCAAGCTTTGGTTACACATTTAAACGATTTGAATTATATTGCTACAACTCTTGTTTAATAACTTGAACATATCCCTTTATACGAAGTGATTTAACCTCAACCAAAAAGAGTAAACAAAATTCGCCTAAGCAACATCAAGAACGAGCCACTTAACGATGATGGAGAACACTATAAACACCAAAATTTTTTGAATATATAAGCAGCAAAGGGTTCAAAATTATGTAAATGACGTAAATCCCGAAAACTATTTTTTTTAATTTTTGAGATACAGTGAAATGAAAAACGTCAAAATTACCCTAACGGTGCTTCTAGTGTTAAGCATGTTGAGTCGTTGTCTCAGTAAAATTCTCGTCTCTGTGATCATATATCCCTTCACTTGGACTGAGAAACATGAAGCTATATTTTCATTGGGAGCATTTTTTCTATTGAAGAAGAGAATGTTAGAACTCTCCTTTGACTAGATTGGAATAGGTCTTCAAATTTTTCCATTTTTAACTCGAGATAGTTTGCGAGGGTTTACAGTAATTTCTGCTTAATGAAACAAGCTTCACATATTCTTACAAAAGGATTCTTTATTAAGATCTAGTACGAAGATTTTTTATAAGTTGTAAAAATTTAACTAGAAAATAACACAGTTTTATTCGAAATGGGTTAAGACGACTGAATAAATGAATAGCTTTTTTAAATTGTTCTCGAGAGTTTTCACTAAAATATTCAACAACACAAAAAAAATTACTTTTTTAATTTTGAATTTAAGAACAAACGGAATTGGTAGTCCTCTGGGAGAAGAAACATTATCACTTTTAATCTTAAAATTAAAAATAAAATTCAAAAATTGATTTAAAACAACCAAGTAGCTAAATTTTGTGTTTAGATTAGATTACCATTTTTTAAATTTGTTGTTCAAAAAAAAAAAAAAAAAAAAAAAAAAAAAAATTGTTTATGTGTTATTAATATTGCTCATTTAAGTGAAAAACATTTTAATTTTGAGTAATAATATATTTTCTAGCTTCAAAAAAAAAAAACCAAATAATTAAATAAATATAAAATGCTTGGTTCAAATCATAAATAGGCTAATTGCATTTGAAAAAAATTTTATTTTTTAAGTGAAAATTATTCTTTGAATCATTTTAAGGTAAATTTTACTTTTTTCTAGAAGAGAAATAAAAATACTCAAGATTTATTGTTGATGACACATCATTTGTGTTGTCGTTGATTTTTTTTTTTGAAAAAAAAATTTTAACAAATATTGTAAATTGATAGGTTAAAAATATAGTTAAAGATAAAAAAAAAAAATTTTGATTGAACTTTAGATCCTAGGCATTTTTATTTTTAAGATAATGGGATTCTATATTTGTCCATTTAGAAAACAAGATAACTATGGTAGTTTGAAATAAATTGAAAAAAATTCATTTCATGCAATTTAATCCTTCATTTCCTTCGCGAAAATAAAAAAAAAGATTTATTGATTCATTTCTAATGATCAAAAAAAAAACAAACTTTAAATTTTTTTATTAGACTATTAAAAAAATTGATAGTGATTTATCTTATCGTAGTGTTTTTATTTTTAAGACAAGATAACTTTTGTTTTTGAACCGTGATACTTGTTCTAAAATTAAATTGTTAGTGAAATTAGAATTAATCATCGAAAATAAATGATTGATTTAAATTAATTACACCCCTCTTTTTTTTTTTAGTAATTTCAAGATAGTACTTAATAAATTCATCATTTTAATAGACTTTAAGGTTTACATGAAATTTTTTTTATCATGGAATGCTCATATCGGTCATTAGCCTTCTTTTAACAAAATTCACATGTTTTTGTTTTATAATTGTAGTGGACCCTTGAACATACACCCAGGTGTAACTTTTACACGAAGTGATGTATGCACAAAATTATTTTCATATAAGGTAGAGTAAATGAAGATCTACTAAATTATACCATATTTAGACCCCCTGTGAAGTTATTTGGCGAAGAAAACTGAGTTTTCACTTTTCAGTCTTAAAGAACCCTTATAAATAGGGTTGGTCGACCGGTTTTTATCGTAAAACCGGTTAATTTTAATTTATGGTTTCATGGAAAGGTAGAATCCTTATAAAGAACATACAAGTTGTAGGAAATAAAATTTCCTAAATTTTGGTACCCTCAAAGTTGAATTGTAAATTTATTTTTATTGATTACATAGCAATTTTCCCTTAAAAAAATTCGGTTAAAAAAACCGGTCAAATTCAAATATAAGGCTCAATTAGAAGTACAAATGCATGACCTACATATCAAAAGATAGAGAACTTAATTTCCTATAATCTGATATGTGATTTATAAGAATTAGACCATCATATGAAACCATAAATCAAATAAAACAATTTTTTGAAGAAAATCGGTCGACCAACCCTACTTATAAACCCACCCATAGTTGTTGTTTACACCCACCATTTATATATATCAATCGATATTTAATCCATTTTTAACTGGGATGCTCGGTTATAGAGATACAAATTGCCAAAAGAAAATGGCGTTTTTGTCGAAAAAATCATTTAAGACACGAATAAATTATTGGATCAGAAAAAAAACTATCTAAGCATAATAAATCTGAAAACTTAAAAGCTACCATTGATGCTGGGACCATTGCCGATGGGAAAAAAAATCCTTAAAGCAATACACGGGTGAAACCTGTAAAATAATGAAGATAAAAATGGATTAAATATCTATGTAGATCTCGTTGAGAGCTTTAAATTGATATATAAAAAATGGTGGGTGTATACAACAACTATGGATGGGTTTATAAGGGTTCTTTAAGACTGAAAAGTGAAAACTCAGTTTTCTTCGCCAAATAACTTCATGTATGTATGTTTTTCAAGGGTCCATTGTAGTGAAATTTTCGGATCGCTATTTTTAATTAAGGAAAATCGCCGGATTTTCAACTTGAACAGTAACTCGAGAATTCTGGGGTTAAAAACGTGACCTTTAATATCCTAACTCTTAATCTTAACATGTCTTGCCCTTTACTGGTTTAAAAATTAACACGGACTGAACAAAAAAGCGTTCATAAAAAAAATTAATAAAAAAAGATTGAAACGTTTTTTAGTTCATGGACAAGAGAAGGTAAATTTGGCTATTCTGGAAGACACTGGAGCGTTCGTAGCATACAAGAAACGTTTCCTTAGCCTTCTGAGCGTCTTAAATAAAAATCTTGAGTTTGTTAAGTTAATTCTGAGTTGTACTGTACAAAAGCCGTTTTGTGTTCTTTTTAATTTTTTAGTTATGATTATCTATGCATTTCGTTTGAAAAACCCAGATTACTCCTAAATCTAAAAGTTCAAGTTTTAAAGCTTAAATTTACTACAGCGTACATCGGTTCTTCTGTACCGTTCATCAAACTTTCGTGTTGATCCGAATTTGTCTGAACGTTTTAAAAGTTTTTAAAAGGTTTTAAAAGTTTTTAATAAATATTCCAGGACATACGGAGCCTCACGAAAATGTTAAAGAATTATGAAAAAGTCCCCGAAAGTAAAAGAAAGGTCCTGAAAATTTTTGAACAACCAGGCTAGTATGATATAAATTTTAAATTGGTATTAATAGGTTCGACTGAAAATAAACCAAACAAAATTAAAATGTCAGAAATGTTCCTTAACATTTAGTTAATCTCATTCAATTAAAAAGGCAACTAAAAATTGAACTATGTTCTTGAACTAGATCCTTTAAGTTTCTACAAGATTTATTAATTATGTCGAAAATTAACTCTTGCATAATTTTTTTTTTAAAGTAAATATTTAAATTTTCTTTTTTTATTTTTGGCTTAATCTTGCCTCAACCAAATTTTTTCATTGTTCTCAAAACATATGCAAAAAATTCCTTAAGATTGTTCACAGAATTTAGTAATAAAATTTTTTTAAGTGATTCTAAATATGGAAAGTTTGTATGCATTTATAATTTTCGTCAGCGTTAGGGGTTCCTATGAATTAGAAATTTATTTTTTTATCTCAAATGCAACGAGATCTTAATCTCGAAACTCAGCTTTGTTTCGTTTCTTATAGTACTAAATTTTTATGCCATTTTTTGTGTTCAAATAAGCTTTAATCCCGAGTTACAATTGAAACGAAACATGAATCACTTGAGGATTAAAATAAATCCCCGAGTTCAAATTCTAATCTGAGAGCTGGAGCTCTTAACTTTTAAAGAATTCAACTAACGACTGTATTCATTCAAAAAAATTATAATTTGCCTCCACTTGATGTTTTCTCATTACTTTTTCGGATTATTCAATCGCATTTCAAAAATTTAATTGGGACTAATATAATTAGACAAAATCTAACGTGAAAACTATCCCAAATACATTGGTTCTAAGGTCAGTTTCTCTGAAGCAGACTTCTTGAATCGAAAATGTTGAAAAAAAAATTCGGTTTTTATCCGTACCGTACCCGTAACACAATTTCTAATTTACTGGCCTTGTGCGATGCTTTTTTTCTATTGGTATGGGTCCAAGTACGGTTCGGTACGAGTACGTCGTTAATTCCTCGGAAACGATTCTCACGTCTTAAGATTCTTAAAAAATTTAGCATAAAATATAACTTAAATATTTTATTTTAATCAAAACCACCAAAAAAAATGTAAATTTACATGAATATCTGTTAATTATGGTTAAATTCGAATTTTTGAGTTTTGAGATTCTACGTTATTTTACGCAATTTTGGGTACATCTCTATAAAAATCACCGCTGTAAAAATTTTCAATTTTCTAAAATTGAAAATGTTCAGGAAATTCAAAACTTTAATGCTATCTGAATTTGTCGTTTTTAACATCGGAACCGCAATCTACGACCTCGAAAACCCCAAAAAATAAATTTTTTCATGTGGGTCAAAAATCAAAAATTTTACCTCTAACCCTCTGCCTTTTGCAACCCAATGATAAGTTGCTTAACATTTATGAATTCATGATCGGAAAAGATATTTTTGATCTGATAATTTTTTTAGAGAATATTTTTGAAAAGATATTACCACCTGAAAGCTAAAAAGCTCCTGTTGACGCTGATACCCAAATCGACCGAAGAAAAATTTCTCGGAAGTAGCCCTCGGACAAAAACGGTAAAAAAAAGGCATTTTTTTTGGTCAAATTCAAATTCTATGTAGCCCCAGGGGTCACTTTTCACCCCACTTTTTTTTTCAAGGTAAAACTTGACAAAATTCTGAACAAATCTTTAGTTGTACTTTTTTCATTTTAAAATTTATTTCATTTAAAAAATTAGACGAAAAGTGACACAAAAAACAAAAACCTTAAAAGATGACGGATTTTTCACTTTCTGACCAAAAATCTGAATTCTCGTGTATGAAGACCCTAAAAAATATATATATCTTTCCGCTAAAAAGTCTATTTTTGAAAATCGGTTTTGGGTGCTGAAAACGGTACAGTACATTTCTGAAATAAGTTGACACTCTGCCTAAGCAACATGCTTCGAAACATGTCAACTTATTCCAGAAATGTACTATACAAATAAGGGTCTTTTTTAGGAAAACTTAGAGAATCTCTTTTAAATATAATCATATATATAAATTCAGATAGCACTAAATTTTTTTAAATTCCTGAACCTTAATTTAAAAATAATTGTTACTTTATTTAAAAATTTGGCAAGTGATCGTGTGGTCTGTTAACAAATGATGCTGTCCATTACACTTTACCTGGTAAACAATAAAAAAATTTATACTTGTTAAAAATAATAGACATCCCTCCTGAAAGCGATGGTAAATGGTCTGATTTTTGGATAATGATCGACAAAAAATCGGTTATCGGATTAGTTCGAAATAAAGAAAAAGAGATTCTCTTTATTTAAGAGTTGTAACAACTGCTTTTGTCTACTGATTGTCATGAATAAAAATGCCATTCGTAATTGGTTTATTGAGTGAGCAGCCTTAATGAGAGAAAAATGAAAAAAAAAATATTGTTTTAGTAATAACTCATTAGAGCGAAAGCATCTAATAAATAAAAGAGTTATTTTTACAATCGCAATAAATTTTTTTCTGAAATTTTTAATTAAAAAATTCGGGAGCCCTTAAACTATTTCAAGTAAATGGCTTCCGCATGAAATCAATCAATCAATCAATTTAACAATTAGAAATCTTAAAACTTTAAAAAAAAATATTTCAACTCTCTTTAAATGATTACCCAAGCAAGCTCTTGATCTAGTTTTCAAAAAAATAAAACACCTGAAGATACAAAAATCTATCAGAAAATCGATTAATATAATTTTATTTATTAAATTGTTGAAATATGCCTTAAAAAATTTTGATTTTTTTGTTGCTGTACTAATTGAACAAGAAACAGTCTTTGACTAGAACAATATAACTTAAAGCTAAATGCATTTGAATATAGGAGTTTTGCTTGTAGTAATAGTTGTTTTAATAGAAATCGATATCTGTTTAATGTAATTTATGGATTTTAATGTTTAATTTAAAAAATGAAAATAAAATTGAGAGTATATGTTTGTTTCGATCAAAATTTTAATAAACCGAATCAAACACTTGAAATTTTAGTTTTTTGTTGTTGTTGTTGTTGTTGCTGTGTTTGTGTTTGGGCCTGAGTTTCGTTGTTTGGGTCGGAAAACTAATAAATCAAAAAACAAAAACAAAAATATTAGAAAAAGAAAGATATTTGATATATTTTTTTTTGGTTGGATTTTAAATTATTTTTTTTTTGTAAAATGAAAACACCCATGGGTATTTTGAGTTCAAATATTTATTAATTAAATCGATGGTTGTTTTTAAAACCAACTGTTTAGGTGCAAATATAAATGTTTATTTGATTTTTGAAATTTTCAAATTAAGAATAAACAGAAAATATTTTGTTGTATTTCAAAGGGTTGTTTACACCACTGGTAGGACAATTTGATTTGAATTTTGATGTTGAAAATACATGTGATTCGTCATAATCATTATTCAGAACTTTACAATATTGATACAGAAACGACACTGAACGTTTTTTTCTTAGCGATTTTTAAACTTGAAATGACTCCCTTATGACACACAAGGGTAATTTTTTATGTAACGTCAAGATCTATTGATGATTATAGCGCAATACTCTTAAAAATCGAAAAATATTGTTAGCGGCAAAGGTGTTGATTGGGTAAGGTTCCATATTGATTAAATGAAAGAAATAGAAGTCTTGTCGAAAGTACTTTATTAGCTAGAACGAACCTAAAGCTTGCAATTAGAATGAACTAAAACTATCTTAAAAACTAACCTAAAACTAACTTAATATATCTCTCAAAAATGTTATTTCATATCTAAGGCAAGTTATTCACAAAGCCTAGTAACTCTAAGTTAAGTTATAAATATTAATTTAGCAACGAGACTAGTTACAAAATGCAACTAGTATGAAAGGTTATATTTAAGAAGAGTTCATAAGTTGGCTCACTACGTGCCGCCAACAATATGATTTGTTGAAAGTAAATTATATTTGACCGGGGAGATATATTTAGGTTGTTCAATCATTTTGTTTTGCTATAAAATGTTCGATCGAGTCCTTTCGGTTTATTTTCATATGCACCTTTATTGTTAAGCTTAGTACCAAACTGACCTGTTATAATCCCTACAAAATGACACTTCTTAATGTATAATTTTTTTTTTTGGAGGGAAGATAATGGATAAAATAAAATCTAAAAACCAATTTTTTGCTCAAAAGTACTCTCGGGGTTAAAATTTTGTATCGGTACCTAATTTGGTTTTATTAATATTTAGGTTTAAAAGGTCAAAACGTGTCAAAATGACACACCTGTCTTTCTCGTGTTATATTAATGTAATCTTACTCTTTATTCGCTGAGTTTCAATTCCACTGGTTTTACATTAAATTCCTGGGTATATACAGTGCAAACATGGTCATTCAGAAGTTCCAAAACTGAACGTTCAATTCCTTTCTTGAACATTCATGAACGTTCATGAAAGTTCATGAGCGTTCACGTTCAGCTGAATACCTCCGAACGTTCAAAAGCTTTCGGAACGTTTCATTAGCTTTCGAATCCTTTCGGGACCTTTCATAAGCTTTCAGACCCTTTCGAAAAAATTTAAAATTTTTTATATGATTGTAAAAAAATTTTTTTTTTTGGTTAAAATTATAAAGCGATTTAAAAAATCTCGATAAAATGAGCTTTAAAAAACGTATGTATACCGCCAGAAAGTTAAAGCGACTCTTAAAATCAAAAGCTACAGAGAGAATTATCAGGAGATACATTCAGGCATTAGGATGGAAGTATCAAAGGACACGTTTTTACCAAGCTGTCTCTCCTAAGAACAGAATAGAACGTATAATTTATTGTTTTTTTTTGAACCTTTTCCAATGAAAATTTCAATGATGTGGTTTTTGTTGATGAAACAACTCTAGAAGTAAGATTTTACAGTCGGCAGAGATGGTTTAGAAACTCAGAAGAGAAAGCTTCAAGGGACCGTTTTGGAGTTTATAAACACAATCAGAAGATCCATGTTTTAGCTGAAATTTCTATAAGAGGAGCTACTCGTCCAGCTTTATTTACAGGCAAAATTAACAGTGTTTCGCTTCAAAGATTGTTTAGTGAATACATTCACCCATTTATAGACGAAAATTATCCTTTGTCACATGGTCTTTATATGGATTAATTTTTTCATTTTTAACCAAAAAAAAAAATTTTTTCCAATCATTTAAAAGTGTCTGAATTTTTTCGAAAGGGTCCGAAAGCTTTTGAACGTTCGGATGTATTCGGCTGAACGTGAACGTTCAGTTTTGGAACTTCTGAATGACCAGGCTTGTATGTCTAAAAAATTTAGAAATTAAGAAAAATAAAATATAATTATTTATTCATAAATCTTAAAATAACTGAAACTTATTGAACTAAACTAAACATCCTAACTTGTTGATATTTTTATCAGCTATCTATTGATATGCCAGAAATCCCAAACAAACATATAAGTCACTCCTAATTTTGCCTCTAAATTCCCACATGAAAATTAGGTAAAAAATAAATTGTCTATAAAGTTTAGAATTTTTAATTTCGTAAAAAATTAAACCACACCCAATCTATCCTTGAGATTTTTTTTTTTGAGAATGTCAGAACAGTCCTTAAAATTAATTTTGAATAGCATTCCAATATAAATACCATTTACTTAACATTAAAATCGCTGTGTTCTAAAAACTACTAAGTATTTCTAATTTTACCATGAAAATGGTTAAAAAAAAGGAACCGAGACTCAAAGATGGCAAATTGAAAGAAAAGGCCAAGTCTCAAATAAAAATAGCGGAATTAGTTGGTGTTTCTGAGAAATGCGTCTTGACAACCAAGCGAAATTATGAAATCACTTCCAGTTGCAAAGAATTACTAAGGTCTGGTAGACCACCAAAGCTTACCAGTCGTGATGAATCATACATTTTTTAGAAAGATCAGAGTCAACTAGGGGTGTCGCCTTTACTTATTTTCCCCTTTACTTTACCAATAAAGTAAAGGAAAATGCACTTTTTCCTTTATTTCCTTTATTTTTTCTTTTATGCGTTTTTCTGCTTCAGGACACTATATTTTAGTGTTTTTTGAATGAAAAATCAGTTTTCCGAGAAATAAAGGAAATAAAGGGTAAACCTTTACTTTATTGATAAAGGATAAAGGTTTGAAAAAAGACTTTATTTTTGGTAAAAGTTTAAAATACGCCTGTCAACATGATCCCACGTTAAAATAACGAAGTTTCATTGAACTTTATTTTTTCTTTACTTTATTTTAAAAAAGGACCTTTAATCATAAAAATAAAGTAAAAAATAAAGTTCAATGAAACTTCGTTATTTTAACGTGGGATCATGTTGACAGGCGTATTTTAAACTTTTACCAAAAATAAAGTCTTTTTTCAAACCTTTATCCTTTATCAATAAAGTAAAGGTTTACCCTTTATTTCCTTTATTTCTCGGAAAACTGATTTTTCATTCAAAAAACACTAAAATATAGTGTCCTGAAGCAGAAAAACGCATAAAAGAAAAAATAAAGGAAATAAAGGGTTTACCTTTACTTTATTCCTAAAGTAAAGTAAAGCCGACACCCCTAGAGTCAACCCTTCAATCAAATGAGAAGAAGAAGGACAAGATTCGATTTTCCAACAAGACGGGGCAAGCGCCCATACCGCACACTCCATTCGACACTGGTTTGAAGAGAAACAAATAACTGTACTTCCATGGTGTCCTATATCCCCAGATCTCAATCCTATCGAAAATATGGTCATATATTGACCATATTTTGACATTATTAAAAACTTGGATAACGTCAATTGAGCTTAAAGACAGTTCTGTTCAACGTACGATTGAACGTACAGATCTCTCAAAAACAAACCAGTCCCAAAATAAAAATATGAATTTCTTAATTTTTTAGACATACTGTAGTAAGGTTATTGAAAATAAAGCCCGTCATACTCTACAAGCACACCGTAACTCTCACGATTAAAAATTCCAGAATCCAAATTTGATTTAATTTTGAACGACTAACTAATAAAAATTTTATCCAGCGCTTGACAGTAAGCTCCGTTGTGCCTTTAAAGTACCTTTCCCCCATAAGCCAAGTTTATCTACATAATAATAGAAAATAATTGCATAAGACTTCTTATTTAGTTGAACAAAAACAACTTACCTGGCAAAAATCCAAACCACAGATCAGAATTGATAGAAATTAAATTACCGATTTAAGATTGAGCTCATTTAGATCTATTTGGCTTTTATTTTGATGATCAGCTTTAAAAAGAGAGAATTAAAATACCATTCAATTGAATTCAAATACAGTGGTCTCTCGGTTTTATCACACCACACTTATAATCCATTTTGGATATATCCCCAATTCTCGCTAGAACAAACTTCCTCCAATTGTTTACATGGAAAAAGTGTTAAGTTATAACCCCTCTCTATATCCCCTTTTTTAACTCAACAAAGAAATCGATTATAATCGATAAATTGAAACAAAATAAAACTGATGTAGAACCGGCTATCAAGTTCAATGTTGACCGATCCGCTATTAGTCGAATTTTAAAAAAGAAAGACATTTATCTTAATTATGAAGACGACGAACCGAGTTCAAAACAGAGATTTTTGGTATTTTAAGACTTTCAAATGCTTAATTTTATTTTCCCATAATTAATCAAAATTATAAATTTTATTCGTTCGATTTTGTTTTTTTTTTATGTTAAAAATATCTGTCAATAAATTTTCTAAAAAAAAAATTGTTATTTGAATATAACCCTTTTTAGTTATAACCCCTAATTTAAATGGAACGGAAGGGGGGATATAACCGAGAAACCACTATATATTAATACAGTATCCCTTTTAATAAAAAAAGAATACCCCCGTAACAAAAACATAAAAATGGACCAAAACTTTGGTTGATTTGCCAAACATATATATTAAAGTTCGTATTTCGGTTCCTGATTTTTACAGACAATCATTTGAGTGAAACCTTTATTTATAAAACTTTTAATTACCCTTGCTTCAGTTTTATTTTTAAATTTTGATTTATTAAGCGAATAAACAAAAAAGTCAATGGATAATAATTTTTTTTGGAAAAAAAATAATTTTCATAAAGACAAAATTTCAAATACAAAGATTTTAAAAAATAAAACAAAATTTAAAAAAAGTTGAAATAATTCCTTGAACTTTTTCAAAGTCGCTTTCAAAAAAAAAAAAAAATAATTTGAGAATCTCTACTATTACACTCATTAAAACCAACCACTTTAACAAATCAAATTTGAACTCCTCTTACAAACATTACAACAACTTATGTTTTGAAAAAAATGGAAATCTACACTATGAGAGAGAGAGAGTGATTCTAATATTAATAAATACGAGTGTTGAAAAGACTGCAGATTCAATTATTTTCATTTTTAAAATTTTAAACAACAACTCTTTTTTATTTGTCGGGCTTATGATTTTCAAACATTAAAAACTCTTTCTTACTCTTCAAGGATCCTCAATGACCTTTTCACTTAATTTTACAAAGGCCTAATCTTTATTTGAATTAATTTAAGATTAATTTGGTCAAAACAAAACAAAAATGCTCGAACACGGAAGTAGACTTAAAAGCTTCAAGAATAACGGCAGAGACTTGGATGTAAGTTGAGCGAAATCGAAGCGTTTTGATTTTTGTAGTAATAAATTTTGTTTAAGGACTTGAGAAGAAGAAGAACCGAGTCAAGCATTGAATTACGTAAACAAAAAAAAGAAGATCAAGTTCTAAAACGTAGAAATATTACCATACATACCGAAGAGGAACAAGTCAATAATGTAGACAAAACACAAACGACAAATGTTGCTCCTCAAGCCAACATGAATTTAAATGAAATAATTGAGATTATTCATACGACAAAAGATAATGATCAATTGTTTCCAGCTGTTCAATCAATTCGTAAAATGTTATCTAGAGAACGAAATCCACCAATTGATGATGTTATCAAAGCTAATCTAGTTCATAATCTTGTTGCTTATTTAGCTTGTGAAGATCATGCAATGTTGCAATTCGAAGCCGCTTGGGCTTTGACAAACATTGCATCGGGTACATCGGCACAAACAAGACACGTTGTCGAAGCAGGTGCTGTAACACCATTCATTAAACTGTTGTCATCACCAAATTCGAATGTTTGCGAACAAGCTGTATGGGCTTTGGGTAACATTGCAGGTGACGGTGCTGAGCTAAGAGATCTTGTTATCAAATGCGGTATTGTTGAACCATTGTTAGCATTGATAAGACCCGATACACCAAACACTTTCTTAAGAAATATTACATGGACTTTGTCAAACTTGTGTCGTAACAAAAATCCAGCTCCATCAATGCAAGTTTTACAACAACTTTTACCAGCCTTGTCCAATTTATTGTACTCGAATGACAAAGAAGTCTTGACTGATACTTGTTGGGCATTGTCTTACATCACCGATGGTCCGAACGAAAAAATCGACGCTGTCATCAAAACCGGTGTTGTACCACGATTAGTCGAACTTCTTAATTTACACCATAAAAATGAAGTTGGTATTCTAAGTCCTGCTTTGAGATGTATTGGTAATATTGTAACTGGTTCGGATGATCAAACTCAATGTGTCATTGATTCGAATGCATTACCAATTTTTCATGCCCTGTTAACTCATAACAAAATAGGAGTTCAAAAAGAAGCTGCTTGGACTTTATCGAACATAACAGCTGGTACTCAAACTCAAATTCAATCAGTCATTCAAGCTGAGCTAGTTCCATTGTTAGTTCATGTTTTATCAGTTGGAGAGTTGAGAGTTCAAAAAGAAGGTGCTTGGGCAATTACTAACTTTACATCCGGAGCTAGTACTGAGCAAGTTTTGTACTTGGTACAATGTCAAGTGATCAAGCCAATGTGTGATTTGCTTACAGCTAAAGACCCTAAATTGATCAAGGTTTTGTTGGATGGTCTTTGCAATATTTTACTAGTTGCTGAAAAAGTTGGTCAATTAGAACAAGCTAGAATTTACATTGAAGAAATTGATGGTTTGACTAAAATCGAAAAACTACAAGAAAACGAAAATGAAGATGTGTACAAATTAGCTTATCATATGGTCGAGAAATTTTTCAGTGATGAGGTGATTTTTTTTTGAGGAGCCGACAAAAAAAAATAATTTTTTAAATTTTTTGTTTAAAAGGGTGATGAACAAGAAGGTCTACAACCAGAGATGACTAGTGAACAATATAACTTCACCAACACTGAAATAACATCTGCTAATTCAGCTGGTGGTGGTGATTCTGCCATGCCTAAATTTTCATTTTAATTTATGAATTTAACAAAAGTCCATTTGATAGAACCCTTTTTCTTTTCTTTTTTTTGCTTTGTGATAAATTCAAAAAATTTTTGTGACTTAAATATTATTGTGTGTGGTAGCCTTTATAATTTATTATTTAATGCATATTTTACACTTTTTTTTTGGTCGTAGTAATTGATATTAAATTTTTTTCATCGATTTTTTTTTATAAACAATTGTGACAAAAAGTCAATTTATTCTGATATTCAATAATTTCTTTTTTTTTTCTTGGCAATTTACAAAATTTAATAAATTAATTTTGATTTAAAGTTTATTTTTTATCTTTCCGAATCATATTTCGACGACCCTGGAATTCGAATAAGCCAAAAAGTGGTACTTTAAATATTTGTTTCGAGGCAGTTAAACAAATTTTTCGGGATTTTAGTGCCGCGCTAAAAAACAAATATTTACGATACTTTCTGCTTCTTTTTCGTTTTTCATTTTTATGACATTTTCTTTCACTAGTATACAAAAATAAAATAAAAAAATTTAAACCTTAAATTTGTAAAGGATCGCCTCTTGTTTAAACAGATGCAAAAAAAAATTGGATATTTTGGCTCCCCTAGGAGGAGATGCGGTTTGACCGAAAAATTCTCTTTTTTTTACCGTTTTCATCGGTGTATTGCTTTAGGGAATTTTTTTTCCCCATCGGCAATGGTCAGAGCGTTTTAGCTTTAAGAAAATATCTTTACATCAATTTTAGCTTTTTCCAATCATGTTTACTAAAATGTTTAAACAAAGCACATTGACATTTGGCTGCAAATAGCCAAGGGGTAGAGGTAAAATTTTTGATTTTTACATCCATGAAAAAATTGATTTTCTGGGGGTCGTAGAACACGGTTACAGTATCAGAAATAACAAATTCAGATAGTGTGGACATTTTGAATTTAATGATCATTACTACGGAAGCCTAAAATACGGAATTTCTCAAAACTAAAATGCGGAATTTAACATTAAATACTGAATTCCTACTAGAATTTTAGTAATTTCCGTTTTATAGATTCCGTATTTTAGGGTCTAATTCCGTTCCGGCGTTCCGTAATTTGATTCCGAGCGTAGGTAAAACCACTTGTTGGGTGCTTCACTAACGAAAAATACGAACTCCTTTTTTTATGCTATAATCTTCAGTCCAACTAACCATAGTTTTTACAGTTTTGACTTGGAATCGCAATTTAATCAGACCGAAATCACACCCATCTATGAGATCAAAGTCCTCAGCCATTACTCTCTTAACATAAGTCTTCAGTTAAAGTTTAAATTGTGCATTTTTTTTCAATTTAACCACAGTCATTAAAATTTTAAATTTCAATTAAAGACTTTATAGACAGAAACATCGATCACGTACAACAACGCATCATTTAACGAGAAGCTTCTTTTAACTCTCAAAATTTTAAAAAAAGAACAACTTTAAAAGTTTTAAATGACTTGAAAATTCAAGAAAATTTGTTAAATTTCTAGAAAAAATAGCTAGAAATTTCTATTGTTAAAAAAAAAGCATAGTTCAAGGTTTTTTAAGTTATCTTAGAAAAAAATCAGCTCATTAAAACCTAACTATAAATTTTAAATCCTTTTATAACACAAGGCTCCTTGAAATTTTTTGGGAGAAAATTCAGTAGCATATGCAAGGTAAATTCACTATCAATGCAAACACTCATTTTAGTTTTTCATTAAAAATTCATAATTTTTTAATCATTTTTTTTTAGACTTCAAAAATTTTTTTTTTAGAACCAAAAAAAATTATAAATAACTCTCAAAATGTTTGGTGTGTTGATATCAGGTAGACTGGTAAGCATAAATATTTAACCACTTTAGTTCATAAGTAACGTTATCTATTAAAGCCTCAAAACAATTTTCAACGAATAAGTGAAACTCAATTTTTAATTGAGATAAATGATATTGACAATGCAAATCATATTGTTGTTTATATGACTGGCGAAATGCCGTTTCCAGATGGTTACGCAGGAGCTGGTAATTATTAAAATAATTTCGATCTTGAAAAGTTTAATCTAATGTTTGTTTTTTTGTGAAAAGTTTATTTTTGTTATCAATCAGGAAGCGAACAAAAATGGATTTATCTTGGAAAAATTTGTAATCAAAAACCAAGCGCTATTTTTAAAATATCAAATTTAAGAAATGATGTTAATAGTGTATCAGTAACACCTTTTGGAGGTATGGGTGGAAGTACAATTAGTCATTTGAATGCTTTGATTGGTATCAGTGTAGATTCAATTGGTAATATAGACGCATTGACACCGGCTATTGAAACTCAACCATTGAATGTAAATAATTTCATGGAGTTTACTCAAAAAATGCTCGAAAATTTCTATAATTATGCATCGTCATTTGCTAAAGATGCTCCTGATGGTCAAAGTTATGTGCCTTTTTTAACATTACAACACTGGTTTGAAAATTTCAAGAGACGTTTGGAGATTAATCCGAATTTTTGGAAGTCAACTTAAGTTTGAAAAAAAAAATTTTCTTCGATACTTTTATTGTTTGTTTAAATTATTGTCAATTAAATAAAGTTGTACATTAACTAAAAATTCGATTATTTTTCTCATGGGATTCAAAAGAATCAAAATACGTTAATCTTCAATTACTCTCTTTTATGGCAGCCTAATGACTTTATTAAAAAGAGCTAAAAAATTGGTCAAAAAAGGATAATCGGTAGTTTTCAATACCGGATTATAATATTTCAATAAAAATTCATTAAAAAAGAAACTGGATTGAGCATTATCAGATGATAATAAATTTCAAGTAATCTTGGGTTTTCTTAATCCTTCTTATCTTTCGCATCATAAAAGCGTGATTAGGCTGAAACAACCGGAAAGTCAGTGAAATTTTAAATTTTGTTATTCGAAAGGTGCAAAAAAGAATCAAATTTTACCCCTTTTTTACTTTTTTTGATATAACTACTATTGCTCATCTCACGCCTATAATTCATAACTTCTAAAATTCTGAAGAATTTGTTGGTTTTACTTTTTTCCTTTTCGTTTTACCTTTTGTATACTAAAGGACGAGAACCCAAGCAAGTCTAATTTCATTGAAAAAACATTGAATAGCAAAGAATTCAAACATTTCATTGAAAATTTCACTACCTAGTATTGGAATTTTATTAAATTTTGATATTCGCATTAAAAAATATTGATTTAAAAGGAAAATTCCAATATCTCTATTGGAAAGTATTACTATGTAGGCATCCTTCGGGTGATCCACTCAGGGATTATTGGTAATACGTTAATCTTGTAGCACAGTCGACTCGCGATAATCCGTATACAGTTTAATCCGAATAATTTGACATCCGAACAGAAATACGCGGGCTCGGAGCCCTTGCCGATACTATTACAGTCTTACCTCGTTAATCCGACCCAACGACTATCCGGAACCCTCGTTTGTCCGACACCACGATGAATTCCCATAACCATTCCCATGTGGAACCATTAAAAACAACCTCGTTAATAATAAATTTCAAGTTAACATTGGAATTCATGACCTTCAATTTAAAGCCGTTTTTTTCAATAAAATCTTTTGTTTAAATTTTCATTAATCCGACAATTTCAGTCAAAAACTTGATTTCCGGATTATCGTATATCCGACATTTTCAATAATCCGACATAAAGCCGTTGACCCAAAGTGGTCGGATTAACGAGGAAAGACTGTACATGTATTTGATTATCCGTAGATTTTAATCCGTACAACAATTTTCTAGGGCTTTTTGTATACGGATTATCGCGAGTCGACTGTAAATTTTACGCTCTTTTCGAATATGTGGAGTTGATGAGTTAATAAAAAAGTTAAAGGTTAAAAAGTAAAGTATGGTTTTTGAGAGGTCTTGACACTTTAGATCGGTAGGGTCTGAAAAAATTATCTTGCACACCTCCTAAAATATTGCCTTTCCTAGGTTCTCATATGTATAGATTACGAATTTGAGGTCGAAAATCACTCTCTTAGATAATGTGTATGTTTTGCACTGCCTGTGTTACTTACATAATGAAGAAAATAAAAAAAAAGTTGATTTTTTGAGACAACTTTGAAAAAAATTGAAGGGAATGTCATTAAGAGCATTTAACAGTCCCTCAATTACAAGTACCGTATTTGCGTGTGCAACTACATAGACCAATTCTGCCGCATGCATCTGCATTGACCTCACAATGTAATAGTTTAAAGGTGTACCCAATGCGAGAGCGTCGCACCTTTAAACTATTTTTTATAACATTTTGAGGTCTATGCAGATGCATGCGACAGAATTGGAAGATAGAGTTTATATGCGCTTCTTAAACACAGAAACACGGTCTATGTCTTTTAAAAAATTACTTATTACAAATAGAGGGGTTTTATGGTTTTAGTGAAAAAAGGCCTAATTTAAAAAATCTTGATCAAACAAGTAATTGGTATAAACATATTTATAAAAGTAAAAAAAAAAACAACATCAATCAAAATTCTATTTTCGATTTCAATGAATTTTTTTCGTTACGAAGAAGAAAATATCAATCATAATCTTTACAATTTTAAACTAAATAAAATAAATAAATAAACATATTTAACAAAAAAAAAGAAAAAAGAAGTAATTGAATGATAATACCAAAATCAATTACTCAAAGACTTGTTTCAGCTTATTTCAAGGAATAAACACTGTTTTTTTAGTAAACCTTTTAGATTATTTAATTAGAGTATTTTATTTTTTTATGGATATGATCTGATGGGACTCATAAAGCTCAATATCATTGATACTGAAAATTGAATATCAATCAATCTCAATATCAATTAACCAATTAACTGATATTAGAATTTTCAGGCTGATACTAGAATTAATATCAATTAAATCAATTTATTAAAAAACAAAACAGAACAAATAATTAATTTTTTTTCGGTCTTCCTCTTTTTTTTTTTATTAGATCATTTACGTTTCCATCTTTTTGATTTATGACATCAATTACCTCTTGAGCATACTCTACAGGCTTACTTGTAATTTTGACCAACTCATTACATTTTAAAGATTCGATTTTATTCGCAGAAATAGTACTGGATCTACTTGATGGACTACTGGATCTACTTCATGGAATACTGGATCTACTTCATGGACTACTGGATCTACTTCATGGACTACTGGATCTACTTCATGGACTACTGGATCTACTTCATGGACTACTGGATCTACTTCATGGACTTTTGATACATTGATGTCAAAATCAGCAACATCTCCGTCTGGCAATGACTTGTCAATATTTGCGTCGTCGTCATCTTCGTAAAAAATGTCTTCTCCTTCATCTGAATCAATTTTGACCTGGTCAAACTCGGACACCAAATCTTCAATTACGTCAGTTTTGTTAAAATTGTTCGAATGTTTGATTAGATTTAAGACAGCACCAAAAGCACCTGATCTGCTGAGATTATGATTGTGACGCCAGCAAAACTCGTCTAAGTATGACTGTAGATAAAGTCTGTTGGTGCCTTTCATTTTCTTGAAGTAGGCTTTTGCTGCACACCATATCGATTCGATACCATTTGTGTGGACTCCAGTAGTTGGGTCTACAAAGTGGAGGTCATGATTTACAGTCATGTGTACATAATTTTTGTTTAACTTGCGTATCAATTAACTTTCGTTTTAAAATTTTGTCAAGACGAATATCGAATTGAGAAAAAAAGCTATCAAATCTGACTGATTTGAATTCACCACAAGTAGAACATCGCCAGACATGTTTATCACTGAGTGAAGATTTAATTGCTGCTTTCATAGCTTTAGTACATTTTTTACATAATGGTCCTGTGGATGACAGAAGACAATTCGATTTTAGAAACGCTACTATACGATCCATATCGTTAGAATTAATAAGCTCAGAAATTTCTGAAGTGTTCATTTTGTTAAAAATGATTTAACTGAATAAAAAAAAGAAATTAAATGAAACACACGCTTTCAATTTTACTAAACTTCAAAGCGCGTGCTTTTTTAATCTAACTTTAATTTGCTTCTGAAAGGTGATTAAATTAATTTGTCTTGAAATGATATTCGTTTTTGAAGAATGATATTGAAATTTTAGTATCAAAAAGGTTAATTGGTTAATTGATATTGAGATTGATTGATATTCAATTTTCAGTATCAATGATATTGAGCTTTATAAGTCCCGATCTGATTAAATATAAAAGTAAGCTTTTTAAAAAAAAAAAAGCCTTTAGAACAAAAAGGAGTTTAAACAATTAGGGTTTTTTTTTTGAATTTTTGATTTCATCAAGAATGATATAATATTTGTTTAAAATAAGTTTTCGTTTCAGTAGCGTTTTTTTAAAAGATTTTTTTTTCTTGTTTTCGTTCTTTTGTAATCAAATGTAGATTTAGATTAAAACGATAAAAGATTTTGAGAGTGGTAAGTTGTTACGATTAATTAAGATCTACCACTTGAATTAAACATCTGAATGGTAAATTAGCTTAATTTGTTCGAGAATCGCAAAACACAAAATTTTATAAAGAAATTATATTAAAATATTCACGTGTATATCCATATTCTAAGCCTTCAAAAAAAAAACAAAATCCAAAAATTTTAACAATTTTTTTAAAAAACACAAAACATCAATGGTATCCGAATTTTTGAGACGAAGGCTAAAACTACCACCTTAAACGCTCGAAAATTACCCCGGACTTAAAGTGGAAAAACCGTTTTTGAGCTCTGGGTCTAAAAGGAATTTAACTCTTTTTGGTTCAAGCTAGAATCAGTATATTGAGACCAGGAATATTTATTGGTCACCTGAATTTTAGGGTATACTTTCCAGTAACGGTTTATAATGAGAGTTGCAGCAACAGATTTCAATTTTTTTAATCTCGACTAGATTAATCCCACTATTTCTCGCTTATTGCCAGACATATGTACCCATACATTTTAAGGTATTGGGTGGGTATGGATTACCCGAAAAAATCAAGTATTCGGTTCGGGTAAGGTGTGGGTTACCCAGGAATTTCAGGTTTCAGGTATTGGTCTGGGTAGGGTAACCCAAAAATTTGGGTATTTTATAGATTTCTGGGTTTTGGATAAATATACACAAATTTTTGAGTTACCCAACCCAGACCAATACCTGAAACCTGAAATTTTTGGGTAACCTACACCATACACACCGAACACAATACCTGATTTTTTCGGGTAATCCATAACCACCCAAAACCTTAAAATTTATGGGTACATATGTCTGCTTATTACCTAGGGTTAAAATTGGTTTGGGCTTGCAGAAACATCAAAATTAACTTTAAATTTAATTTTCTCAATGGGAAAAAAATGATCTAAAATTTGAAGTCAAATGTTTGACTACCCCTGGGTTTAAAATAGTCTTTCTCCATTAAAGCTCAGCGAAAATTTGCGACCGTTTAGGGAAACTATATAAATTAATTTGTATTCTCTCGAAATGCAGATGGGGTAACCCAAGGATGACTCTGTTGGAAAAACTCCAAAAACCGTCTTTTCGAAATTATTTACAGTCCCGATAACTAACTTGTCACATGATATCATATCAGCTGATATCAGATATCAATATATGGTATCATCTACTACAAGCTTCGATAAGTTTAAATCATATGATATCAGATGTTATCATTAAGAGAATTACAAACATTATGAATTGTCAACGAATACTGATGAAAACTGATATCAGATGATACCAGGGGACATCAGATGATTTCCAGGAAAAAAAGACAGGCGTGGAAGTTATTTTATTTTTCTCATTTTTTTCGAACCTAAGATTTTTTTTTAATTCCAAAATTACAAAAATTCAGTCTGGTACTGAAATGTTTATTTGGTGGAAAGAGATCAACCAGAAAAATTCTTAAAATCCGAAAAAACAAGATCCCGAAGCTTCTTTAAATACAAGCAAAGAAACGGTATGAACCAAGTTGCGTGTTTTTGGAAATGTTAATTTTTTTTGTCACCCAACTAGGACCCTTCTGGACAAAATTAAAAAAATTTTGACCCTCCTTAAAATTATGAATTCTATAGTTACCATAAATGGGGAACACGTTTAAGTTATCAGAATTCTCAAATTCAAGCGTGGAAATTTTGCATGACGCAAATTTTATATTTTATTTATTACTTAGCTGATCATTTACGAATTAAATGAGGGAACATTCACGAAAAATTACGAAAGAGCTTTCATCAACAAGCTTTGAATGTTCATGAACATTAACCAATTTAATTCGCGAATGACCGCCACTGGAATAGGGTAACATACATTCGTTCTATTTGTTCACAATAAAGGGGTGAGGATTAAATAAACATAAAGAAAGTGAATACCTAAAATTAACACAAAATTTTTTTTTGATGATAGGATATAAAGCTAAATTTAGGCAATGTGAAGATTCGTATCAAAAAACATTTGTATCAAATGGATCAAAATTGAAAATAATTTTTTAAAGCTAAACGAATAGAAAAAAGCTCTGTACAAATGTTTTTTAGTGATAAACTTTTAAAAAGCCACCCTCAGAATAAGCTCTGCATAATTCTGCAAATCTGCAAAATAAATTGCGTAGTTATTTTCAATCATTTTCATGTATTTTAAAATGTTTAAATACGTAATTTTTTTGCAGAATTTTGCAGAGCTTATTCTGAGGGTGGCTTTTTAAAAGTTTATCACTAAAAAACATTTGTACAGAGCTTTTTTCTATTCGTTTAGCTTTAAAAAATTATTTTCAATTTTGATCCATTTGATACAAATGTTTTTTGATACGAATCCTCACATTGCCTAAATTTTTAAGTTTTTAGTTAAGTTTTAGAAATTAGAAAATTTTAGGCTTTTCATAAAGGAAATCTTTTGATAAAAGTCAGAGAGCCTTCTAAAAAGGAAATCATCAATCTTGAAGTTTAAAATACGCTAAAATCTTTGAGCAATCTTTTAAATTTAAAAGTCAAATTTAAAAGTTGAATTTATGAAAGATTTTAAGTTTTAAAAATGTTGGGATTCTTTTAAGCGATGAGTTTTGATATAGTCAGCTGCATTTATTCAAACTTTAGCATTTATCGTATGACCATCAGGAACCAGTTCAAATTGTATTACCCCTTGGTAATTCCACCAAAAGCACAACATTACCTTCTTTTCGAATCGTCCTCTTTTAACGACTGGTAGGGCTGGTTGAGATGGGTCCAACCACTGTTTTCTGTCATCAGTATTTCGAAAATAGATCAATTTCTCATCGAAAGCAATTAGCCTTCTGAATAATCGTTCATCAAGAGGATTTTTGATTAGTTTTCTACAGATTTCAATACGACGTTGAATATCAAAAGTTGTCAAATCGTGTGGAACAACTTTATGAATCAACTTAAGGTGACGAAATATTGCCGACTGTGAAGTGCTGAGATTACTTGATAATTCGCAAGAACTAACCCGAGGGTTGCGCTCTAAATTTCAAAATTTTCATCAAAAGTTTTCATAATTTTAAAAATACTTGGAATCGCCAAATTTTATGAATCACCCTAAAATTTTTCGAAAAAAAAGATTCGAACTTCGGACCAATCATAGTTTAAAAGGTTACCAAAATATTTTTTCAATTCGAATTATGCAACATTTTTTTTTAAAAACGTAGGAAAACAAATATAAAATTCTGAGCGAAACAAAAAGAAAGAAACTACTCAAGGGTTATGCAATTTTAAGAAAATTTTCGTTCAAATCATGTTTATTAACCTTTTTTTTTCTATTTTTTTCATTTAGCCCATATGAATTCGATTACAAAAAAAAATTGTTCAAAAGATTACTAATGAAAATATTCATAAATCATTAGTTTTTCGAATTTTTTAAATAAAGAACTTAATTTACATTTAATTTTATTTACAGTCTATTCTAATTATACACATCCTTAATCGTCTTAAAGTGAATTATTAGTTCTAAAACAAATAAATCAAAGCATCGATCCTTGTACATAAAAGTATTGTTAATCTCAATTTGTTAAACATAACTATTTTTTGTAAAGATTTCACCATTTTTTCGACTTATCGATTATAATAAATCAATTGCATAAAGACTCAATAAAAAAGTGCAAGCCTTGATGAAAACATTTTTTTAATGTTTTTTTGTTATTTTTGTTTTTCATCATGATTTATTTTAAACAAAAATAATTTTCGTTTTGAAGGACCAAAATTTTTTGGATACTTACAATTATTTCATGAAAAATATTTTTATGCATCTAGAAGTTATTATGTTTTTTTTTGCTAAATAATTAACTTCAAGTACATTTCATAGTCAAGAACTTTCTGCTAACCATTTTCTATGATAAAAATTTTTTTTTTTTATAATGATTTATATTCGATTAAGTAAACTTCAGAATAAGTAAAATTTCGCTAATAATTTAATGGTTAGCAATTAATTTATTTTGGAATAGTCTAAAGTTTAAGCTGTTAGATAAACTTTACGTAGGGTTAAGCACCAGTTTTTGCTATTATGTGACGGTAGAAAAAGAGATGAGAGTGAAAAGAGAATTTAATTTTGGGGGTACAGTATTAAACTTGTTGTAGTCCTTTAGACCTAAAAAAAAACTTTTTTTTTTAAAACTAAATTTTCAAGTAGAAGATTTTTGTTTTTTCCTTTCTGAATCAACATAAGATAAATCTATTAAAAGAGTTTGACCCAAATCAGCAATTTTTTTTCAGCTTTCTTTCGTTGGAATATTGACCATGTTATTGTCCTATTTAAACCTTCTTTCGCTTCATCCACCTTTGAGTAGTCCTTTAGTAATAAGAACGTTTTAAAAATTAGAACATTCAATTCTTATTCTTCTTTGTGAGATAAAAAAAGATATAAACATGTTATCTAAAAAAACCCTTAATCTTTCTTAATCTTTCTCTGACATACTTCGCAATTTCTTCCTATGTCAGTACTAAAACTCGATTTCATGTAAGTTTAAAATTTTATTATAATAAGAAGATGGTCATATGTTGACAGTGTACTTCAAATCTTGGCTCTTTCTTATAACATGCTAAATGAACATACTGTTTAGATCTTGATTGTCCATGTGAGTTTCGGATTTAGCAGCTCTGAAGATTATTCTATAATTATTTCGTCTAATCTCGGAGAAAACTCGTCTGTATCCATGATTCACATCCAAATCAAAAATAATATTCAGAAAAATCAGATCCTTAGTTACCGACCTCGGTCGACGGCTTTCTCCTGCGTGAGTGTATAATCCAGTAGCTCAAGAGATCTATTAAATTCACTCTCCAAAAGAAAAATGCCGTCTGCGGAATCCAGATAAGAGGCTTTTCTCTCTGTCTATAATATTTCTAAATTTAGTGAAAACATAACCTCGTAGCACTCTTGTTATACTATGGAAGTCAAATGAAAGTAAATGCTGTCCTTCGAAAATCACTTGAAATGCTTACTTTTGTACAAAACACGGTTTTCACGGTCGACAATTTTTTTTGGTAAACTCGCCCATCAGTAAATTCTTGATTCATAAATGCTATCGATTTTTTTTACTGAAAGAGAGGAGACGTTTAATAGGCGTAGTAATTTTTTTTTCTAATTTTTGTGCTTCTATACTAAAAAGTTAAATAATGATAGATTTTTTTTTTTTTGGAATGCCTCAAGTACTCAAAGAATTAAATCGAAAACTCTCCTTTAATATATATAGATTTTTTTTTAAGCTTGAGGTAATTTTTTTCTAAAAAAATCAAAAAACAAGATTTTTACATTATTCGTTTGAGGGTTTGCATTAACAGAAACATCTTAGAAAACATACACAGTACATTTCTAAAATAAATTGACATGTTTTGGAGATTTGCTTCGGTGCATTGACTAAGAACATAAATTTTCTTGCGTATAAAAAAATTTAATTGGCTTACTTTAGAACCATTAGAACCTCCTTTTTAGGCGCTGAGTTTTTCTGTTAAGGTAGAAAAATCAAAATCTGGTCTTGTTCAAAATTTTCTCCTCTTCAAAAAAATCTTTTTTTTTGTCATTTCAAGGACAAGATTTGAAAAAATAAAAAAAATTTTTTGAAATTTTTTTCGATACCCTACAAATTAAGAAATAATAGCCTATCAGTAAGACACGTTTATCGAATCGTTTTTTGAAAATTCAGATGGCGTGGAAGTTATGTATTAGCGGATTCTTATTTATTTAATCAAAACGTGATATACAGTACGACCCAAAACAAAACGAATCAGAACAGAAAACATTCATAAATATTCATAGAAACATGTTTCAAAACAGGCTTTGAGATGATTTGAATATAATTGTTTTTTGATGTTTTCTTTTTGTTAAACAAATAATCACTCAATCATTATGTCCGTAATGTGAACACATGTTCACCTAAAACGTGTACAATCGGTATTCACGGTTTATGTGAACATTGTGTTTATCTAATATTCTGTTGACGTTTATATGAAGCTAAATAATAAAAAATGTTCACTAAAAGACAAGAGTATTCACTTAAAAAATAAAATGTTCACCTAATCCCCGGTGTGTTCACTTAAAACATGGAATTTTCAACAATTGTAAAACTATTTTCTTGCATTGTTTTATTTTAGTCCTAATTTTATGATGATCAAGAAAGATTGAAATTCTTTATACTTTTGTTGTCAATTCACGTGTTCCTTTTGTGAAATTCCATGAACTAATAATTTTGAAAATCCTTCATTGTTTTATGGGCATCAAGTGAAAGCTAGTTTTACAAGCTTTAACTAAAGCTTTTTAGTCTTCAGTTGATACCCATTAATCAATGATAGCCTGTCAAAATCATTAGTTGATGGAAGTTGACAAGAGGAACACGTCAATGGCCACAACAGTAAATACATCATAATTTTTTGTTGTTGCTTCATTTTTTTATAAAATGCAAAAAGTTAACGATATTGAAGAATCTAAACTTTTTGTCAAAATCAGTAAAAAAGGTTTAGTTCACCAGTCTATGACTTGTCAGTATAATGCTTGAGGCAAATTCAATCGTGATATGGGTATTTATTAAAAAAAAAAAAAAAAGATCTATCATCATTTCACCATCATTAGCAGAGTACATTTCCATTATTTCAGCTTTTGTGTATTCTATTTTTTTATGTTAACCAAATCCCCCAAGTGTTCACCTAAATTAAGTGTTCTATAAAGACAATTTTTTTGGTGAAATGATGATCAGTTCTTTTGCGCTTTTGTGATTTTGAAGTATACCGGACTGAGTTGTAAATATATAATCTCTAAAGAACATGAAATCCAATTCTGAAATTAAATCAAATATTTTCTTTAAATTAACAAAGTAAAAAAATTAAGTGAAAATTTTGTTCACCTATGCCGTGAACATGATTCGGTCGCATAATAGCTGAACACATGTTCACTTAATCGAAATCCTCAGAATCAAATGCACATATGACATTAGATGTCAAATAAACTAGTCAAAATTTTGGTCTTTCAAAACGAGTCAAATAAGCCTTCTTGCTGCTTCTAGGTATATCATGCTAGCTTATCGAAATTTTTTTTATTCGAATAAAAACCTAATTCTAAAAACTTGAAAAAAAAATACCAAAGACTTTTAATAAGAACTTATCAGACCTTGAATTGAATTTTCTAAAAGGGCTTTTACTAAAAATTGAAATGCTTTTTTTTTTTAAATAAAATTAAATCAAGATTCTTGTTTCTTATAAAATATTTTGGATCCCGAAATAGTTGTCGCAATTACCGTAATCGAGTTAAAACCTGGATACAGCTACACATTTAACACATAGGATCAATTTCTTGAAAAATCAGTGTTTTCCGTTATTCTTGTTAATTTAACACAATAAAAACTGTAAAAAACATGTAATTTTTTCTGATATTTTACAATAAATAGAGCATGTTTTAATTTTAATTAATTTACTCAAGGATCAACGGGTCATATTAACTTACGTTTCGATAAACTAAAGGAAACGAAATAATGAATCAACCTTTAAATACAAAACGAACAGATTGTATAATTGTTTAAAATACAAAATTCGCAAGAATTTTAATCTATTAAAAACACATTGTTCTAGATTAATTTAGGTAAAATCTGATAATTTCCTACTTAGATTTTGTTAAAGATTATATCATTATTTAAAAATGTGTATAGCTCAAAACCAAGAAGAACAGCAGAACAGAATAAGCATTAAGAAAGAATATTATTGATATAATTTTTTTAAATATGTTAAAAGAATTATCAATATTTTCAATTAATTCAAAACGATTACTCTCTCTCTCTCTCTGTTTACGTTTAATGGAATTTATATAAAAGATAACAACAACAACAAAAAGTTATAGTTAAGCATTTTTATTCAATATAAGTTCTTAAGGATAAATTGTTTTTAAGAATAATAATAAGTGTTTTGAATACATTTTAAATGTAATTTTTATTAAATCTAGTTCGAAAACGTAAACACTCAAGGTTCTGGTCTAATTAAAGTTAATCGACTGTAAATAATTTTTTTGTTTTTAAAAAAAAAAAATTTTAGATTTTATATTTGATTGTAATCGGGCGGTAGCTAGAAGCAGAGAATTTCGAAATTCAACAATAGAGGGTAACCTCAACCAAAGATACTGTTTATAATACATGTCACAAAACGAAAATGATGACGATAAAGAAGACGATGATAATACAAGAACGTTTAAGAGAAAAAAAATTTTCAATTACAATTCAAAATTGTTAAATCAAAATATTTGGGATTAAATAATATTAAATTATTTTGTTTAAATAATTATTTTTTCTAAAATAAAACACATATTAATCGGCTGTGCTTAAACCAGCATAATAACTTTTATTTGTAAACGTTAATTTGTTTGTTGTTTTTTTTTCTTTCCATTCGGATTGAAGGAAAATTATCTTCAATCATACTGCACGAAACTTTATTCAAAATAAAATTAGGTAAGTTTTGAAATTTTTAAATTAAAAAGATAAGATCCAATCTTGCGCATATGACAGAATGTAACTGATAAAATTTACTTAGAGATTTTTTAAAATTTCTGTTTTTTATCTACTATGTGACGATAAATCTCGGACATTTAAACATTTTAATGAAGCTAAGAGTGTTCTGAGTTTTTCAATCAAGCTGATGTTAAGCGTCCATCCTAATAGTACCCACCTTGGATTTTTGCAAAAAGCACATATGGGTGTAAAACCTTTATTTTTATGTCAATA
Organism: Brachionus rubens; assembly: GCA_022207745.1. Lineage (NCBI taxonomy): Eukaryota > Metazoa > Rotifera > Eurotatoria > Ploima > Brachionidae > Brachionus > Brachionus rubens. The sequence continues at coordinate 174,417 of JAJVHD010000083.1, read as the reverse complement.
TTTAAACTGATAATACAGAAATGTTCCGGCATGTTAAATTTTTTTATCAATTTCTCTATTTTTTGCTTCTTTGCAAATAGGATAAAATATTCGCGGATGAAAATTATCAAAAAATTTAAATGCAGCTTTATGGAGCAAAAACCTTTATGCTGCATCCACTGGTAAAGTTAATTAATACATTTTTCAATGAAATGTGATTGTGCAATATTTTACAATTTTTGCAGAGTTTCAGACTATTGAAAAATGTCAGCATAAAGCTTTTTGCTGCATTTAAATTTTTTGATAATTTTCATCCGCGAATATTTTATCCTATTTGCAAAGAAGCAAAAAATAGAGAAATTGATAAAAAAATTTAACATGCCAAATGTTCCTCTCATCAAGAGCTTTCGTTTGGTACCCATATCATGAGCATTAAATGTGAGTTTCCTAAAGAAAAATTTAAAAAATACTTACCGTAAAACCTCGCTATTTTCGGTTCTAATTGATAAAGGTTGAAAATATTCATTAAAATAAAAAATTTTTTGCAAAACTTCCACCGATAGTCGAACAATGTTTTTTATATCCAAAAATTTTTTAAACATCAAATCATATTGAATTTTGTTTATATTCTTTTTTGCCCCACGAGATAAAAACGAAAGTCTCTTTTTTAGCTGGGTCTAAAAATAGAACCATAAACGTATAAGCCCCTGGGGCAAAAACGGAGTCTTCGTTTTTACCCCATGAGGCAAATAGCGGGGTTTTACGATAACAAACGTCCACACCCTTATGAAACCCTCTGCATATCCCAAGTTTTTTTCAACCAACTCTTTATTTTCACATATCACTAGATAGATAATTTTAAGAGCTACAAAATAGTAGTCTCAGAATTTCAATGTCATTTTTATTTTTTGAGATATTTTATGAAAACCACAAGCAACTTTGATATGTAAAAATACTTAAAAAAACGTCCACACCCATATGAAACTCCCTACACATCCCCAACCGATTCTTTAAAAAATATTTAAAAATTTTTAGTATATATAGTTATGATACGCTTTTTTATAATATTACATAATCTGTTTTCTCATTTTACTTCATTGTAAGTACTCAGATATTTTATTTTGGATTAGATTTTCCGGTTTCATTTTTATATTAGGGTATCTTGAGGACGGGGTAGTTAGCGGGGTTTTACGATATTTTTTAAATATACTTTAGGAAACTCATATTCAATGCTCATGATATGAGTGCCAAAAGAAAGCTCTCGACGAGAAAAACATTTCTGTATTATCAGTTTAAATATTGTCATCGAAATAAAGATTATACATCCTTTTGTGCTTTTCAAAAATCCAAGGTGTGTGCTTCTTTCAGCTATCCCAAAAAAATACCAAAAAAGTTTCAAAAAAATACAGAAAATAGCGAAACATTGCAACGGCAATTAAGGGCTGTCTCTAATTTTGATGTTAAAAATAAAAAAAATTCTTTTTTCGGGGTTATGGAACCCAATGAACACAAGAGTGACATTTTTCAATAAACACCCGAAGTAAAATCAGTCATTTTATTATCCAAATAAAAAACGTTCCGAAATCGGAAATGTGAAGATTCGTATCAAAAAACGCGTATCAAAATTTTAAGTCAATTTTTAGAATTAAAAAATTGAAAAAAATAAATTACAATAGCAGTTTTTTTTGCAGAGTTTTGTATCCAGCATTCAAATGTCGAGGTATCAAAATCAAAAAAGTGAACGACTTAGCGCACTTTTATTAAATTTATTTCAAGGGAATTATTTTGCATAACATTAAGATTTTACGATCGGGAAAACAAAAATTCGTTTTAAGTCTTTCCGAAAACAAATTTTTGAAAAATAAATTTGATTCTTTTATGTCAAAAACAAAAAAAATTACAAGCTAAATATTCTAGACATTCTTTTTTTATAAAAATATATTTTTAGACTTAACTGTTATTAAATCTTAAAGATTTTGTTTTTTAAATTATAAGCTCCCTAATATTTGATTGCCACTTCTAATAAACAAATTCATTCGCTATTATTATTTTTTTTGTTTTAAAACTTGTCTCGTATAGGTCTAAATATTGGGTATTAATTTATTTGTTATTTTTTTCTTAGTAATTTACCGATAGCTAAAATGCCCTAAAGTCAACCCTTAAGGCTCTTATGGGTCCAAAAAAAGACCCTTTTTTGTAGGGTTGTTAAACGTTATATTTTTTGAAACATTGAAATTTTCCTTTAAAATTTCAAACATAAAAATGTTTCTTCGAAATTAGGCAAGTCAGTATATTTTCTTGGTCGAAATTTTATTTCAAAATGTGAATTTTCGAAATTCGACTTGAAAAAAAATTCCAAGATTGAAAATTAAAAGTTTGAAATTAATTGAAACTCGTAAGTAAATTTATGCTATTAAAAGGAAAGGAAGCACAAGTTCGGTCAAACTTCAATGTTTTAAAAATTATTTCAAGTCGAAAAATTTTGAAAAAACTTCGAAATAAAAAACTTCATTTAACAACCCTACTTTTTTGATGATTTTCGCCAAAAAGATGATCATTTTTCAAGATAGCATTATTTGGTATTAGTCTAGGAGAATAACACCGCTTTGATACACATGTATCATTGATACTTAAGTTTTGTATTATTGATACACCAAATGTATCAATGATACTTTGTTGTATTTTTTTGAAAAACTTCCTTTAGAATGATACATAATTATTTTTTCCTATGTATCATTGATACTCACTAAAAGTATCAATTGAATGGATCTTTTAGAAAATTAAAAATGATACGTAAATTTGTATCATTGAGCTATTTAGATGTATTATTGAGACTAATGTATTAAAAATACAAAAAATGTTACACATGATTGATACTTAATTGAGACCTACTAATGATTTAAGGCATAAGAGATTAATAATTTACTTTTGTACAATTTTTCAATCGTTCAAAAAACATTCCATTTATTTTGGTAGCATCACGCTTATCTACGATAAATATTCGTGCTTCTTTAACTGATATTTTATAGCTTTTGTTGCAATAGACACAAATAATTTGTGTATTGTATTTTCGGTTGTCGAGAAAAGGCTGTTTTCGCCTCCTTTAATTTTTTATATTCTTTATATAATTTTTGACTCGATTTGAATATGATTCTATTTGCATCTTTTTCGAATTAAAATCATTAATTTTTTGAACAACAAAACCAAAGACACATGGTCCAGTTACCCTTTTACTGTAGTTTCTCTTGCTCTTGTGTTGCCGGTTTTCATTCAAACTCAATTGAACGAGTTTTTCAATTACATTCTTTGTTCTTTGCCGGTTGTATTTTCTTCGGCCTTGGCAAAGAGAATCTGTACTAAATAACCCTGACCGCCAAGTGACTTAGACACATTCACTTACACTTGTCTTAATAATACATCTAAATAGCTCAATGATACAAAGATCCATTCAATTGATACTTTTAGTGAGTATCAATGATACATAGGAAAAGATAATTATGTATCATTCTAAAGGAAATTTTTCAAAAAAATACAACAAAGTATCATTGATACATTTGGTGTATCAATAATACAAAACTTAAGTATCAATGATATATGTGTATCAAAGCGGTTTATTCTCCTAGACCAATACCCATTTTTGTTTGGCATACTAAAATGCATAAGAGAGCAAATTTTTAGTCCAATCCATTCTCCGAGATATGGGTATTAAAATGTAGGAAATTGAATCTTGAAACTAAATATTGAGGCACTTTTTTGAAAAAAAGTTTTAATTTTTCTTAAACAATCCAAAAACACATTTCAAACCAACCAAATTTATTAAGACATTAATTTCCAACGATTTCTCCTTCAATTGATGAGTGTCTAATCGCTGAACATCGAAGATTCAACGATGGAATAGTTAAAGCTAGTTGACAGGGTTTTAATCTTTAAAAATATTTTTCCTGGTCATCATTTAGAAAAAAGGATGCTCGCTGTCGACCATTAACGGATGAATACTAACCTGGACGTTCACTTGTTCCAAAAATGAACGCTCAAATCCGTTCATGAACGTTCGTGTTCATCCGAATTCGCCCGAATGTTCAGAGGTTTTCAGAACCTTTTAAAAATGTTCGGGACGTTTTCATAATTTTTGGGAGATTTTCATAATTTTTCGGACCATTTTCATGATCTTTCGAAGCCTCTCAAAATTTTTCCAATATTTTTTTATCTCGAAAGTACACGAAAATTTATGAAAATCTCCCAAAAATTATGAAAACCTCTGAACATTCGGGCGAATTCGGATGAACACGAACGTTCATGAACGGATTTGAACGTTCATTTTTGGAACAAGTGAACATCCAGGTTAGTATAATTTTAATCTTTAAATTATTTAAAAGAATACCCTACAAGATCGTTAATTGCGGATTGGACTCTTTAAGGCTATATAATGTATATTTTAGCAAGTTAATTTAAGGGTAAGGGAAAATGTTTATTTTAGCCCCAGAAAAAAAACCTAAAATGATTACAAATACGGGGTCCAATAGAGAGAAGACTTTCATCATTAATTAATTTTGAATTTTTTATGGGAAGTGTTCAAACGAAAAACATTTAAATGATACTGTTGTGATCATTCACGTGTTCCTCTTGTTAACTTTCGCGAAATAATTGTTTTGGAAAATCCTTTATTGATTTATGGATATCAACTGAAAGCTAAAAAGCTCCAGTTAAAGCTCGTAAAATTAGCTTTCAGTTGACACCCATAAATCAATGAAAGCTTTTCCAAATCATTAGTTCTCGAAAGTTCACAAGACGAACATGAGTTGGAACAGAAATGGACATGAGTTGTAACACCAGAGATAAAAGAAAAGGATAACAGCAAGTTTTTATAAAAAATGAAATTCATATTGTAGATCTTAAGCTTGGTCTGTCTTGATTTGATCTCTTAGTTGGAGTTAATTATACCTTTATTTTCAAAATCAAGTCCAGGTTTCAAAAATTCAACTTAACATGGTAAGCAGCTCATAATTGAGATTAATGTAAATTTTCGGTCTCAATATAATTTATTATTTTCTCTAATCGAATTTTATTAGAAAATATTACTTTTTTTATCGGTTTGATTTATTGGAAAATATTCGTAAGAAATTAGAAAAAAAAAATAATTTTTAAGAATTAATGAAATCATAAAATCAATAAAATATCTTTATATTAATTTTTTTTTGTGTTTTTTTTTTTTTTCAAAGTGCAAATATTATTTTAAAAAGCAAAAGAAACACTCAATCGTAACAAACAAATAAAGTTATTCGATTTTATTCAACAACCACAATTCAATGATATTTATTTTGTGAAATTTTATTTTTGTTGCGATATCAAATTTATTGAGGCCAAACCATTGTCCAGACTAAGGTAAGTTTGTATATTTTTATTTTGAATCATAGATTGGCAAATATTTAACAAAAAAAAGAAGAGTTAAATCACGATTTTAAAAAATCGGTTTGTTTGTTTTTTTTTATTTTTTAAACAAAAATGGATCAAAAATTAATTAAATAGTAGGAGGGTAAAAGATAAGGATTTAAAATTAGTTTTAGATCTTTCGTTTTTTTTTTTTTGACTGTGCAAGATAATTAGTTAATTAAGCCTTGAATTAAAGATAAATTTGCTCAACACAAAACAACAACAACAAAAAACAATTAAAAATTTTGCTATTGTTGTTGCTTTCAACTGCTTATTCAGTGCTTACGTAAATTTACATTTTTAGAGCTTATCTCAACATCTGAAATACTAATGTAATCTTATTTTTTTTTTGTTAGAACCATCGTTGCTTAGATTTTTAATTTTATCTAAACTTGATTTTTTAAAGATAAAAAAAATCGTAGTTTATTCGTAAGAGTTTAATGAAAAATCTTTATTTTTTGACTTGTTTAACTGATAAAAGACTAAACGAGTGTTAAGGCTGTATTTTTGAAAAAAAAAATGTAGAACTCTAAGACTTCAACAAGGTAAGCTAAATTTTAATAGAAGGCTTAAAAAAAGGCTTGAATATTCTACAAGAACAAGCTCAAATTAATTTTTTTTAAATTCATAAAGAATGATTTTACTCTTTAATGTGTTGGTTTAAAAGCAAAAAATTTTATCCCAACTTAATTTGGGAACTCAGATATTGGACAAAATAAATGTTTAATTTCACGATTTTGGCAAAGAAATGAATTTTTAACCCATTTTCGCTATTCACCTCGTCTGAACTTCTCTATGATTGGTCTTAACTGTTTTTCAAGAGACTGGACACTTAATAATGTCATCTAAAATAAAGCCATCTTCTCTTCACCATCCAGAGTGATTTTCGATTACGTTTGAATTATTTCTAGATAATTCGTTTACTGCAGGTATCTCATGTTCAATTAAAATTAAAATTTTATCAATCCATAATTAGCCTAGCTTTTTTATTTGCGTATCTTCAATGTATTAATAAGGTTCACAGCATCATAAAAACAAACTATTCAATTTTTAAATTTTTAATCTAAAACTATTCTAACCTTATGTTTTGGGACATCATCTTTCATTTTTTACCGGAATCAACTTTCTAAAACCATCCCGGCCCCTATGGGTCCAATTTTTAGGGGGTGACTAGCTCACCGTCACCATAAGGGTAATCAGACACGTTGAAAAAGAAAATTTACTTTTTTTCAGCATATTCCGATTATTAAAAGTGACATTTTGACAATCTTTTTGGTATACTTGTGTTTTAAGCGATATTCCTTTTTAACCAAGCATCCAATTTTAAGTATCTATACAGATTCTTGTAGAGAATGGAATTTGAAACATTTTGATCTGATTAGAATTTTGAATTTTATTTTTTATTTTTCTTAAAAATCGGCTAAGCTTTTTTTAAGGGTTCCGGCTAAAACTTCCACACTATAAAAACTTTACTATTTCGATATCTGATTCGGAATATGCGTCCCTAAAAAAAATTTTGACCACCCTCCCAATGTTTAATTAAACAAGTTGGTAACCTTTTGTGACCAATATCTTAGTTATTTGACCATGAATCGTATATAATGGGCATATATTCTGAAAGCGCATATTTTACTCTACAAGATGAGGGTATTACTCCATTAAGGAAAAATCCCCATTTTAATTTAGCTCTATGACCAGACAGATTTACCCATTAATTTTAAGGCATTGGGTGGATGCGGGTTACCCGAAAAATTCAGGTCTTGGGTTCTGGTAGGGCATGGCTTCTCAGAAATTTTGAATTTCATGTATGGTAACTTACAAAATTTGGGTATATTTACCCAAAACCCAATTTTTTATCGAAAAAAAATAAAAAACCTGTCAAATGCTCATATTCATATTTTATGGGTTACACAACCCAGACCTATACCTGAAATCCAAAATTTCTGGGTAACCCATACCCACCCAATACCTAAGAATTAATGGGTACATATGTCTGCCTATGAGTACTAGGAAAAGGTTCACTGTACTAAATAGGTGTGATCTCTATCGATAATTTTTTAAATAGGGAAACACCATTTAATGATAATTGATCAAGTGCAACAAGACAATTGAATTAAAGAACTAACGACGATGACTTAAGGAAACTTGAGGAATAACAGATCGAGATTCAACGGCAATAAGCGCATTTTTTTCCAGATAAAGCTTTCTTAATTTTATTATATTAAATATTTTATCAAAATATTTGAGATTTCAATTAAGCTAAATATTTTTAATACTCCAAGGATAATTTGATAAAATAACAATTTATATGTAGGCTGTTAAACACCTAATAATCAAAAAAAATGTCAAAAATAACTTTAAGATCAAATATTGTGTAATCTATTTTAAGAATAAATCTCTTCAAAAAGGGTATCTTAAAAAATGTGAGATTATCTAACACTAACTATTTTGTTGCAAATCTTTTGTCATAAAAAAAAAATAAATTGAACTACTTTTGACTCTCCTCTGAGACTTAGGAGTCTTCGATCAATTTAAAATAGTCTACAATTTTTTTTTTGTATTTTGAAACAATAAGGTTTTCTAAAACTTAAAACAACTAATTTTGACTTGAAAGGCTTGTAAATCATTAAACTCGTTTTGTTTTTTTGTTCATCGTTCGAAAAATTCGTTTCAGAATCAAAAAAAAAAGAGAAGCAGAAAAGGTTAATTTTTAAAGTTTATTTGAACCAAAAGTGTTTACTGAATTTAATCAATTTATAATCAAAACCACTTCGGTTTTTACGTAAATTCTGTGTGTGTGTGTGTTGAAGCTAAATTTAACAAAGAACATAAACTTTAAAAATCATTAATGCAATCGTGATGATCATCCTTCTTTTTTTTTTAATAAAATAATTTGATTAAAAATTACATAATTGTTTAATCTTGAAGAAAAGATCAACAATTACAAACATCACGATTGAACTTGTTTAAAAAAATAACATTTTATTTTTTGTGTGTGTGTGTGTGTGTTTGTGTGCCAACTAAGCAAATTTTGGAATGAGACTTTTTTGTTTCCAATCATCACTATTTTGCCATTCATTTCTTTCATCAATTGTTTTTCAAGAAATGCCGATTCGGAAAGTTATAAAATAAAATGAATCATCAAATTTATGAATGTAATGTTAGGTCTATGAGGAACGAAAAACGCCATTTTGTTTTTTTGTTCTAGCTTAAAATCTTAATCCAATGGAAAATGTTATTTATCAAAGTGTAGGGTTCTTATGTTAAGGTTCCGGCAATTCAAAACTTCCACTCTATCAAAACTTTGCTATTTCGATTTCAGATTCGGAATCTGCGCCCCAAAAAACCTCTAAAAGATACATGGATTATTTATAAAAGGATTTTCAAAATTAAGCGCCTAAAATCAACTTTTTACAGGAACATGCTCTTAGTTAAGAGAAATATGTTTATTGAGGTGTTCATACATAAGGATTACGAATTTTTGGTCAAAAATTCCAAATTCCCTCATCTTAGTGATTTTTGTGAATGTTTTCGGCCTTTACTGTGCAAAAAAGTAATGAATAAATTAATCCCACTATGCCATAATTATGCACATTTTTCCGCTTTTTTCCTAGAATAAAATCAAACATTATTTTGTAGATTAGAATATGCGCTTTCAGAATATATGCCAATTATATATGATTCATGATCAAATAGCTGAGATATCGGCCAGAAATGGTGACCAACTTACTCTTGTTCTATAAAACTAGGGGAGGGTCGAAATAATTTTTTTTTTCGAAAAATAAAAAAATATATTTTTGGAGTTTTTTTTGGACGCAGATTCCGAATCTGATATCGAAATAGCAAAGTTTTAAATATCCGGAACTTTAATTTAAAAATTATCAAAGTTAAATTGAAACAAACATACCGTGTCAGTTCATTTTTTGTAATTTTATCTACAATAAATTTCAGAATTAAGTTAACATTTTTTAAGAGAAAAACTTAAGACGTCCTAAAGAGTTGCTTCGGCAAAGTTTCTTTGAATAATTTTTCAACCAATCAAACGTTTCTTTTAATGAGCTTATTAAGGAGCGGCTTTTATTCGTCTTTGATTCTCCATATGAACTTGGGGTTCTCAAAGTAAGAAGGTCCATGAAAACCATGTACTAATGCTAAGGTTTTAAACTTGTTTTCTCATGAATAGCCTCGTATGGTATCACGGGATGTATTAAAAATATGTTTTAACAAAAAGCTTCTTCTTTTTGTTTAAAAAATTTGACTTTTTTTTTTTTCTTGAATTTTATTAATAAAACAAACGACGAGCACCTTTAACTCTTAAATAACTCGTAAACAAACGAAAAATTATACCATCGAGTTAAGTTTCATTCATAATATTTAAACTAATTAAAAATTTACAATCCTTCGTTGAATGATATTTTAATGAGAAGAGGATGTAATGGAATCAACAAAAAAAAGGAATTCAATAAAACTCAAATACCAAAAATGAAAACAATTAAATATCTTATCTTAAGAGATAGATAGAGAGAGAGAGAGCGCGAACGAGCACAAGTAATTAGATATATATATTCTTGAATTTTCATTAAAATCGAATTGTATAATACATATATTGGGATTAACAGGAGTTGTTTCGAACAGTGGTATGCCTATAATAACAACAACAACAACAACGAAAGTTCTCTTGCGTTATAACATAATCAAGTTTTATGATTTTCAGTTAAGAGTAAGATTTAATTATCTATATTATTAATATAGAAATCGAAATTTTTTGGAAAGAATAATAAATAAAATCAATTTATAGTACCATTAAATCTTAATCAAACATTATTCGGGGTGTATTATCTTGGATAAACATTACATTTTACAAGGGCACAACAACAACAGCAATCGAAATTCTAAAGTTCTTTTTGTGTAAAATGAGCAAGATATTTTTTCGTTTTGGGTTTTATAAGATTATCTTATTTTCGAATAAGTGATGATTAGTAGATAAAGATTTTTTTTTGTTCTTCTACTTTGTTCTTTTCAACAGATCTGTTGTTGCTTTTATTTCTTCTTCTCTTTTGCCAAGACTCTTATAAATTTATAATATATTGAGGTGATGTTTAGTTTTTTTTTTCTTCTTAATGTTTGATTCTAATGTTTAACATTTGTTATTGTATCAGCCTTTTGAAAATATTTATCTTATTTTTTTTTTGGTTTAAGCTGAAACATTAACTATCTCTTAATTAATTTAAATTACGAACCGGAATTTTTTAACATTTTCCAACAAAAAAAAAGAACGATTACTTAAGAATTAATGATGCTTAAATTAATGGTATGCTTCACTCAAAGAATCAATTTGAATGTTCAAAAGTTTAACAAACCAAAAATTATTGTATCTTTTGTTTTCATTAGCTAAACAAGTGGGTAGATTGGAATGTAAGATAACTGTACTACACAATATTGGTAAAGGTTAATATACGATTTTCAGATGCATACATACCATAATTTTGTGGCAGGCTAAAAGGCTGTTTGAAACTCATTCAGGTTGTTCTTCAACTCTCTCAGGGATCAAATTCCGAACAGCGGGAATGACACGCTTAGGAACCTTTGATGGTCTATCTGGTCATCTTCGTTCTTCATTCGCATTTCTTTCCGCGGTTCGTATAGTCGCAGTGCCATTATGTTGCAGGCTAAAAGGCTGTTTGGAACTCATAGTTTGTGATAAAAAGATATGTTATGTTTCAGTGACTTTATTCTAATTCGTTTACAAAGATACAAAAAAATTATATTTTCTCAAATAAATACCATAAACTTAATTACACGAACCCACCAATCAGAGTATATTTAGAGCCAATTAAAATATTAATTATAACTAGGACACAAGAAGTGTAGTGATTGCAACGAACTAGCAACTAGTTCTTAACGCCGCTAACAATTTTGCTGACACATACATGTCAATTAATTTTGATTGAGCTAGGGTAGCAGTGTCGCGCTTAACCAACACCAAAGACTCCATTGGATCCAGGATTCGATCTATTAAGCTAAACCTCACCCTAATTTTCTGCCTGTACCAAAGCAATCTAACGTAAAAGCTCGATATTTAGGACATGTCGCAAATAAAGGATATCCTTTATTTACGACATGTTCTGTATGAACGAACACTGTTTTTTTTTTAAATCTATGACATGTCGTAGATAGCGAAAATTGATGAAATTTCTGAATTATGCCTCCTTTATTTGCGACATGTCGTAAATAATGAATTACCTTTAAATGAGACATTTTCTAAATATTTTTTAATGGTTCAAAATTTTCTTTTTAAATTATTTTAGAATAAACTAATGTATTTTTATTTGATCACAAAATCAGAAATTTGAGTTTGAAAAGAGGTTTCCTTATCTGTAGATTTCGAATCTAAAGTCAAAAACTATTTGCTTCTCCTTTAGGTGCTAGACATAGGTAACCCTGGGTGATATCGGCTATTTCCTTAGAGGATCATCAGTTCAAGCTGAATTTTTGATATGTTATAGATTTTTTGACGAGAAAAAAGAAAATATTGGTCCCGTCTTTCAAAACGATATTCTTCATAGTTAAATATTCAAAATACTGAAATTTCGGTGTTTTGGGCTCAATGGAAGTTTCATTGAGACTATTGGAGATAGAGGTCTAATTTTTTGTTAAGCTTGTAGAGGAAGAATTTTTGTACAAACTAGAGAGTTTTTGAAATGTGAGTATGAAGTTAAGACTTCGTAGATAAATCTTCATAAAAAACCTCTTTTTGGGAATGGTCACTTTGGAGCCTTGTACCTCAGAATTTTTAGATGTTTTATTTTTACTTTTCGTGAGCTCAAAATGTAATACTGCTCCACGTTTGCATGCGTTTGTGTAAGATTTCTTAAACTTAACTTTTTCAGCTTTAGACATTTTAAAAAAAAATGAATGAAAATAAATGACAAACAAAATCTCAAAAGAAAAAAATTTGAATTGAATAGACAAGAGAAAAAAGAATAAGGTTCTTTTTGCTTAAAAGGAGTTTATTTATGTTATTGTTTCAAAAGTTGTAGCAGTCTTAGTTTTAATGCTATCAAGTTTTATCTTGAAGAGGGATAGGTTGTTTGTTGTATGATAAAAAACAAGTCATTGTAAAATCCAAAACTAAAATACATCGTTTAACGTTTTAAGTTTAGCATACTCAGAGTTAATCCGTACTTCTTTAATTTCGCACAATTAAAAAATATTTAGAACATGTCTCATTTAAAGGTAATTCATTGTTTACGACATGTCGCAAATAAAGGAGGCATAATTCAGAAATTTCATCAATTTTCGCTATCTACGACATGTCATAGATTTAAAAAAAAAACAGTGTTCGTTCATACAGAACATGTCGTAAATAAAGGATATCCTTTATTTGCGACATGTCCTAAATATCGAGCTTTTACGTTATTTGTTTAAATGACAAATTATCATCTATCTCTGAACATATTTTTGTGATATTTGAGTAGTGATTGGAATAAAACAATGTTGAGTTTCAATGTTTATTAATTTAGGCCGTTCTGTGAAGTTTAGTAAAGAAAATTCAAAAAGAGAGAAAGAGAGTATGCTAACCGAATTAGTGTTGATGAAAACGAGTAATAATTATAAGGCTATAGAAAAAGGAGGATTATTCATTCTCCTTAGACGGAGCACAATGATTAGTTGCGCTATAGTAGACTGTAAAATCTTCTTTATGTGTTTTCATATAAATGTCAAGTTTATTTTTGAGGCTGTTAATTGTTTTTTGTTCAACCACCTCACTTGGTAAATTGTTCCAAATATTGACCACCCTGTTCGTGAAAAAATTGAACCTGAGGTAGCTGTGACTTCTAGTCGTGTAATGAATTGAATTTTCTTTTAGAGAATGATGCCAATCAACCTTGTCAAAGTTATTAATAATTTTAAACTGTTCTATTAAATCACCTCTGATTCTTCTGTCATCTAGAATAGTTAAGTTTAACTTCTCCAATCGTTCTTCATAACTTAAGTCACGTAATTCGCTGATAATCTTGGTTGCCCTTCTTTGAACCCCCTCGATACTCATGATGCCTTTCCTTAAATACGGACTCCATACTTGGACTGCGTATTCTAATTGGGGTCTTACCAGTGATGTATAGAGCTTTTTGATCGTATTTTTTGAACAAACGTTTAATAACTCTTACTCAATGTTAGTTTAATGAGAGGTTTAAATAGAGACGGAATGACAAATGAACGATTAAAGAAAAACATAAAATAAAAGTTTTTAATAAATATAAAGTTTTGTTAGTTTTCACATTTGAATTGAAGCTAGTAAGATTTATGACCTGACGCTCCTTGTAGTATGTATTTTATAACTAAAAATTGTCTAACATCGTTACTGTTTCAGTTTATACTGAAATTTTAGTTTCTTATAGAACAGATGAATGTAATTATTATAGATGTAGGAGTTGATTATTCCAATCTAGATACCATTTAACTAGCTAATGAAAACCCATTACAGAACGGTGCTCTAGTAACCCTCTCAATTTAATAACTTCTAAAACTCATCTTTTTTGACATTGGAAAGAATTTATTTTTTCTCTTCGCAAAGTGGAAATATTCACCATGTCTATTCCTTATTACTAAATCTTGTTTTAATTGGGTAATTAGATTCAAATTACTGATTGAAACACTCAAAAGGCCAATGGTTTTATGTTTATCAAGATATTTATAAGTAATTAACTTTTATTTAGAATTTTTTTTTTCAAACAGTTTTTTAAATTTTGATTCAAATTTCCACTATTACAATTACTATAAGATATAGTTGAATTACAAGATAGTAGTAAAATTAGTTTTTTTATTAAACTAATTACTTTAAGAGTTAAGCAAAATCTACGTCATAACTTTAAAAAAAAAAAGAAGTTGAAAACTATTAAAATAGATTTTTCTAAATTTAGAAATCAAAAGTATGCTAAGAGTATTAAAAAAAAAAAAAAACTAAACATTTAAGAATCTGGTATAATAGATAAAACATACACAACTTAAATAAGTTTTTTTTTCTAAACTTCTTTCTAAACAAGATATTTTTAGTGAACAAATATTCTAGATAATGTGGAAATTTACTTATTGATCTATTAGGTTTGTTTTTTTTTTAAAATGTTTTAAAATTCTTTACAAATGTCGTGAAATGTTGTTCAGAACATTCAAGGTTTAAACATTCTTTTGATCTTATAAAGAGATCGCGTCGCTTTCTAGAACATTTTCATAACAATAGAAAGACTAGAAAGATGCTTGTAATAAAAATGTATTTTTGGTTCGATAAATTTTCTATTATCAGACACTCAACAAAATTGTGATCACGCTTTAAGTATAAAAAAAAGGCTGTCGATAATCTGTAACGGATGAACCCGCGGAGCTAAATACCAACGTAATTAGCTATGGAAGATGTACTTAGGCATCGTCTCCATTTATATTTTACTCCATCGGGGAAATCATTCCAAATTGGTATCACTCTATTAGTGAAAAAATTGTGTCTCACATTACATGACTCGACAAACTTGCTATAATATATGTCTCCTGGTGTTGCCAGCCGTACCTGTTGAAGTTGAACTAGGACAATTGACCACATTATGATTCCAATTTATCTTGTTAAAAGAGTTGAAAATTGGATCACCTCTCAGTGTTCTCTTCTCTAGACTTGTTAGACCCACAACGTTAATCCCTCGTTATAACTCTTGTTACGTATAACAGGTACTAACTTTGTCGTTGAACTTTCTCATATTGTTTATTATCTTGCTTACGGAAAGGACACCAAGTTAATGAACCATATTAAGTATTGGTCGTAAATATGAAGTGTAGAGAATTCGCATCCCAGTGCCTAAAACAATGCTAAAATAAATAAAATGTCGGATTCAAAATTTATGAAACCCCTGAAATTTTATAGGAATACCTAAGTTGATCATTTAGTAGACATAGTGCACTGCTGCAATTTATCTGTGCTCTATTTTTCTGCCTAACTGACACATTGATTTCTCACAGAATTATTTGTTGTGTCACGAATCATGATACCGGACTAATAAAAATCGGCTTCAGAGATATTTCAAGAATCTTATCCAAATCTTATTCTAATCAGTACTTGGTATTGTCTTTTTCTATTCAAAAATCTTATTGGAATCTCGTAACAAGAACTTGTTAAAATCATAAGAATCGGTTCCTGGGTTAATCAAAATGAATAGATAAAACACTACTCAGTGTTTTCTAATATCACATCGTTCAGTATAAGCTTTCATCTCGCTAGCTAAAATAAAAATCAATTGCTTAAAGTGCGCGCGGAGCAAAACTTCTACACTATCTGAATTTGTCATTTTCGTCATCATAGCTGTAATCTACGACCCAAAAAAACCCTAAAAAGTAGTCGATTTCTTTTTTGGTTATTAGAGGGACGATCTTCAATATTTTTGGTTTTAAGTTTAGTAATCAAAATTTGATGAAAGAAAAACATCCGTTTTAAAAAAAAATTCGCTGCGAACAGGATTTGAACCTGTGCGGGTAACCCCATCTGATTTCGAGTCAGACGCCTTAACCACTCGGCCATCGCAGCTCGTGTAAACAACTCCATTTAAATAAGACCGTAAAATTATCAGAAAATGTTTATAAACATTAAAAAAATCGTAATAAAAAAATTTAAACCACGTCTTAAGAGTTAGTAATCATATACTTTAGGTATATATAGAATCGTAAAAAATTCGCTGCGAACAGGATTTGAACCTGTGCGGGTAACCCCATCTGATTTCGAGTCAGACGCCTTAACCACTCGGCCATCGCAGCACATGTTTAAACTAACATTTTATTCAACCGTTTCAATTTAAAAAATAATTTTTTTTATTTAATGCCAATTTATAGATTCAAATGAATTTTTTAAAAAAAAAATTTAAATTTTAATTTAAAAAAGAAATGAACAATAGCTATAATCATTCAACTATAAACAATGATAATAGATATTCGAATAATTTAGTCAAAAATATAAAAATAATACGAAATGAATCAGGCTATGGATTTACATTGAGTCGACTTTCATTAAATGATTCCCAAACTAATCCATCATATCAGCAAAAAGTAAGTTTTTATATATATCACTGGTCTTGACTTCGTACTTCGTCAATTCATAATAATTTACTGGAAATATTGACAAATTCACTCCATTAGACCATCACTCTGTTGATTAGATCTGAAATTTAGACGAGTACAAGGACACATCTGAAGTAGTGTTAAATGAACATGCAAATTTCAGAACACAAAATGGTACTCTGGTTGTGTTTATAAAGTCATTTCTTAATGAGAAAGATAGATATAAAAACGATTTTAAGTTGCAACTAAATACATTTTCCTCATTAAGGAATCTATAACCATTTTGAAACAGGCTAAGATATCACACCTAGTAGTGATAATTTACAGTTCTTGTTTTGGTCCAGTTGGCTCATTAGTCGACTGATAACACTATGAAGAAGTCAACTACCCTCTCAAAAAATTTTTTAGGGACCCCAAGTCTTTCAACGGGTTATTCATTATTTTTTTATGGACTTTTAATGACAGCTGTAATGTTTTTTCAATTCAATTTGATGGTCTCTTAAATAAAAAATCAACACATCAAAATAAAAAAAAAAATTTCTTGGCCATTAACAAACAGATTTTATTTTCAAAATTGAGTGTTTTTATTTGTGTAAAAACTACCTTAAAAGAAGAAACAAAATTAAAAGTTAAATCATGCGAAGCCTAAAACACAGACCTATTCAATTTATTTAGTGAACTCATTTTGAAGATAACAATAAAAATAAAATTAAAAAAAAAAACTTTTTTATTTTGACGGTTTTATGATATTTTTGTAAAATTTTCAAAAAACTAATTTACTCATTTTTCAACAACTAAAAAATTGAATTATTATTTTTCAACAAAAGGGCTCACTAGTGTCTAGTGCATCGAATAGTTCATTCCAACAATCAAAAGCAAACAGTAATTTAATTTTGTTGTTGTTGTTGTTGAATTGTTTGTTTAAATTTTTTTGTTGCGTGTTTATGATAGGTAATTCAAGTGAGATCAATCCACATGAGATCGTGATTGTTAAACATGTTAAAGTCGGTGGTGCTGCTTATTTGGCTGGTTTGTAAATTTTCAAAATTTTATTTTTTCAATTTAATGAAGACTCGAAAAATGATATATTTTTAAAGAAAGTTATTCATAAAAACCTTACATTACCTTAAAAGATATGACTCTGTCTGCCATCATAAGAATGTATCTTGAACAAGTTTGTTGAATGTCGTTCAATTTAGAACAAACATTAGACTAATTCGAGTACTCTTAGAGCAATCTCAAGTTCATAAAAATCAAAT
The DNA here is from genome assembly GCA_022207745.1 of Brachionus rubens. NCBI lineage: Eukaryota > Metazoa > Rotifera > Eurotatoria > Ploima > Brachionidae > Brachionus > Brachionus rubens. Next base: position 156,655 of record JAJVHD010000083.1, on the reverse strand, counting down.
TAATCACCTTACATAGATACTTATATATCTTTCATTAAGAAAAAAGTAATTAACTTAAAAATAATAATTAGAAAAACGTTTTCCAAACATAATAAATTGTTGAAAGCATTTTCGAGTTTTCGCTAATTTCTTATAAACAAAACTTCTAATTAACTTTTTTTTTCTTCTTCAAGGTCTCAGAGAAGGTGATCGTCCAATATATATGAATAATATACCTTTATCTGATAAAAGTTATAATGAAATTACATCAATTATTGAACAAAGGTTAGTATATTATTTTTGTTTTGTTTCATAAATGCGATTATATCTATCATAAAATGATTACAAATTTGAAAATTTTCTTTATTTTTGAGGGTACCCTTAAAATAATGATTATTATTACTCAAAGTCAACAAATATGATTGATTTAGAAAAGATTCTATTTCGAGACGAATGTTTATGTAGATTGATGAAATGAAATATTAGTTGAAAAAAGAACGTTGTTGGACTATTCTGACGTAATTTGAAAGACGCTTAACAAAAAAATAAATATTTATTTTAAAAGTTTTTGTTTATTTTTTTGTTATTGTTTAAAAAATTTCGCTGCGAACAGGATTTGAACCTGTGCGGGTAACCCCATCTGATTTCGAGTCAGACGCCTTAACCACTCGGCCATCGCAGCTCATTATAACATAATTTAATTAATTGTTCATGTAATCAGAATGTTCAAAAGGTTTCAATAGAAAGAAAAATTATAAAAAATTAAGTGTTGAGTTTTAAAATTTTTTTTATCGGATCATTGTACGATTCGCATAAAACAGGATTTATTTTTTGCTTTTACAAAGAGATAAAGTTCTAAAAAATAATGAAAAAGAGTAGGAATTATGAATGGTCCCGTTTATAAACCATTTTTCTCCATTTTTGGGGGCAGTCTGGTTGAGAAAAAAACTTTTTCCGAGCAATTAGGATGAAAAATCTTAGGGATCGTAAAATACAGTTGAGTTAGTTTGTAAACTCCAATTTTTTAAAATTCCATAATTTTAAAAGTCAAAGTAATCTTCTTGTGTTGAAGTTTATTGCATTGAAGTGCGCAACGGAGAGGAGATGTTTTACATAGTTCATAAAAAATTTATAAAATTTAGCATAAGAGATAAGTTTCCGAAAACTCAAAATTTTCACGCTCTCTGAGTTTTCAAAAACCGGTCCGTTATCCGTTATCATAGCTTTCGATGGGGTCATTTTGACGTTTTTCATTTTTGAAGTACTATATCTCGAAAACTAGACATGTTATGGAGTAGAGCTTCTGGAGATCTTAAGACACCGATTTCTTTTATTAAATTTTAACTTATTAATATCATTCAGTCTTTTCGATCACATTTTTTCGGACAAATTGCTTTTTATAATTAGAAGCATCAACGGGGTCAAAATGGCGCATTTTGCACTTTGTTACCTGTTAGATTTTGATTATTTGTATGTCCATGATATATTATTAATAAAAGTTAAAATTTAATAAATTTTCAAAAAATGATGAAAATATGATTTTTGATGAGTTCCAACTTTAATGACTAAGCAAAGGTTGTTCTTTATAAATCGTTAGTAAATATTCTAAAAAAAAAATTATGTAAGAGGGTAAAATTTTACACATGCCGATTTTATTTTATCTTGTAAAGTTCCCTTCAGCATATAAATCAAACGAATGGCTAAATAGTTCTTAACTCCTAAATATTACATCTTCTGAAACCTTTTGTAAATATATTTGTAACAGTTTTAAAGCAGTTCGAGTCGTTCCTGAACTTCCGCCGAATTTTGTAATATGTCTGCAACTGGTCTTTAAATGTTGCACCCTTTCAGTTAATAAAAAGAACATTTGAGCAACGAATAAACCTCGAGCTAATTTATCATTAAGTAATCTAAGTTAAACATAATTAATGAGTACTGTAATTAATTTCGATTATTTCAAAAACGATTTAATAAAAAAAAACAAAAAGTTGTTAAATATACATTACTAAACATTAACTTGTGCATGTTGTTGTTAGCATATATCTCTAAAGATATATAAGGAAGGAACTAAAGTCTAAATGTTTATGACTTTATCAACAAAAAGAGATTAAAAATCTTTACGTGAGAAGGAAAAAACTATTCGACTATTAAAAAATAAATCAAGACATGTTATTTTTTTTTGTTAAAACGATTGAACCTTAGTCTTATGAAACAACAACAACTACAAAAAACCTCGTAAACATGTAAAATAAATTTTCTGTTTATTAATATTTGTGTTTTTTTTTTGTTTTTAAAACAGCTCTTGTAAAAAGATACATTTATTACAAACAAATAATTTTTGTTAAGATTTTGTTATCTATAGAAGGATTACAAAAATTTACTCAAAGGCAAACTAAGATTCAAATTTGTAGATATCTCATCGATTAAATCAATTATTAAAACAGAGTTTTCTTTTATTTAATAAAGCATTCGAAGATTTTTTTTATAAAAACAGAACTAGTTTTGTTTTTGTTAGCTCTGTTTTTTTTTTTGAAATGCAAAGTATTTTTTTAAATATTTTCTTCGGTTTAATGAGTTTGATAATTTCTAACAAGGTAACAAACATTTTCTGCTCAAAGTTATACTTTTTTTCTGGCTGTCTCATAGGTCTTTAGTGTAACATTTGAAGGGTACATCGGGGTGCATTGACTGCGGAGAGCAAAATATGCGAAATTCAAATGTTGTCTCTTAAGTCAAATAAACCATTTTAACAATGTTTTAGCGTATTTCCTTGCTACAGAGACGCCTAAACGTTACCTAGACCATTTTCCGCAACATGCTACTAAAAAAGAAACTTTTTGTATTTGTCTGTTTCAACAATTATTTTAAATTTATTGAAAAAATGATAATTTTTTTAAAGTTTATGATTTGGAAGCATTTCAGTTTTTTTTGATTCTGAACTGAAGAGTCATGAACTCAGTGGTTGTGGGTCATACCTCCGAGGAGAATCAAAAAAACTGAAAAAACACTCGAAAAATTCCTTTTTTCACCTTAAAATGATGCTTAGCTGTACTTGCGAAACATAAAAAATACTTAAATTGGTAAAAAATGTAATGCTCTTTCAGAATATGTATAAATATATAGCCTTTTGTTGGAGTGTAAAGGTTTAAAAACCACAACCACAGAGTTGAAAGGCTGCTTAAGTTCATGGCCCTTGTGTCTAATTTTTTTTGACCATTCCTAATGAAAGCGGTTTTCCTAGGATTTATTTATGCGGAAAATTGAAAAAATAAAACAAATTGCGGAAATCTAGTTTTTAAGGACCTTTTTAACGATAACTTTAAGGTAATCATCCATCATCCACTTATTTTTTCGACAAGTTAAATATTGTCACTCAAAGTTGATTTGACGTTAACCTTTAGTATCGGATAAAGTTTATTTTTTTGAAAAAAATCATTTATTCAGTTTACATTAAAACCTTTCAAAAAGATAAAATACAAAAGTCTAGCCTTCATAAATTTTTTTTTAAAAGCAGATAAGTTTTTTAAAGTATTCCGGGGTCGATTTTTAGTTGACTAAAGTTTAAACATAAACGTAAAATGAAATGTTTACTTTTAATCTTATCTGGTTTCACTAACAAACTGACAGTAACAAGAAAAACGAGATTTAAAATGAACGTAAAAATAAATGAAATTTGTTTTTAGTAAACTCAAGGTCTCGATTGTTAGCGAAATAGTTTTTTTCTTTTCGTTATTTGAACAATTACCTAATATTTAATATCAACATGCTAATCATTTTTTTAGGATTAAAAATATTTCGTTTCAATGTAGAAAATTATTAATAACTTTTTTTTTATTAAGTGGAATTGTTCTAGACCTTAAAGTCATATCTTCTTTGTCGTCGACTGATCAAAATTCGTATAAGCCTACGGGAATCGCACAATCGTCACATTCAATCCCAAACTCCTCTTTAACCGAAACAACTGATGTAACACAAGCGAAAGTTAACTTTAACTCATCTTCATTACCAATTATAAACCCGAATAAAAAATCAATAGGTCTAGGCTCGTTGGGAATGAGCGCTCTTTTTTATTCATTCTTAAAAAGTAACACAAAACACAACTCAACGCATTCGCCAGTCGATTCGGGTTACGATTCTCGACACGATAGCACGTACAATACTCCAAGTATATCGAATAATAAAACAAATACCAGTTTGTATCCATCGATTGAAATGGAAAAATTTACACCAAGTAAACAATCGCAATTAGCTCAAATTAAGCTGAAAAATTTACAAGATACCATAGCTAAAAATTATTCAAAAGAAGACTTTTCAAATTATGGTATAGTCATACCAAGCCAATCGAAAATATTTAGTACGAATGATAAAGAAAATTTTAATCGCCAACAACAACAACAGTTTAATAACTTTACAAATGGTGGTTCAATTGATAATCCCATAAAATCAACGTACTCGGGTAAGAAAACAAAAACTAGATTTTTTTGTTTTGATTTTTTCGTTTGATGCCTTTTCAAAGCGAATCAAAAAAAAAAGGTTTCTTTCAATGTCGTATTTTTATTTTTGTTAGTGCTCTTTACTTTTTTTAACAAGTTTTTTTTCTAAACTTGAGATTTTTTTATTTTTTTTCATTCAAGTTTTTATTTTTTTTTGTGTCTTTAAATTTTTTTTTATTTTAATTGATTTCCCGTAAAGACGATTACATAAAGTCTATAATTAAAAAATAAACTCATGAAACCAGGGTTTTTATTAGTTTTTGAGACAGTTACTTTTTATTTTTCAAGATTAAATTTTCAGGTATTTTTAAAATCCTATTAAAAAATTGCTGTAAGTCTTTTTTTTTTAAGTTGATTTTAGCTAGATTTTAAGTGTTCTTTATTTTTAAGCTTTTTAGAAGTTGATGGTTTACTTTAATTTTCTCAGACTATCTTTCTAACCCTTCTCTTTTATATTAAGAGCAGTCATCATAAGAAGGTTACCTCTGAAAAGGAATTTCCCAAACCGATTTTCATACACTTTGGTACCTTAAAACTACCGAAAATGGCGAAATTAACATCATTAGTAATTTTTCATTAGTTTACATAGATTCCGTAGAATTTTCCCGCATTTTTAATAAAATTTTAGAAAGGAGCAATAAACGGAAATGTTATTATGTCATATTGCGGAATTTTTGAAAAATAAAAATTTCGGATAATCGGTCACGGAAATTCCATATTTCGCTTTTTAGGAATATTCGTTCGAAACACGTTCAGAATGAATCGCTGTAAAGTTCATTAAATTCAAAATGTCTGATATTGTTACCGTGTTCTACGACCTAGAAAATCCTAGAAAATCAATTTTTTTATGAGGATAAAAAATCTAAAATTTTGAGCCTACCCACCGGCTTTTTGCAGCCTAATGATGAGTAGCTTAATTTAAACATTTTAAAACTCATGATTGGAAAAAGCTTTAATTGATGTAAATATATTTAAAAAGTCATAAAAATGGCAAATGAAAAAGAAGTTGGATTTACAACTTTTTGACTTAAAATTCTGAATTCTCGTATAGAAAAACCATAAAAACTATTTTATTTTTGATAATCGGATCTGGGCGCTAAAAAGGGTGCAAAAAAGTCTGTTTTTGTTTAAATTAAAGCGATTAATTTAACATGAAAATATATAATTTTTCTAGGGTTTTTCTATGTCCCAGCGTCAATGGTAGCTTTTTAGCTTTCAGAAAATATATTTACATCAATTATAGCTTTTTCCAATAATGAGTTCTTAGATGTCTAAATTAAGCTACTCATCATTAGGCTGCAAAAAGCCGGTGGGTAGGTTCAAAATTTTCGATTTTTTATCCCCATGAAAAAATTGATTTTCTGGGGTTTTCGAGGTCGTAGAACACGGTTACAATTGGGAGATTGGGATGGATTTTTTGGTTGACTACTTGTTTCCTTCATTGCCTGTTAAGTCCATTTTGTCTTCATCAGTCATCTTTGGTTGATCTTGATCGCTGCTCTAGTAATATACTCATGAATAATGCTTAATAAAAGTTTAATCGTTTATTTTAAGAGCTATAAATTCAGTTGATAGTCTCAGAGTCGAAACAAAGTTTTCGAAGGATCTGAGTTTCTAGTGGAAACTAGAAGACTCAAGACCCATTACGCTATGTAAAATTACAAAGTCATTTAGACTTCTAACTTGATTTAATCCATTTTATGAACGTTACAAAATCAAAGTAATAAGAAAATTTTTATTTTAAGAGGGCTCACCTGTTGGTATGTACAGAAATCAAGACTACAGATACTCGACCTATAGCACTAGCCGAACAAATGAAGATCAAAAATCAAAATTATATTCAAATCCATTTTATTACGACACAAAATTAAACCCTAAACCGGAACAACAAAAATCGCATCCATTTTTTCAAACCGATTTAAACAACATTCAAACCAATCGACAAAATATTTATAATCGTGAACAATCTCCGTCTGTAAACAACCCTTACTCTTATCAATCACGTACACCAGTTCATTCAACATCACCACCTTCTGTTGCTCTCTCACCTGTTTCTCTACTCTCATCAAACTCTGTCTTATCCTCGTCTTCAGTCACTTCATCAAACTCATCCAATTCAACTATCTCACAAACTCAAACAAACACAACATCAACTCTTAATTATTTTCATGATTGTGAATCGTCTCTTATTGGTTCATCATTTAATTTAAATAAATCATCGCCGACTATGTTTAGTAAATATATTGAGACTGTACATAAAGCATTGTACGATACAGGTAATCCTAAATTAAACGATACTCAATTGAGATATCGTTCATTATCAGCTGCTTCTAGCGATCTAACTGCTCAAGACTTCCCACTTAATAGACCTAAAATAGTCACAAATAATCAAGAGACTTTAAATTCACAACAAGTATCCAAACAATTTGTTGAACATCGCCGTCAAATATTTGAAAAAGCGAACAAAATTGAGAGCAAGAGTTTTTCGGACAAGTCACTTAATCGAAAGCCATCGTTAAAGAATCAAAGTTTTTCGTTCGATGAGACCCGGGATTTAGAGAGAACACCAACTCCGAGCAAAAAATTCGATTCGTTTAACCAGGGTCAAAAACCAGTGTCACTTGAAAGATTTTCCAATTCGTCTCCTATGCGTCAAACAAAACCGGTAACGAGCGAAATAATTTTGTCCAAAGATGCTAATCCTCTCGGTGATCGTTACTTGACTCAATTTAATAATCGATCTTCGTATAAAGGAGAGTGTAAACGTCTTATGTCAAAAGCTAATTTAGAAACAGTTGCTGAGAGAGCGGCACATTTTGAAGATATAGATCCCGAACGTTATCTTAAATTAAAAAACAAATTTCCCGATTTTGAACAAAATAAACAAAATGAAATTCATTTATTACTTTTACAACATCATCATCATCAACAAAAATTACTTCAAAATGCACTCAAAACTAATCAGCCTAATAGGTACTTGTCTGGTGATTATTCATTTCAAAATGAAATATCAAACGAACCCAAGTATACAACACAAGGTTTTGCTAGTTCACAAAATTTCCCAGGTATTGTTTGTTTATTGTTGAGAAGAAATTAAAATTCATTTTTTTTTATGTTTGTCGTGAGGATCATTTTAAACTCAATTAATGAGTTTTTAAAATGACACAAATTTGAACTCAATTAGTTTATAAAGTTACCTGACTTAATTTTTCATTTTAGAAAAAAAAAACTTTTATTTTTTTTTGGTCTGAGTATTTTGCTTACTTAAATTGACTTACTTTTTGAGAGTTTTTTTTTGTATTGGACAAGTCTTAAATAGTTCCCGAAAATGATTAGTTGATTTTCAGACTCTTTCACTATCATTTTTGACTTGATATTCGTAATCTCCGACCCCGGAAACTCGATTTTGTTTCATGTTTGTAAAAAATAAAAAATTTATCCCATACGTTTTTTGTAGTCTAAAGACAAGGTGCGTTTTTTTAACCTTTTAAGAACTTTTGATGGAAAAACCTATAACCTTGTATTGAGGTCGTGGCCGAGTGGCCAAGAAGATGCCGAGTGGCACAAGTTCAAATCCTGGTCGAGTCCAAAAAATGTAATAATGGAAATGGATGAGTGTCATTATTGTTGTGCTGCTAGGAAACGATCCGAATTAAAAGTTAAAAGTTGTTGTTAAAAGTTAAAAGTCTAATAGTTGTTAAAAGTCTAATCAGCTAAGGATATAAAGCTCTCGTTGAGCCTAAGACACATATGGGGACCATGAAGCCATTTTTGTGTAATTACTATCATTGGAACCCTCATCTCGGTATTTTTTATGCACCTGCTTTAACTTTAGACGATTTCCTAAAATTTAAGAGGTTACGTTTTTACACTAACGTTCGAATTAGACCATGCTCATTTCCATTTTATCTTTTTTTCATTTGCTCGGCTTTAAAATACGGATCAGGATTCACTAAAAATTTAACACACGAAATTTAGTTGTTTTTGAGTGTCAGAAAAAAAGTTACTGCTATTAGAAATTTATTTATTTTTACTTGAGATTCGTAATCTACGTCCTTTGAATTTTAGCCATATTCCACAGCTTTTAGAAGTTAAACTTCACTATGCTTCATTTAAACATTTTAGTTCTCACGACATGAGGTTACATTTTAGACTGAATTCTGACACACGAGGCCAAAGGGGTGGTATATTTTCACTGTCAAAAAAGCTTACCTAATATTTTTTATTAAATGCATAATAGACTTTTGAAATGCAAAAAAGTTCATAAATAAGGGGGGGGGGGTGTTAGGCTTAAAAAATAAAAAATTTTAGAAGGAGGGGGGAAGGTTGTATTCTTAAATTGAAAAAGTTTTTTTGACAGGGGAAGTAGGGTTTCAAGTACCCTATGCTCATGATAGGAAAAATCTAAGTAAAATAACCAAACCAACACGGTCTCAATTCTAACAATTAAAATTTGATCCTTTAACATTAAAATCTTTTCAAGTCTCAATTTATTACGTCATCAAATTTCATTTAATAAAAAAAACAATAAAGTTTTAATTTCACATATTTTTTTTGAATTTTTTATTTACATTTTTAAGTGTTTCAGTTAATTTTGTACATGACAAAATTTCGAAGCCACTTGAAATAAGGTCAATGTGAACAGTAAATTGTTTATTCAAGGGGGGAGAAAACATGTAAAATCTTGTGTTATTTTTTTAGTTTTCATTTTGTTTACTTATCAAATTCTCAAAGCGATTAAAATGTTGTTTTTTTTTTTAAACGACCTAAATTGTGTTTCTTTTCCCTCTATTCAACGGGATACAAAAATTCTATTCTACTCAAAAAGACAAAAGAAACAATAGAGTGGATATTCTAAAATTGTATAACTTTTAAGATCTATTTTTTTTGTTGTAAAAAAGGTAATGACAAATTTAGGTTATTAAATTTGGCAATAAAAATAAAAGGATTCAAGTTGCTTAGTATAATTATGAGATCAAGTTTCAAAAATTTACTCTTTTTTTTTTTTTGAGTGTGTGTTTTATTTTTTATAAAGTTTCTGTTTAATATTTTCAGTCGTTCATAAATCAGAATGTTTGAGATTTATGCTGAGATAACACAATTGTATGTTTCGACTTTTTCATAATGTGGTAGATTAAAAATTTTGTTTTGTGTACCTTATCTATCTTTTTGTTGTTGTTTAATGTTAATCCAATATAGATTTTTTTTTCTTAGAGTGCTTTGTTTCTTCATAATTCTTGCACCGTTACGTAATGAATCAAATAATTTATGATCTTATCTTGTTCTATATCAGAATTTAAAATTTTATAATTTTTACATCAATGGTTTTTGTTAGATCAAGTTCGCACAAGTCAGAAGCTGTTTTTATAGGTAAAATTTAACTTTTTTCGATTCTGAATTATAGCGTCGAGAGCATGCGTTAAAAGGTGCAGCTACATTCCTTCTTTCCTTAAGAGTGAGAATTTTGACTGGCTTCATTTTGTTTTATGGTACGGGGTACTCCTATTTTTCAGTAGCAGTGCAGTAGAGTTCACTGCACCATAAACGTTACTCCTATTAAATATATTTTTATTGAACCAACAATACGAAATTCTTATGTTTTAAGATGTCAGCTTTCGAATGAGCTATAGATCAACCATACCTATTATAGGTCCGGGAGGGCTCGGTAGGGGTCAACAATAGGGTCAATTTTTAGGGATTTTATGTAACAAATTTTTTTTTTGTAATTCCAACTATTCTAGGGTAATCAGGGGCGTTAAAAATGAATATCAACAAATTTTCAGACGTTTCCGACAATTTTCCGCGGAATTATGCGGAAAAAATATACTATTTTTGGGTGTTTTTGTTTTTTCATTAATAACTCAAAACCGAATATGTTTTCCCCTAAAGATTAATGCATATTCTTGTAGAGAATCAAATTTAGAAAATTTTGTTCGAGGCGGATTTTTGAAAAAAAGTTTATTTTTTTTTTAAAATAATTATTAAACTCTTCTTAAGATTCTTGAATATTAATAAAGGCTCAACATTATCTTTTTTTTACACGCTCTATTCAGGGTAAACCTAGTTTAGATTAGCTCTGACTAACAACTAACAAGATTAACGGGGTTAATGCTTCAAAAAAACAAATCAGAAAATCTTTTCGATGTTTTTTTTGTTTAGCTACCGAAAATTAGGCTCCACCTTGATGGCAAATTTAATTTTTAGGTAACTTAGCCTGTAAAAGCTTCAACCTGAAGAATCGAAAATTGAAAAGAAATCTATCTTTAGCTAATACCATCGAGTATCAACAACGTGAACGATATATACGACTGCTAAACAAGGTTATTTTTCAGCTTTTAAATAAAAACGACTGGTCCTGTGCAGAGCCACTGGACTAGGAGGGCCGCGGCGGTAGCGTCAAAGGCTTGAACGCAGATCTAACAATAACCCTGTTTAGCACCCGTTCACGTTGTTCCGTGAAAGTATTACCGCTGTGCTCCCGGGAGAGGACGTATGTCGGGTTAAGGGCAGAAGGAACGTAGTGAACAGATATATTATAATAACCGTTCAACAGTTGCTAATACAATCGATTATCAATCATAAAATGCTAAACTTTTGTTTTTTTTTAAATTAGTCTTTAACTCAAGTTTGCTCTATCTTTAAAAAATGAGGTACTCGAGGAAGGTCGGAGTTAAGTCTCATAAAGTTTGTGACCCGAGTATAATAAGACGAGTAATTGAGTAAAATATGAAAGTCGATCAAATATGAAATTTATTAAAATTAGATGTTTTGATTTGATGTCAAAAAAAAGAGGAAAAATTCCTCTCCGGAGTTGCATAATTAATCAGATTTATTTAATTAAATAAGTACAAAATCAACCCGGTTGAAACAAAAAAAAAATTTTTGTTTATCTGAAATTTAACGTTCAATTTTTTGAAAAATTAGCAGGTTTGACAACACAAAGTTTTTTTTTTGTTTTTTAATCCATCAACAAAAAAACCCTCACGCAAATTTCAACTCATCGTACAAATTGTGACAAACACAACAACAAATTTTTTTCTACTAAGAGAATTCAATCGTCTTTAGGTTTGACCTGATAATACAAACAAGTCTAGCGCCCGTTTAGAAAAAAAATTCAAATTATTCATGGACTTTTAAATTTTAAAACTGGAATTTTTTTTTTCGAATAAAAAGAGAACGAGTTTAATCACATTGTGGACAAGAGAATTCTAAAATTAATTACTTTTTTTCTTTTTGTAGTTGATACAATAAAAATTGACCCATATCGATTTAAAGCAAATAAACTATCAATTATGATTCATGCAAATATTTGAAATACTTTTTTTTTTTACGTTTTCTTAAGAAAGAGAGAGAGATATTTACTTAACAGTTTAAGATTTTTTTTTTCTTTTTTTGGAAAATTAATTGAAAATAAATCACCTTTTTTTGTTCGTCGTTTTGTTTCTATTAATCATTAAGCTTAAGGTTCTTTCATAAAATTTAACATAGGTTACTTAATTTTTTTTGTTAGCTTTTTTTCTTCTCAGATTTAGGCTAAGTGTTTGAATACAATAAACATGATTTTAATTAATTCGATGAATAAACCTTTTTAATAAACCCAAGCTTCAAGGATTCTATCAAAAGTTTGTACTGTTAAGTCTAAACAATTGATTAGATAACTGAGAGTTTAGTTTATTTTTTTGAGAAATCCGCAATACATCAGTATATTAGGGGGATTCATAAAATAAGTTATTTATTTCAATAAAAAAAAGGGAAACATCTTATCTTCCAAATATACATCATTAGAGCCATCTATCAACGAGCAATTCGATACCTGCCTTGTACCGTTCCTGGTTTTTTGAGCCAAAAAACTCACGGCACCCAGCTTCAACTTGGCCTTGGTTAGTAAAATTCCGTCCTCTAAGGAGCGGAAAAGATGATAATCAGAAGAGAAGTTCAATCCCTTCCAGCTCTTTAAAATTTTCCATGGTTTTTCGTTATCTTGAAGAAACAAACCAAGCTTTTTGTTGATGAAAGAAAGGTGTTTTGTTTGAAGTGAAGCATACGTTCGTTCTAATTGTTCACAATCAAGGTCTGCATTTATCGTACGACCATCAGGAACTAGTTCAAAGTGTTTTATCCCTTGGTAATTCCACCAAACGCACAAAATTTCCTTCTTTTCGAATCGTACTCTTTTAAAGACTGGTAGGGGTGGTTAAGATGGGTCCAACAACTGTCATCAGTATTTCGCAAAAAGATCCATTTCTCATTGCAAGTAATTAACCTTCTGAAAAATCGTTCATCAAGAGGATTTTTGATTAGTTTTCTACAGATTTAAGAGTCAAAACATTTTGTTCTTATCTTGTATATATGAATGTAAACTGAACAGGTAGTATTTAGGTAGATTTAGTGAAGATTTAGGACATTTTTGTCCAAAAAGGAAGAATTTTAATATTCAACAAGATTCAGAAACCCAAAGAGTATCTTAGTTCCAAGTTTACAAGATCCAAAAACGACTCCCCTTCTCCTTAGTGGGTTATAAAATATCAGATTTAGTAAATTTTATTACCCTGAACCACAAACATCATATTCTTTGCTAACCCCAAAAATTGAAAACAGAATTTTCCTAATACTTTTCCGCAACTTTTTTCCTCAAAATTCCGCAAAGGCGGAAATTCCGCATTTTATGGACTTTTTTTAAGGAACGCGGAAATGATTTAACTAAAATTAATTCAACCAAAAAAAATAAAGTTTTTCAAAATTGAATGATTTTTTGCCGTGAATTCTGCGGGATACATGTGAACTTGAGGAAAAAAAATTCGAAAATTGAGGTTTTGTATAACTCTAAGATACTTAAGACCATGCCTATTTTTTGAAACATCAAAAATGTGGTTATACCGATCATAACCCATAAGGATATTTGATTAAAAAATTTAACAAAATTCAAAGGACAGAGTAGCATCATTTGGAGTAAAATTTTAAAAAGCCTCAAATAATGAAATTTCCGATCTTACGGATGTTTTTTAAATAAGTAACGGAAAATCGGTAACGTAAATTCCGATTTTCGCTTTTTACGGATTACCATATTCTCTACAGTAACTTTTTTTTTGACATTCAACCTTATGAGGAGTCAATTATCTCAAAGTAGAAGCTTTTAGTTTTTTTTTAATCAAGTGAAAACTGTTTTTAGGTCCAAACAAAAACTACATTATGCTTTATTTTTTAATTGGTCTCTAAATCCAAATAAAACACGAGGGGATTTAGACGTCATTTTTTTTTCTTATTTTATCACAATTAGAAGATTAGAAATGTAATTGTTCTCATTATATCAACGGGTAATTTAACAATATAATAATCTGTGTATTAAGATAAGAAGGTGAAAGGCTAGACTAGTCGTTGAAACATGTTCAACACAACAAAAAACGTCTCTAATTGCATAAATATTTGTAAGAAAAATCCACTCAAGTGTTTTCATAGGATTAGGTTATCGTTGTCCAAAGAACAAAAAAAAAAGTTTTAGTAAATATGAAATAACAAAGTCAAATAAACGAGACAATTAAGATTTTTGTTTTAATTTATGTTAAAATTTTTTTTTTTGTGATTTTTTTTAAATTTCAAATTTACTTTAAACTAAAAAAAATTTAATAATTTTTTTGTTTTTTTTCAAGTCCAACATGTAAATAACCGGACACCGTTAGGACAAGCTCAATTAAACTATAAATATCAAACAAATATGTCAAGTAGTTTAAATAAATTCGATTCGAACACTCTACTTAATCATACAAATACACCCATAACAAATTTATACGAAATGAACGACGAGTCGAATTATAAAGTAATGTCGTTGTCGTCAAAACGACGTTCTATAACATCATCACCAATTAGAAAATCAACGGCGTCTAATCATAACAAGACTAGTCATCAATTACAATCGTTTGATCAGTACGATGATGATTATACAAAACAAATAAACGATGGATCAAAACCGAGTAAAAATTCTAAAAAGTAAAAAAAAAAAAAAAAAAAAAATTTTTCTTTCGTTTGTCTCTTTGGAAAAAAAAAGTTTTATCGTGTCTATGTTTAATTATAATGCGTCATTTAATTTTTTTTCTTTTTAGGTTTTTTTGAGAGTCTTTCTCATTTTTTTTTTTTACTTGTGATGTTTTAATACGATCAATTGAGCACATTAAAATATGTTGATGATATACTAAACAAAAATTTTTTCTTTTTGATTATTAGACAAGTAAATTCTTATCTTATGATAATGAACATTTTATTTTTAAAAATCAGTTTTGGGTGCTGGAAAGGGTACAAAAAAGACTGTCTTTTTTTAAAAATAACCAGAAGTGATAATTTTAAAACTAATGGGCCTGACACCGATTTTCTGACAGAATATTTAATTTAAGATTCCGGAAATGCAGAAAGTGATTTTCGATCTAAAATTCGTATTCTACACTTATGAGAACCTAGGACTGCCAATTTTTTAGGGAGTTTCCGTTTTATCAAGGATCCCTGAGTAACTTCTTCATTTTATATTATCGGGTTGATAGGTTAATAAAAAAAGTTAAAGGTCAAAAAGTAAAGTATGCTTTTTAAGGGGTCTTGACACTTTAGACCCCTAGAAAATGAAAAATTTATTTTGGACACCTCCTAAAAAATAATAGGTTTTCATATATGTAGATCACAAATTTGATGTCGAAAATCATTTTCTTAAATAGTGGAGACCTTTTGCATTTTCGAAACCTTAGAAAAAACGCATCTAAGAAAGAGCATTTAAAGCTGTACAAAAAAATCGGAATCCGGGAACGGAATGGGTGCTGATCTATTGAAAAAATCCAGTTATTTTATGCTTAGGACGGGACGAGCTTGGCTAACAAAGATAGAGCATAAAATTCTAAACAAAAAACAAGACATGTCCTGAACCAGACGGACCTTTTTTAGCCAGAATGATTGAACGTCAGTATTCTAAAAACTTCAGGTCTTTTGTAGCCCGAACCGAATGAAGAAATTTAATTTTATATTCTATCGGGAAATCGGTGTCTTGAAACTGATGGGCCTTTAAGTCGGCGGAAAAGCCGTGATACAAGTCTAAGCAATAACCGTAAAATTACCTTTTTGTTGACCTTTATCATCCAAATATAGCATTTTTTATCATTTTTTTCCATTCAATTAGGGTGAAATCTTTTTCCAATCATGATTTTTTTAATATAGAACCTTGACATTAGGCTGCAGTTGAGTTGGGTTTACATTTTTTATTTGAGAGGTCGTAGACCACCGTAAAAGCATTTGGTAATTTATGTCTTTATGAGTTAACCATAAAATTACCGTGACCTTAAAAAGTCTCATCAAATCATCAGACATTCTATTTTCAGCTATCTATTTTTTCAATTTAAAAAAAATAATAAAGCAAGCAAGTAAAAATTCAGTTGAGTACGATCAGAGATCAATGCATGAGTTTATAAAAAGTTTTTCAAGTAGTTACTTAAGTAGTCTAATTCATCGAGGTATCTTCAAGGGTCCTCAAAATAAAGCATGCTTCAACCATAAGTTTCAAAATTATTTCCAATTAAATTATGATTATTTAAGGTTTCGATAAGATCAGAATACAACAAAATATTTTTTTATTTATTTTTTTTTCGTGCTTTAAAAGCTTGACTAAACACAAATTACTAGAAAATTGAGATAAGATGACTCGATAGAAAAATGTTTATTCAAATTCATTGATGCAATTAGGACTCGTATAATGTGTTGAATAACAAAATTAATCTTAACAAAAAGAAGAAACAAAATTTTATAAATTTTCTTTTTTTTCAAGTTCTAATCAAAGATCGTTAATATTGAACAGCGATGCTGGTGAAACAACAAGCACTGATTCTGACATAGGCACTAGTCCGAGTGGTACGACAATAGCAAGTCCACCATCATCGCCTCAACAACCCCAACAACAACAACAATATTATCGAACGAACAAAACTCCAATTAACTATTCATCCATCATAAGACAACATTCTTATCTAAACGCCGTTCAATTAAATGATTTCAAATTAAATAAATTAATGCAATCTAGTAAGATTTTGTCAAAAATCAAAACAATTCCGTCCTTCTTTTTTAATTAAACAATAACATGACAAATTAAGAAATCTCTTCTTTTTTTTTTGTTGGAGATCACATTTGTGACGTAAAGAATCATCAAACCTTTAACAAAAAAATGTATGTTCTTGATAATTAAGAGATTGTCTTCAAGTAGCATAATTAAAAATAATTTTTTTCAAAGACCCAAAAATCTCAAAAAACAAACTAAATTAAAGGATCCTTTTGTTGTTGTTGTTGTTTTTTGAAAGCTCTTGAATAGAGAAAAAAAAAATCGAGACTCATTATTTTCTATTATCGAGAATTTTCGAACTTAAAAAATATTAATTTTCGTAGGGGGGTAACTTGAAATTTTATTCTTGGTTTGCTAGAGGTCATTTAAAGACCTTAGGGAAATAGTTGTTTTTGAAAAAATTTTAATCATAACGACTTGTTCGATGTAGACTGAATTACATGTCACGCTTGTTGAAACTCTTTGACGTCTCGTTTTAGAGAAAATTATTCTCTCTACATGCCAATCTACTTTATTTCAATTTTAATCGAATTACCGCGGATAAGATTCCTTAGACACCTGGGACACGTATCTAGTGGAGATCTCGCGCTACCCACTTGTACATATTTTCTGTTGAGTTGAAACAATAATGTCGAGCTCATTCATTTGTATTGAACACAGCCTTAAGGTTTTTCAAAAGTTTTTGTCCCACATGGGGTATGAATTTAATATTTTATATTCAAGAAGAAATACTGCACTTCTACCGAACTTTTGGTGGCAAGCGTAGCCGTACCGAAGCGTACAATATCCTTCCTGTAGCGTAGCAAGGAGTTTCCGTGTCGACGTCCCGTGCTTAACATACTAAAGCGTACCGTATTCACCGTACCTTACTCAACAAAAAAATTTATTACGCTACGCCCTTTTGTTGCTAAGCTTCGCTGTAGACCAAAAGTTCGGCAGAAGTGCAGTATCTTAGGATCAGTTTCAGCCCTATCCGAGATCGTTAAAATTATTTTTATATCGATTCGAGTTTTACTCGTCTTCTCAAAAAAGTCGATTTTTGGGACTTTTTCACATGATTTTAATTTCGGTACCCCGAATCAGCTTCTTAAAAGTCTCTTTTTCTTAGCTTAGAAGCTGTATTGTGTTGTTTCATTTTTTATCATTCGAGGATTTTATTCAATTAAAAACCTCGATAAAAGAAAATCAAATGAGAAAATAAAAACATCAACGACAACAGACACTTATAAAACAAGATATAAATTAAGAATTAAACTTAATTGAAAAAAAAAATATGATTTCCTAATTTTTTTTTTCTCCTTAAGTAATATCCTTTCAATTTCTTGACTCTTAGTGCATTCAAACTTATAAAGAAAAGATTGGTACAAAATGTAAATTTTTATTTTATTTTTTTTTTGAATAAATTTATTAATTATTTTATCCTCTTTTATGAATTTTAAAGGGCTTTTCTCTTTCTTTTTTTTTCTTGTTGTTGTTTTTGTTGTGCGTTCGTTTCCGTTCACTATTTCTTATTATTTAACATGACTTTGACAACGAAAACAAAAGACCTCTGAAATTACCCAATTCTTTTTTTTGTAACAAAGAATTATATAAAATACCTTAGATTTTACGAAAACTTTTTGAAGAAAAAAAATTTCTTTTTTTACTTTGACTGATTTTATAAAATTTGCTTGTGAGGATTCTATCCAAAAATATTCGTTTTGTTATAAACTTTTCTAAAGAGAAACCCCTCGCGATCTCTCTCTCTCTCTTTGTGTTGAAATTTTTTATATTTTTATTCTCTAAGTAGGCCACTACGAACACAGTTGCATCACTTATTTTTTTCACTAAAGTGTACAAAAATTTTTTGACATTTTTTTCTTTAAACAGAACGAAATTCAACTTCTGAAAACGATCAGTTTTCAGTATTTTAAATTCTTATAAGAAATTTATATTAAGGATTAAGTCGCTTGTAATGACTTATATAACGATTGTAATGAAAATTTGTTTATTCACGAGGTTTTACTTGAGAGAAACATGTAAAACATTGTATCTGAATAAATTAAAATTTGTCAATCCTTTGTTAATTCCTAATATTTGCATAATTAGTCTTCTTTCAGGATTAATAATGTTACATACTTCCTCATTTCCTATATGAACATTTTTCTAAGATTTTCTACTTGTTTCAATTCCTCTTTTTGACACATTCATCAAGCAGGAACAAAATTTGAAAATTTTGGATAAAGTCAGTTTGGTCGATACACGCTCAGCAAGTGATGTCGGATTTCAATTTCATCTCCAACATTTATCTAGGAAAAAATATTTTTTTCAATGGAAATAAAAAAGAATTGCAATATAAATGTTGGAGATGAAATTGAAATCCGACATCACTCTCTCACCATATATGGTCTTTTTTGACATATAGTTAGACATATGACCCCATTAATTTTGAGGTATTAAGTGGGTATGGGCAGTGGCGTAGCCAGAAATTTTTGCCAGGGGGGACGAAAAGTTAAATTTTGTCAAAAATACCTTATTTATGCATCAAATAGGGGGGTCAAGGACCCATTTTAAAAATCCAGGGGGGGCGGTCGCCCCCGCTGCCCCCCTCTGGCTACGCCACTGGGTATGGGTTACCGAAAAAGTCAGGTTTAGGGTTCGGGTAGGGTATGGGTAGCCCAGAAACTTTGAATTTCAGATATGGGTATGGCTACCCATACCCTACCCGAACCCTAAACCTGATTTTTTCGGTAACCCATACCCATCCAATACTTCAAAATTAATGGGTACATATGTCTGCCTTTAGTGTAAAAAACTAAAGATAAAAATATAAAGAATTATATCATGAAATTTATGCAGATTTTTTTCTAATTTAAGCAGATTCATTAAAAAATTTGGATTTGAGTTAACCAATGTGACTAGATTCTGATTTGGCTGAAAAATGCTCTATTTTTTACCGTTTCAACCCGAGTATGACTTAAGGATTTTTTTTTCCACGTTGATTAGGGTCTCAGTATCAATAGGAGTTTTTTAGGTATCCGTATATATCCCCACATCAATGATATCTTTTTCCAATCATGAGTTCTTTTATGTTTAAATATAGCACCTTGACATTAGGCTGTAGTTGAGTGACGGGTTTAAAATTTTTTATTTATTACCACCATGGAACGTCACAGATTACATTTATAATGTCGATTAAGATGTTGATAAGAAGGACGGAATTTAATTTAGGCTAAAAAAATCACATTTTTTTACTTTTTAAAGATAATTTTCTACCAATAAATGAAAACGATTCAAAAGCGTACGACTTTTTAAATCCAGCACAAGTACCCTATTACTATTCACCATCATCAACTGTGATGAGACAGCAAAAATTACTTCAAATTCAACAACAACAGTTACAACAACAACAACAGCAATACCCGAGTAAATTAACATCAACACCATCGATTAAAGACCAACCTAAAGAACGTTCAAAAAGTTCCAATCGATCAATAAACACACAATCCTTATCTCTGTCCAAAGATGAAGATGATTATCGACAAGCCTATTCGGACACCGGGAAAATGACTCCAATGAGTCGTAATCCACGTTTAGTCGATTCTGATACAGCCATGTCAAAACGAGTCAAATCAGTACAGACTCAAAATCGACATCAATTACAACAAATTTCAATTCCATCTTACTCACCCCAAGATAATGACGAAACACGACGTCAATTAAAACCTAAAAAAACATCCGATAAATCAAATATTCAAAAGTCTTCCAACACTCCACAATCACGTAATACTAGCATTAAAAAATTAAAAAGTTTTTTTGGTGAAAAAACTCCAGTTGTGCTACAAGCAGTCGAAAATAAAAACATAATTGCATCCGATGACTTTTTGTCTCAAATAAACGAGACCATAAAAGAAGGTGTACTTAACTGTAAAGTAGTGTCAAAAGACGGAAAACGTTCAACTGATCGTTCATGGCGTCCAGCATGGGCAGTACTAAAAAAAAGTGGTGAACTCTTTTTATGTAAAGAAAAAAAAGACAATATCATGATACCATCAGTTGATACATCATATCCAATAAACATAAAAAATTCTTTAATAGACATAGCATATGATTATACAAAACGTAAAAATGTATTCAAAATACGTTCGGTTAATTCTGAATATTTATTTCAGACAATTGATCATGACTCTATGCTTGAATGGATACGTATAATGCAAGAAAATTCAACAAATGATTCAATAGACAAATTAGTAACGTCTATTTCGAGTCAATCGAACAAACAAAATTGGCTATTGAACACAACCGAATCGACTAATTCACTTGATTATACGGCTTACTCGCCCAATTCGACCCAACAAACTCCTAAACAATTAAAATCAATGAACAACTCAAACGAGTTGATAAACTCATCGCCAGATGATTCGTACACTCGTAAACAACTTCACGAACACGATGTTAGTCCGCGTCGGGATAATCGAAAATGGGTGCGTCAAATGACTAGGAGAATAAGAGATTTTATGACTAATACAAACACGGACTCGATTAACGAGAACGTGAGCGAAGACTTTCTCATACAGAATAGGAATTTTGGCATACCATTGGAACGTTGTGAGCCTTCGACTATTTCTATATTCATTCCGGTTGTTATTGAGGTGTGCACTCGGCTTATTGAGATTCACATAATTGACGAGGGAATTTACAGAAAAGTCGGTCAAAAACAAGTTGTCCTAGCACTTCGGTCTCAACTTAACACCGGAATTATGAACATAGACGTGTCAGATTTTAATTGGGATAATCCACATGCAGTTGTTTCGTTACTCAAATGTTTTCTTAATGAATTACCTGATTCGTTGACAACGTCTAGTTTGTACAATGATTTTATACAAATATGTCGTTTTGAACATCATCATATAAGAATAAATGGAGTTAAAAAGTTGTTGAATCGATTGCCTAAACATAACTATGAGGCTCTTAAGTATTTGACGGCTCATTTGAGACGAGTCGCTGCTGCTTATCAACATAATAAAATGACTATTAAAAATTTATCAATTGCTTTTTCACAATCGATTATTAGACATAATGATGCAAATTGTGAGACCATACGAAGTGATCATCTTGTACAATCGTTTCTTATTGAACTTATTCTCATTTATGTAAGTTTATTTTATGTTTATGTTTCAAGAAACATCCAAAGCCTTAATTTACAGTGTTATAGGGCTCGGTAGGTTTTGTTTTAACTGGCTTGAGGGATTTGACGAGAGAGCTCGAGACCCTTATTTAAGAAAAATAAAAGCATAGCTACACCCGGTCATCGTTTACGGTCTGATTCAACTGTTGTAGATTTTTCGGAAAAAAAATTCGGATTTGCTTCAAAAAAATATTTACCGTTTTTGAGTCTGAGTCTTTGAGTTGTTGGATTTCGATTCCAAAGGAACAGGACTGGTCCCTGCAAGATTTGGTATCATGAGGGAGTCTTTGAGAAGGACTTTTTAGAATTTAAATGAACCGTCCCAGTCGCTCCGACTTTGGTTAATCAACTTGTCTTCACTGGCAGTGTTTGTTAAAAATGGACTTTTTAAAGTTTTTGAGTTTCATTTAAATTTCATTTATTTTCACCCGGAATACCCTTCCTTCCATAAGGTACACAATATTAGTGTAATAGGTCCTTTTTTTTAGGGTATACCTGTTGTTCAAGTAATAAAAATTGTTAATAGAATATCCCATAGCTGACATAATAAATGACGCGGACTTAAATTTTATCTAATTTTTAAAGCATGATTGGTTATTCGATCAAAGTCAAACCGAAACCATACCACCCGAAATAAAAGACTCGCCCGAACAACATCTTTCACAACAATTTTGTTCATACATAGAACCAAATTCTTATTCCGATTTGTTATTAAACATGATGAAACTTCTTAAATCAAAATGGAATTCAGCCAATAGTAATCTCAACACCCCATCAAGTTCTCATAATTCAAACGATTCCGGTTATTATTCAAATCCGAATCCCGCTAGACAACCAATAAACATTCAATTTAAGAGGTAAATTTTTAAAATTTTTTCGAATCGAAAATATTTTCATATTTTTTATCAAAAAAAAACAAAAAAAGTATTAAAAGGCCTTAAAAATAAAAGTAGGCTTAATTTCTTTTAACCGAGTGAAGAATGACAAAAAAAAGAATTTTTTTGATTAATGCTTATCATGCATGTTCAAGGATCGAATAAATCTAACCTCCAAGTTAACCTTTGACTTGACTTAACCCCCTTTTTTTTTTTAAAGTGAAAAGCCAAGCTTGAGGAGTTCAAAGTCAGTTACAACTATAAACCGAAGTCGACCTACAACGACACAAAAAACATCTAAAATATCCAAAGGTCTGTCTATAAAACAATCATTCATGGAAGCTAAACAACGCAGTCGTTCGGTTGATACTCGCTTTAAACCATTGGGATTCATACTCGGCTTCAATTCGAGTTCTCTCAATCAGACTGTTAATTCATACGATTTGGAAACACGACAAACAAGTCTTAATCGAAAGAAAATTTTCAAAAAAAAATGTGAACCAAAATTTTTGGACGATTCTTTAATTAAACTTAAAACTTACGAAAATAAACAAGATACACTTGTTCAAAAGTCAACACCAATGGTTAGAAAATCGTATGCAGATGCAATTAAATGTAAATTACCACCTAGTGATACATGTCTTATTAACATTAAAGAACTTGAAAAAAAAAACGAAGCTGATCTTGAACGTTTAAATAAACTTATGAAACGACTTGAAATTGATTTAATTAATGCTCAAATGGAATTAATCGAAGATGATTATTTAAAAAGTGGTAAGAATAAATACTTATCGTGTTCAGTGTCTTCTTCGTCATCGGGTGTTGTTGCCGGTTCGTCTTCATCGTGTGTATCAGCATCGCCTATGTTTCGAACAAAAGTAAACAAAAATTCAAAATTGTGTTCGTTATCGTCTATATCATCGAGCTCTGAGGATTTGTCAGCATTATCGCCTAAACTAAATGAAAAAAAAAAACTCGTTCGTAGACACACAATTTCAGGCAAATTGGAAAACGAAAGTGAACAAGAGTGTCGCGAAGATTTGCTCAACGAAAGAAAAAAACACTCAAAAACAAGTCAAACAAAAATACGAAAGTTAAATTCAAAAAGTATTGCCGAATTGCCGAGTTTAAATAGTTTTGATAAAATTGAACCGAAAATAGACGTTAGAAAATTTGACAAAGAAGAACAACAAGTTAAACGAACAATTTTGAATTTATCACCGTTGAGTATATCGGCATCGTCTGTATCGTCATCAAGTTCAACAACATCGTTAAATCCGGAACAAAATCGTCTAAGAAAAATAGCAGGTAGTAATTTAGCAGATGAGGTCGGTTCAATTGGACTCACAGTTAGTCAATTATCAAATGTAGTGAGTGAGTCTCTTTTATAAGCTTAAGGTGTCGTTGTTTTATGTTGTGAAAATATTATGTAAAATTGTGTTCCATTTTTAAATTACAAAAGGAAGTCAAAATCATAAATTTTTTTTTCTAAAATGAGAATTTAAAAACAGCAAACAAAAAAAAAAGAGATTTTTTTTTTCGTTTTATTTTGAGTCAATTTTGTACAGGTTTTTTCTCTTTTTTTTTTACTTTTTTTTTTCTAAATCAAATGTTTAAGCACACAAAAATTTCAAAAAAAAAACTCAAAATCAAGAATCAAAATAATCAAATTTGCTGACAAGTCCACTTACACATTTTTATTTTTGCCATAAACATAAATTTATCTTCTTTTTTTTTTTCTCTTTTTGGTTGATTCTTATGTTTTTATTATTGATTTTTATCTATTTTTTTTTTATTTTGTAAGACTTTAATGATGATGATGATGACATTTTTGTTTTTTGCTCTCACACTTTCTCATTTTATGTTTAAGATCTTTAATTTTTACAATTTTCAAAAACAAAAACTTAACAAAAAAAAACAAAAATAAAACAAATTTTTAATTTAATCACTTTTTTTTATTTTAATTTTCAATCTTATAATAGGAATACTTCAAAAAGTAGAGTAGAAAAATGTTGAGAACGTTATACATAAAGTTTTCAATTAAAGAGAGTTTCGGGTTAAGGGTGGTGTAATAGCCAAGTTTATTCGAAACAAAGTTACAAAAATTCGAAAGTTTGTATAACACTAGAAAGCCCGGCGGGTCTTTCTGACCCGTTTTCATGTGTTTTCAAGCTATTTCTCAGAGAATGAACTAATTTCCAAAAAGTTTTCAAACTAGACCTCCTATTCAAGACAAGACTAAAATTTTTTTATGTTTTTAATGATAAAATTTAAAATTTTTCCGAATAAAAAAAAGGGTCATGTCGACTTCGTGAACAATTATGCGAAATCATGATCACAAAATCGTTGATCACAAAAAAAAGATCAAAAAATTTTTTGTCTGATCACATGATTAAACAACGATTACTCCAAAAAAATTGAAAATTTTATTAACTTCCAAAATCAAAAGAATTAATATAAATAAAGCAAAATTTATTTTATTATTTTTTAAAGTCTATCATTTTTTGAATTTAGACAAATTATAAGAATGGAATCAGATGATGAAATCAAGCTTTTCTATAAGATCCGTGATTGTGGTTTACTTTATTCGGAATAAGTTTTGTTCATTGATGGAGTCTGTTTCAGCGGGTGAAACTGAAAACCACTCTAGTCGACTTAATGATTTTAATAACGATGATGAGTTAAAAAATCAAAATGATTTATGTGTTCAAGAATCAATTCAAAATCATAATGACAGCTATGACGAGGACACAGTTGAGAAAACTGAATCGGCTACTTTGAAAGACCAGAATGATATATTCTCAAAAAGATGTACAAGTGGATGGGATTGGTGTTCAATTGATCCAAATTAACTTGAAAACTGCTAAAGAAAAAGCTGCTTATTTTGAAAATGAAGCCATGAGTGTTTATAAAGTATCAGATGAAACCAATTTTATTTTGTCACAAAATTTGTAAGTAATTTTATATATGATCACAAATTAAGTGATCATGATTTTGCAAAATTGTTCACGAAGTCGACATGAGACCATTGATCACAAAATATGTGAACATATGATCACAAAATCGACATGACCCAAAAAAAATTTACCTAAAACGCCCTACGGGTCTGACCCGATTTTTATTTATTTGAATAAAAAAGTGATCTGAGTGAACTTTTAAAGTCTATAGATCTTATTGAAAGCTTTCTTTTGATGTAGATTTCTACTCTTTTAGAGAATTTTATTCTGGTAAAAATCCGCAAGAAACCGCGGAAATCAGATTTTTTGCTAAAATGGATTATGTCACATGTAATAGTGGAAGACATCTTTTATTTTGTTAAAACTACCAAAAGAGCATCTTATTAAAAGATAAAATTTATAATTTATATGATTCCGTTTTAGAGAATCATATTACAGGAATCTGGTCAATTTGGTATGACATATCTACAAAAACTTCTTTAGTTTATTTCTTGGAAAAAATATTTGGAATTGGAATTCCATTTATTTCTTTATTCTGAAGAAAACAATTAGTTCATCGGAAAAAAAGATTTTTCATTTCCGGGAATTTTCGCGTTTTTTTGCAGATTTCTTAAGACCAGAAGTCAAAAATGATTCAATTAATCGATAGTCAAACAGCTTGTGTCTAAAGCTACCGATGGATACCCTTAAAGATGACTTAGCAGATATTAATATCCGCCGAGCTTTATAGGTATTTATCAAAAGTGAGCTGTCTAGTGTTAAGTACTTGACATGTATCAGTGTAAAATTAAAGCACACCAAAGAAAAAGACGAATGTTGTGTCTAGTACCACAACAAACCTCCCCCTTGAGATAGAAATTTACAAAATTTAAAGAAAAAGTTTAACAAAAATTTACGAAACAATTTATGGTTTGTTTAGAGGTTAGGACTTTAAACGAATCAAATGATTTTTTTTGATACCTTTGCTATATTTTTTTTAGACCTTTTGCGTTTTTTTTTGATTTTTTGTTCTCGCTTGGTCGATTCAAGAAATTGCGATTGAAAGCGCGCCGATTACTCTCTCTTTTGTTTTCGTAAGTTGTCTCTAAGTAGACGGAACTTTTACTTTCACCCTATTAAAGTAAAAGTTTGAGAGATTTCTTGCAAGCACATAATGGTGGGATGAATTTTCGAGTCCCGCAAAGGCGATATAATTAGTTTTATAGCTCGATGTTTAGCCCTGAATTAGACCAACTTGTCAAAGAATGTGATGTTTGTCAAAGAGTAAAAAAATCAAAACAAACAAAAACTCTAAATTAATCCCAATTGTAACAACAAGAGCAAATGTATTGGTAATTACAAACTTTGCTGTACCTTTTAAAAAAGCAATTAGAGGTAACGTAAATTTTCAAATTGTATTCGATCATGGTACAAAGTACGCTGAATTTCAACCGACCAAAAACACAAAAGCAACAACAGCAGCTGACGTTATTGTAAACGTAAGGTGTAGTAGGTATGGAATCTCAGAAAGGATATTATCAGACCAAGGCACTCAGTACCAGTCAAAACTGTTAGACTTAGTCTATGATCATCTGGACATTAAACGCCTTTAAACCAGAACATAAATTCAATTTCAAAAAATCAATCAAGTAAGGGTAAGGGTTTTTACTGTCTTAAATGTTGTACTTAAAAAGAAATCTGTTATAACCAAGTGTACCATGTTAAAAAGCACTATGTTCCATCAGCAGCTGACGCCCCTTCGAGGCATATCACGGACTCGTCGTCTTTACGCAGTGGAAATTATAAATACAACTTCAAATTTACAATTTTTTCAGCTTGTTCATTTTAAAATAATAAAAACATATTGGTGCTAGCTTGAAGTTGCATTTATAGTGTCATCAAGATGATCGTTGCAAAGAACGTTAGATGAACCTTAAGAAAATCTATTTTCTTTATATTCTAAATTCTTTTGTAAATCACCAAAACGATCTTTAAAATATCTAAGTTTAACCAAATTAAAATATCTTGATCAAATTTTTATTTAATTCAGTCACTTGCAAGCACTGTGCATATGTTTAGCTCGAGAGAATATCGTAAAAGTATTAGAAATTAATTATAACTTTGAAAAGGATTGATGGTTTCATGAAAGTGTACGATTAGAATGTTCCTTTAGAAACACTCTTGACTCAAAGTTATGCACCTAACAAAAAACATATATTTTAAACCTGATTAACTTGGATCTAATTTGCTTATAATCAAGCATGATTTTGAAAAAATTTCTTGAAGCTCATCTGTTTTGACATTAATCTGAAACATGAAAAACCATCAAGTTGTCTAAAATTATTTAACGTTTAAATAAGCTTTTTTTAAAATTCGGCTAATGAATTGTAAAGTTCTTTAACAACAACAAAAAAGTTCAAAAATCAATATTTGAAAAAGAAAAAGAAGAAAATTATTTTTTTTTCATTTAGGTAGATTAACATCTAAAAGTTATGTTATAACTAGAGCTAATATTTCCTAAAGGCATTTACTCACTTTCGAAGTTTTGTTTTTTTTTCTCTCATCACCGATAACATCAATTAATTTTAAAAATAATTAGTTTTAGCTGTTTTAATTTATTAAAGTCCTATTTACTTGATGAAAACATTAATAAATAAAGTCAATTAGGATCAGACAATTTTGCCAATTTTTAATATTGAAGTTGTCTTTTCATCTAATGAATTTTAACATAAAATTTCTCGAAAAAGAATTAAAGACAGGTTGCATGTCTTTTTATTGTTATCGAAGTTAACATCCAAAATTCTAAATACAGTCTAACCTCGATTTTGTTAAACCCGAATTTGTTAAAATCCGATATTTTTAAAGGTAGAATAGGCGCCCTTAAGTTGCGATTGCAATATAAATCTAAAGAAAATAATTTCGAATTTGTTAAAATTCGATTTTGGTAAAAAAATTTGATTTCCCTAGGACTTAAACGAAATCGAGGTTATACTGTAATTCTTTGGATTTTTTTTCGAAAATTTTGAGTTGACCTTACACATCAATAACTAAATATTTAAATTCACACTACATTTATTCATATAACTTAGATTATTTTAAAAGTTAATTGAACTTATCATCCGGTAGTTTGATTTCAAAAAAAAATTTTTTGATCGTTCAAACTGAATGGCAAAATTTGATTTCCAAAGAAAGTAAAGGGGGGTGTTGTTATTTTGCGATTAAAATATTATTTTTTTCATGGGGTCAAAAATTTCAACCTTGGCTCAGAGGGCTCCTAACTTGGTGGTTTTAGAAACGATACTTGAGTTAATCGTTAATATCTGTGTCAAATAACAATATAAATGGTTTATATGACACTAATTCGGAAACGGGGTAAAATCTTACACGTCTCTTTTTTATTTTCATGCTAACAAAAATTTCAAGGGTGCTTTTGGGCAACAATTAGAAAAATGTACCTTTTTTTTTTGTTTTTTCATTTCTAGCTTCACGAATGCCTCAAAACATATAATTATTTATGCATCAGCATAAGGAATAGGAAATTCTCTATAAAATGTTGGACTTAGATTTTTATTTATTGACTAAAAAGATATGGACTAAACTCCTAAAAAGGCGCTGAAAATCAAAAATCTCGAACACCACGATTACGAATCGAGGGACAAAATTTGTATGATTCCGGAAATTCAAAACGTCCATACTATCTTAGAAAGTGATTTTCGACCTCAATGATTCAGTGATTTTCAAATTCATTATCTAAACATATGAAAACCTACGAAAGACAATTTTTTTAGGAGTTGTCCAAAATAATTTTTTCATACTCTAGGGATCTAAAGTGTCAAGACCCCTCAAAAATCATACTTTACTTTTTAACTTATAACTTTTTTATTACCCAAAAAAAACATATTATTACTACTAGATTATTGCATTATCAAAAAGGGAAAAATGGCAAATTTTACGGGGCTGGTCAATTTTGTGACCAGCTGTTCACAAAATTTACTCAAAAAAAATTTTTTTCTAAAAAGGAATCAGCTTTGACTTCTCTTCTGAAAAATGTAGAAATTGAACAATGATAATTTTAATTTATTAAAGATTCACTCAATTTTTTAATTCCTATAAGATTTTGTCGCCGGAAGGTTTACAACTAGTTTAAATTCTACGAATTAAAGGATTTTTAAACGCTTAAAAAAATTTTAAATTCTTTTCAAGAAATCTAATATTTCATTTTTAAGGTTTCTCGAAATTAATTTAAATATAAATATCTGAAACTGTAGCGGAACGAAAATGTACCAAAAAAAGCTTAGTTCGGCTTTATATTTGCCATTAACTGACAACCTAAGATCGACTAGAGTTCAAATATAAAAAATCTAATTACCAGGAGATCATCAAATTTTTTATTGGTCATGAATTTACATTTAAAATTTTTTATGAGTAAATTTTGTGAACACTGGTCATGAAATCGATTAGCCCCAATTTTATCCCTTTTTTTACTTTTTTTGATAAAACTTCGGCAGAGTTAACCTCATGCCGATGATTTATACCAATTCTAAAACAAGATTAAATTCTTGTTGGTTTTAATTTTTTCATCTTCGTTTTCCTTTTTTGCACACTTAAGCAAGGGGTTAGAAAAAATAAAGTTTAAGGTATCAGCCCGGTTCTAAAAAAACACGCTTAAGTGACCACCCCAAGAATGAAAAAGACAAGATAATTGTTGAATTTTTTGACAAAAAATGAATTTTGAAAATTTTCAAAAATAACCTAAATGGTTTTTACAGGAACATGCTTTTAGCTAAGATAAATATTTTTTTGGGGGGTTTTCATCATTGGAACCTTAAATCCGTTCATCTTTGAGATTTTTGATATTTATTACTTCTTCCGTCTTCAAATGAAACAATAATTAAGTTGCTGAGATTTATAGAGAATCGTCTGCTAAAATTGGTACAAGCTTTCCTTTTGAACGATAAAAACACATTTTTTATCGTTTTCACTTGAATCTGGCTGTAGGGAAACTTTTTTCTCCATAGTCCCAGTGTCAATGGTAGCTTTTTAGTTTGCATTTAAAATAGACAATCATGAGTAATGAAAAAGTTAAATAGATATCAATGGCATTTGGCTGAAAAAAGCGCTGGAGAGATTTTGATGAACAAATGAGACCATCAAACAAGGGCCAATTTCAAATTCTACACAGATGAGGTTAAGGTTTTTATAAAAGTTTTGAGGTATGTGCAAAAAAAAAAAATTAAATGGTTAATGAAAAATTAAATTTTATTTTATTTCTCATTAAAAGCCAAGTTCTAAGAGACTTGAAAAATAAAATTAAAAATTCATAAATTATAAATGAATTATTGATTAATTTGGACTTTCGCTCAACAACAACAACAACGAACAAAAACTAAAAAATAAAATTATAGAATAAATACAAAATCTTCAAACCGAGTTGTATTTTAAATTTTAAGCTTTTTAACTTAAAATTTTTTTTTCTCTCTCTCTCTGTAAAGATGATTTTTAATTTTTTTTTTTCAAAAAAAAGAATTTTGTAATAAGAAATTTTTTCAAGCTTAGATAAATTTTCAAGTATCTATCAATTTCATTTGAGTTAATCATTAAGTCATAAAAGAATTTTTTTTTCTTTGGTATAAAAATCAATTTCCCTCAGTTTCATATCCTTTTTAATGATTCTTCTTTTTATGTTGTTGTTGTATTTGAACTAGTTTATGTGCATGAGGAAATTGTTTCAACAATAGATTTAAACACGTTAAATAGTGTTATAATGAAAATAAACATATTTTCAAAATCAACATATGATTAAAAAACTCTTAAAATCATCTCAATTCATCTGACTCTTACAAGTTGATCCTTACTCTAAATCTTTATAACCAATCCTCAAATTAGACCATTTCATCTACTCAGACATTGCTAAAAGCAACTAAACTTAGAATTTTTGTTGTGATAAAATAACTGTTAGTAATGTAAATAAGTTTTTTTTTTTTAATTATAGCTCTCTTGCAAAGGAGAGACTTCCTTTTGTTCATTTCAGAAAATAGTTTTTTAACAAGATGAATGAAATTTATTTTGTCTTAAAAGCGTTTTTTCAGAATGGATCATAAAAACACTTATGACGCGCCTTTGTCAGATATAAGTTGGATTGAAAATTATTTAAAATATTTATAAACCAAGAGTAAGATAATTGCTCATCGACTCATTCAAGCTTCATTACTTATTTTTTTTTATTATGCAAATAATTCCCAAAGATAAGCTTCAAGATCAATCAACAATTAGTGTTTACTTCTTTTTTAAAGGAATTACATTAACTAGTATTTTTGAAAAAAAAATAAAAAATTTTGTTCATTTTACAATCGGAAGTATAATCTTTTAAGTAATTAGAGTAACTTAAAATTTTGGTTTGAGGAGCAAATTATGAAAATAAAAACTTTAAGTTCAAAAATTGTTTCATTTCAAAGATTAAGAAAATAGTAATTTATTGTAACATGTGTTGACGGGACTAACGATCCTTGAGCAAAATTGTTTATGTTTTAGCTAAAATCGACAGTTTAATCTTATTTTTGATACATTATGTTTTGAGACCCTTCAACCGACTTGTAAAGATGACATATGTGATTAATGAATTTCTTTTTTCTGTTGTGAGTTAAATTAATTATCTTTGGTATCAATCTTACTAACAATGTTCTTTAAAATGTATTATTAGGGTGTTTAAAAAGCACTCAGCTTCAAGTTGGTCTTGGTTAGTAAAATTCCGTTCTCTAAGGAGCGGAAAAGATGATAATCAGAAGGGAAAAGGTCTGGACTATATGCCGGATGAGGGAAAAGTTCAATCCCTTCGAGCTCTTCAATTTTTTCCATAATTTTTCCAGCGGTTTGTACAAACCAAGCGATTGATCAAAGAAGGGTATTTTGCTTGAAGTGAAGCATACATTCGTTCTATTTGTTCACAATGAAGGTCAGCATTTATCGTGCGACCATCAGGAACCAGTTCAAAGTGTATAAACTCTTGGTAATTCCACCAAACGCACAAAATTACCTTCTATTCGAATCGTCCTCTTATAACGACTGGTAGGGCTGGTTGAGATGGGTCTAACTACTGGTATCAGTATTTCGAAAATAGATCCATTTCTCATTGAAAGCAATTACCCTTCTGAAAAATCGTTCATCAAGAGGATTTTTGATTAGTTTTCTACAGATTTCGTTGAATATCAAAATGTGTCAAATCATATGGATCAACTCGGCAGCGTTTATAAACTTTTTGGATCAACTTAAGACGACGAAATATGGTCGACTTTGAAGTGCTAATGTCACTTGACAATTCGCAAGTACTAACCCGGGAGTTGCTCTCTACCGCCGTATACAGGGAGCCCTGATCGAAACTCACTAGTCTTCCAGACCCCTTTTTCTTTCAAAGGCTTGTATCACCAATGATAAACTTTTTGAAGCAAGCTTGTGTCTTTCTTACTTTAAGGACATTCTCACCTTCGACTTGACACACTTTGTGGGTTGTGGCTGTTGCTGTGAGGCCTTTTTTCTAGTAATAAAAAATACTATGAATCAAAAATTTTAAAATCTTAACCTATCATCTTGTAGAGACTTCAATTTTGTTTAATCTAATTTATAATATGAATTAAAGTTATGAGATTACATAAGAGCCCGAATCAATAATTACTTAATATCCAAAAAACGCGAAATTTTATGAATCCCCTAATATCTGATATGTTTTAAGCGTCACTGAGCTTAATTTCAGTCATTAAAATGCTGAAAATCTGTCATTGACTGACCAAGGTCTCTGAATTTTATATTTCTTCTACTGTAAGTTTCAAACCTCGATCAAGTGTAAGGTAGTGAAATTTGATTTTTGGTCTCCTTCCTTGTCAATTTGATTGATAAGATGGGAACACTTTTGCAGCTTCGTCTTCAGGCATGCGCAGATAATGTCCGATTAAATTAAGCTGCCTTTTTCTAATCTCCTGCTTTGGAAAGAGATAGCTCTTGGGTGTCTGCCCGCTCTCGCTCCCACTCCCGGTCAGATTTGACCATGTTAAAATTTATTAAACCTGACCAGAGTGATTTTCCAATTACCCTATAGGATCTGAGTCTCAAACTATCGCGAAAACTATCAAAATTTTTACTGTAAATAAATGTCCGAAATCAAATAATTGAAATAATTTCCCATGCTGCGACTATGTTTTGTATCAAGTCAAGTTTTATTTATAAAATATAAAATTAAGAATTTATTTTGAACAAAAAAAAGATCTCAAAAAAATTATTATTTTCTCAAAAAGGTTAAAACTACTTATCTATTATTTGCTTGTACAAGAAAGTTTAAATTTAACTTAAATAATGAATTAATTAAAGTATTGATATTTTTATTTTATTTTTTGTTGGCAATTATTTATAATACTTAAGCTATCGACATCTCAATGCTTGTTGCAATATTAAGTAAAACTCTTTCTTTGTGTTTCTGTTGTTGTTGTTGTTGTTGTGTTGTTTTTTTCTTTCTTAGAATAAACAATTTGTATTGAAAAAAATTTAGAATTTAGGAAATGAATTTCAATTCTCTCAGATAATTTAAAAATAATTACAACTTTTGAATGAAATGATTTATTTTTAAATTAGAAGAGGTTATGTCATTTTAAAGAATAATTTTCATTCAAAAAATACATAAATCGTTTAGGAAACAAAAAAAATAAATGTTTATAAAATATATAAATTAAAAACACCCCAATTTTTAACAATTTATGATCTTATCATCTCAACAACAACTACAATAATAATTTAAAATAATATTACATAATAGTTTAGGGGATCTCTAATAAACTAAAAAGGAAGACTTTGGTTTATAGATTATCTAGGATTCCGTTTTTTTAATTTTACAGAAAACTTACTTTTAATATTAGTTACTGAATGTAAAATAAAAGTAACAAAGAGTCCAGTTTTATTAATGTAACACCAGAGAATGATATTAGGAGTGCAGTTTATATTTTGAAAGTCTATTTTAGTCCTTCAAAATGACCACGGCTCTGAAAATTTTGATGAGCAAATATTTTTGAACATCAAAAAAAGCAAGCCCTTGATGTCGGTACTCGAATAGAGGGGAAAATAATAAATACCGGGTTAGTAAACCGGAACGGATAGTAATCATTAAAAAGAGAACTGTAATTAATGTAGATCTTTTGGTTAGGTTCAAAATGATACCATGATTGTTTTTATAGAACCATGAAAATGAAAACTTTCCGTCTTTGGGAGGGCTGGCTATGCCAATGAATTAGATGATTAAATTAGTTAATTTTTTTTTAAACATACATTAGCTGTTAGATGATACCAACACATGATCAATTTTGTTGTTTTCAAAAACTTTAAAACACTATTCGCCATTTCTCTATCTGCATCAGTGCATAAATATTCAATTTTTTTGAGCAAGTCAATATCTAATCGATCGGTAACTTGCTTTAGAGACTCACAAATAAATGTAAAATCCTTTTCGATTTTAAAGTTACAGTTTTACATGGAACGTTGATCCGTAGTTGAAAGGAATCTCTTTGAAGTAATGCCAAAATTAAAATGAGATTCCTCATGCTTGTCTGCCACGCTTAACAAGTCGATTTTTTGGCACGCAGAAATTTAGGTTTTTTTTTTCTGTCCAAAAAATTTAACGTGAAATTTTAGAAGGGGGAGGGAGGTCGTATTCTAAAACGGAAAAAAGATTTTTTGACTAAGCATGTAAAAATTTCCAAATAGGCCTTGTGTTCAGAATTTTTTTTAAGTGCCCCATGTTTTATGTGTTTTTTTTTTATTTTCACTCTTTTTATGTGTATCTTCACCTCTATTAGGATTTACGGGAAATGCTTTGGGCAGAGTTGTGAAAGAATTTATTTTAAATGATTAATCTAATGTTATCATTCAATCATGTTTTTAATTTAAATTAACTTTTGAACACATATGTTCTTCATACTGTTAAATTAGTTAGGCATATCTCATATGCTAATCAATTATTTATAACAAAAAAAATGGATTTTTATTTTTTAAAAACCAACATGAAATATTTTTTCTAAGTAAATTAAGTTAAAAAAAAACGGTAATAGTTTGTCTGACTTACATAATTTTCGATCATTGAATGATTTTTTCGTTATTTTTATAGGTTTTATTTTATTAGAACAATCCATAAATTCTGTCCGTTTAAAACTTGTCTAAAGCAGCCCATAATGTTCTCTAGGGAACAGTTGAATATGTCTCTGTCAGAGATAGGGACTTCCAAAATGAGACTAGAGTCTATATGAACTCAAGTCCTAGGAATAGGAATCCAGTCCAAGTCTTACTCAAGTCCGAGCTTCTTGAGTGACTCTCAATTATCATAAAAAAGTTAAGAATGAGATGGGATCACTCAAATAAGCTATCCATCAGTCTTTTTATAATAAAAGTATAGGGTTTAATTTATATGGAGGTATATTCCAATTATGCTAAATAAAAAAATAATTAACATAAATTTTGAAATTTTTGAAAATCTGAACCACAGCTTATCATTTAAAGCGTCTATTTATCGCCAAAAATCGAGTTAAGAGCATTGAAAACCTTACTCAACGAATTTCACAACATATTTTATTAAAGCGGCTAAAATAATAACGGCGGTAAGCTAGGAGTGAAGTTAAATTTATTCAAAACTTTAGTGCTATCTGAATTTGTCATTTTTAACATCAGAACCGTAATCTACGAACCCGGAAACCGCAATAAATCATTTTTTTTATGGGGGTCAAAAATCTAAAATTTTAATGATAAGGTGCTCAATTTAAACATTTAAGAACTCATGATCGGAAAAGGATATTTTTGATCTCAAGGTACCACCTGAAAGCTAGAAAGCTCATATTGACGCTGGTACCCAAATCAGCCGAAGAAAATATTTCCAGGAAGTCACCCTCGGACGAACACGGTAAAAAAAAGACATTTTTTTAGTCAAACTCTCGGATTTTTCAATTTCTGACCTAAAAATCGAAATTCTCGTATATGAAAAAAATATATTGATTACAGTTAAAAGTGATCCTTTCAGTTTTCCTAAAAAAGAACCTTATTTGTACCGTTTTCGGCACAAAATCGATTTTCAAAAATAGACTATTAAATGGAAAGATATATATGTTTTTTAGGGTTTTCATGTACGAGAACTTGGATTTTTTGGTCAGAAAGTTAAATATCCGTCATCTTTAGGGTTTTCGTTTTTGGTCTCTAGTTTAAGCTAAAAAAAAAAGTCGGGTAAAAAGTGACCCCTAAGACTTTATACAATTTGACTAAAAAAATGCCTTTTTTTACCATGTTCGTCGGAGGGTGACTTCCTGGAAATTTTTCTTGGGACGATTTGGGTACCAGCGTCAATTGGAGCTCTCTAGCTTTCAGGCGGTCTTAAGATTTCTTTTAAACTTTTGTTCTTCAAAAACGGTCAATTCAGTATTTAACAAGACTTTGGGAGAGCAAGACTTCAACAAGACTTCAAAAATTAAAGAATACCTGTTGGAAATTATTTCAATTTATGGCATGAAATCACATGAAAACCATAACTCGTTCTTTATTAATTTTTTTTCTTCTTACTGATTTTCTTTTAGTTTAAAAAAAGGAAAGTAAAAAAAATGATTCAAAGCCTAAAAAGTGTCAGATTTGACATGCCGGTCTCTTGAGTGCTAAGGGATTATTTTTCAGTAATTAAGTAAACAATTAGTTAAACATTCGATTGGATGTGAAAGGGAGCGCTCCAAGGGAATAGGTATGCAAAAACTATTTATGAATTATTATGTAATAAACTTAATTATGTACAAAAAGAAAAAAATTGATCAAATATTAATTGAATCTACATATTAGAGTATTAATAATATTAATATTAAACTCAATGTGACATAAAATGCTAAAACAAAAATTGAAGAGATTTTAAATCACGATTTCGTAAAAAAAAAACAACAAACCTTCAATTCAATTTTGTGTGTTTTATAAAACAGGTTTATTAAAAAAAAATCCTTTTCAAAAAAAGAAAGTGATTATAAATAAGTTTTCAATTTGAAAAAGAAACTTAATGTGTTTAATTTGAGTGCAATTTTTACTCAATTTTATTTTTTAATTAGAAACTTATCGATTACCCTGTTTAGGGATTTTTTTTTTGTTTTCAAAAATTGTGTTTTTGTCATTGCATACAACAAAAAAAAACGACCATTTTGTTTGCCTTTTTTTGTCGTTCTTGTATTGTTTGTAGTGAATAAAAAGCAAACTTTACTTGAAGCTATTTTATATTATTTAGTGTTTAAGCTGCTTATAAAATATTAATTACATCTTTGTTTGCTTTAGTTAACGCGTATCCTGAAGAATATTCCCCTTTTTATTTTTTTTGAAAAAAAAGTTATTTCATTGATTTTGTTCGTTTTTTTATGAAAAATGAAATTCAAATAAAAAAATTTTAAAATAATGTCTCAAGGTCTCTTCATTTGTTGACACACTAGAACTTATATTTCCTATATTAAGAAAACAACTTTTAAATGTGTAACCCTAGATATACAAAGTAGATGACCATTTTCAAAATGATGGCCTATTAAGACTCCTCATGCAGCTATTGGGACTGAAAAATTAATTTTTCAATTTACGGTCTTAAAGGAACCAAAAACCTTAAAGATGAAGGAATTTGCATTTTCTGACCCAAAATTCGTGATTTTCGTATAGAATTACCATAGAAAACATATATTATTTGTTATAGCATATATTATATCTGAAATTCGGTTTTTGGAGTTTTTTCAAAGAAAATTTAGGCACATTTTTGAAAAATTGAAAAAATCGTTTACATAAATAATTATATATTTTTTCCATGGTAATTCTATACAAAAATCACGAATTTTGGGTCAGAAAATGCAAATTCCTTCATCTTTAAGGTTTTTGATTTTTAGCACCTTTTTAGGCAGTTTATTTCTATTCTGCAGGTTAATAAATAAAAAATCTAGTCCCAACATTTTGTAGAGAATTTTCTGCTCTCCAAGCCGATAGGTAAAAAAGCATATGTCTTGGGATTTTCCGCGGACTAGATCCGAAAAAACTAAAAAAATTGACATTTTTTTGTTATTTTATTAAAAAAAAAAGAAATTTAAAAAAAATTTTTTTCATCAAAAACCTTTTTAGCTTGTGTAAAACTTTTTTCTCTATCATAATCTGTATGATAAACCATATAATTGTGTATATTTTACATTGATACAAACGATTTACTAAAGACAACTCACTCAAGAGTGGCTAAATTTAGGCACCCCTGGGTAAAAATTGAAATTTTTGATCCCCCCCTAAGATTTTGGGAACATGGGGTTTTCATATATGAGGAACACGGATATGTGGTCAGATTCTGTAAATTTAGATAGCGTGGAAGTTTTGCATTGGGCGAACCTTATTTGGCAAATAATCCCTGAGCTTATTTAAAATTTGATTTTTTGTTTTTTTTATTCAATCTGAGGATTTACTAACCTGGTTGTTCACATGTTCATAGTGGGGGTCAAAAAAAGTTTCTTGACACGAGGGTTTAGGCAGCCTTTCAACACAG
Source organism: Brachionus rubens (assembly GCA_022207745.1). NCBI lineage: Eukaryota > Metazoa > Rotifera > Eurotatoria > Ploima > Brachionidae > Brachionus > Brachionus rubens. The sequence goes on along the minus strand of JAJVHD010000083.1, from coordinate 117,574 downwards.
TGGTTGCGGTTTTTTAACCTTTAAACTCTTATTTTCTTACTAAGGGCTATATTCTGAAAGAGCATAAAATTCAGTCGTTTGTATTTATTTTATTTAAAAGCTGAAAAATGACTGTGTTTAGTAGTCGTGTTTAGTACCCGTTCAGGTTGTTCCCTAGCGTATTACCACTGTGTTCCCGCGAGGGGGCGTCTGCCGGGTTAAGGACAGAATCAAATTTTTTGAAAAGAATCGAGGTCTCTTTGTATAATCGAGGACGAATTTTGATTAAAAAAATGGCCGGGTTTGGGTGTTCCGAGGAAAATCAAAAAACTGAAAAAAAAAAAATTTCCTTTTTTGACCTTAGTGTGTAGCTTAGCTGTACTTAAAAAATACTTAACCTTGTACACAATTTTATGCTCTTTCAGAATATGTATAAATGTATAGCTCTTCATAAGAAAATAAGAGTGTAAAGGCTAAAAAACCCTCGTGTCAAAAATTTTTTGTTAACCACTACTAACCACTACTAATCAAACGGTTTTTATATGCGTAGATTAAAATTTTGCTATCGAAAATGGTCGATTCAGATAGCGCTGTCGTTTTGCACGACGTGAACTTTTTAGACAAATCTATGTCGATCATTTTGCATGAGCTAGTGTAGCAGCGTTGCGTTCAGCCAACACAGACAGAATTTGATTTCACCACCCTCTTAACTTCTTTGAAAACACGATACCAACTGAGCTAATCATTCACATAAAGGAAAAAATGTTTTACAGTCCATAATGAAAGCAGTTTCATAGGCGTCCTTCATACTTTGGTAAGAAAAATATTTAGTACTTTTTTGATCGTCTCAGTCACATGTCTTCTCTTTAAACAATTTAATATTTATTTCGATTTGTTAATTTATCAAACAAAATTAAATTGAAAACTCAAGTGTTTAATATTGAATACAAATTTTTGATTACAGAAGTAACGTTGAAGAAAATATCGAACATCACTTGTTTCCAAGTGTTTTCAATTATAAATATTTCCGTATTTACATATTTATTTAGATTTTCTTAATCTTGTGCATTGAAGAAATCCCTGTACAATAGACAATATTATTTTTTTTGGCGTTCACTCGATTTGCTCTATTCAATCTAGTTACTTTTTCAGCTAAAATTTTGAATCTGGATAAACTTGGTCACATTTAGCAGTGTTTTCTAATCAAAGTCAATTAAACAACTCTTTCATAAGCTGTTTGTAACAAAGCTAAACCCATTGTGCAACTGTTATGTTTTTAAATTTATTCTAAAATTAATATTATAATTATATTAACTAGATTAAATTGCGCTAAGTTGCGTAACAATTTATTCCATTTACTAGATAACAAAGCTTGTTAAGAATCTAATTTTGTGCAACTGTAATCAAGTGACTTAAATTAATTAATATATTGCGTGTAGGAATAAGGGCTTAATTAAATTCATAGGTATTGGGATATTTTTTTAATCTGAGAAAAAATTATGTTTACATTACTCAGTCGATTTTAAGATTACGAGCAGAATTTGATTCATATCTCATTTATTTTTTTTTTGTTGAATTTGCATTTTTATAAAATCCTTATTAAGAGAGTCAAAACGGAATTTGTTGAATTCATTTTTTTTTTTTAAAGTTTTAATTTAATAACAAAAATTGTCTGTTATTCAAAGTGATATAAATCATTTGTTATTCGTTTATGTCTCTGTTTAATTCTCTTCTCGTTTATATTGATTTTTCTCATTGAAATTCGAAAAAAAAAAAAAAAAATTTTTTTAATTAATTTTCTATTCCTTTCTGTGCTTATTCCATTTGCACTAATCATCTCAATATTTTTCATTTGTCATTTTTTTTTTAAGAAAAAATTTACAAATTTTTAATGTAAATTTATTCACGCGAACTTTTTTTTTTTTAAAATGTCTTCATATCACATAATAAATGCGGTATGGGTTGGCATATTTCCAATGTTAGCCGTAATGGTAATTATAGGCATTTTATTCTATTTTATATGTTGTATAAATCAAATTAAAAATCGTATCGTACAACATCGAAAACGTAAATCGTTGAAAAAAGCTCGTTTAAAAATGATGAATGACAAAAGTCTCAAACATGGTCGCATAAATAATCAAGACGAAGAAAAAATCTATGCAAAACCAGATCGATCGAAACTTACACTTGACTTAAAAAACGAATACAGCCCGAATGTACGAAGACTTTCGTGGAAAAATAATCGAAAAACCGGCTCGGCTGGAGACTTGTACACAACTCATCCAGACACACCAATCGAAGATTTAATAGTACAAGAACTTAACGAATCTCCTAAAAGTATTTACTCAAGGATGCAAAGTTTGACTAATGTAAAAAAATCAACTGAACAAAAAGAAGAAGACTTTGATCATAAACAAAAAGAAAGTGATGTAAATAGTTTTAATAGTTACAGTGATGAGGATACTATTAACGATTATGATAATGATTCGTCAAGTTCAAATGAAAATCGGCCTAAACGTAAAATTCTAATCAAAGATCGAATTAAAAAACGAAATGAAAAAAAAAAATCAAAATCATCGAATCAAATTAAACTTTTAAATGATAAATATCGTACTCGATTGATAGATATTAGCAAGAGTAATCGATTATCAAGCGATATTGATTATGCTGATGAAATATTTAACGATGATGATTCGTTATCGTCGACTGGTTTTAATGGACCTTTGTCAAAAAGTGCTTTAATGTTGTACAATAATCGTAATGAACGTCATTTTTCGACGATTAAAGAAAGTGAAACAGCGTCAAGTTTGAATGTTAAAAGTTGTGAAATGAATAGAAAAAAATTCCAAACTATTGAAAGCTCAGGAACCATATCATCATTGAATAAAAATAAATCTCCACTGCATGCATCAACAATTTCAAAGAGTTTAAGTTTACAAAAAAATATGATTATTAATTCATCGTCTATATCTGACATGGATCCCGATGATACTATCCTACAAGATATATTAGTCAAAACACCCAAGTCAATTAATAGAAAATTTGTTAATTTTCAAAGTTAATATTGCCGGTTTAGTGGTTAATAATTTTTTTTTTTGCAAGTATTTTGTTTCCGTAGTGTACAGGGATTTGATTTTAAAAAAAATTGTTATATTTTGTTAAAGTTGTTCAAAAGTTTATTTTTTCGGTTTTTTTTTATTATTTTAATAAAATTTATTTTCATATTTATTTTTTTTTCAATTAGTATCCTCGTGCGTACTCATGCAATGCATACAATTTTTAAATTTTGACACATTATGCCGCATAAAAACATGTTATTTTTATTCACTGAAAAGATGAAGCATCAAGACTAGAATTTTCAAAGATAATGCAACAAATCATTTATAAAAAAGGGAGGCTTAATGATTTTTTGATTGCAAAAAAATACTGAAAGAAATTCAAGTTTGCCATAACGGAAAAACGAAATTCCGCAACTGATTTTTCGCAAATAATTTGTATCATTTATACAAAATAAAATACTAAAATTTGGAATTTCCGCAAATTAAGTTATTCCTTTAAACTTGCGGAAAATCAAGTGCGGAAAGCGGAAATTTAGAACTGAAAATCCCGAAAGTTTGATAAAAAGCAGCAAAATTGACGTTTTGTGTTTGAGGTAGAACATGAGAATTACCTTAAACTCGATTATTGTCGGTATAACGAGTTCAAAATTCTTCGACACAAGTAGTTTTAACCTAAAAACATTCCAACATCGGGTCATGAATAGACTATCGGTATTCAGCCAGGGTCTGTGAAGTTTTTTTCAGTTGACTCATTTTAATTCAGCTAAACTTGTATAACTTTCCTTCTAGGTGGGATAATATCATCTTGCAAACTGCTACAACTTGGAACAATTTTGCTTCACCTGGGTTATCCGTCTGCTAAAAGTATGCAAACTTTTGCAGAGTTTTTTATAATCGTTTTTAATGACGTGCAAAATGCATAAGAAATACAGAGCTTTAACAGACGTATAACCCAGGTGTAGCAAAATTGTTACAAGTTGTAGCAGTTTGCAAGATGATATTATCCCACCTAGAAGAAAAGTTATACAAGTTTAGCTGAATTAAAATGAGTGATCTGAAAAAAACTTCACAGACCCATTCAGCCACAATATTGTCGAAGACAAAACAAAGCCTACCGTTTTCGTACTGAAAATGAATATGCTATTCCAGACAAAGGAAAGTTCAACGATAAAATCCATGACAAATTTGCCTATTTTTTCACTAATCATCAAAGATTTGGATCTCAAATTTTGGATTTTTCAAACAAAGGATCAACAAAAATCAAAACCTAATGTTTTTAGATTTTATTAAACATTTTCCCAAATTTGAAAAAGTGAAGTTAAGCAATTTAGCAGAAGCATTATAAAAAATTTTCCATATCCTCTGTGACGAAAAGTTGTGTTGTTGAAAAGTTGTGTTGATCGAAATAAAATTTGTTCAACCTAAATTCAAATTCTGCAAAAACTCCAAAATTTGGAACCCTCCATAATTTTGTTCTTCGAGGTTCGATCGACTCTTTTTTGGTCACATTAAATAACAGTGTGTCTGTTAGGTAATGGGTCAAATAAGCAGATTTAAATTAACAATAATGTTAAATACTTTTTAGTAAGATAATATTTTAATCGTTTTATTTAATCAGTTTATTTTGTATGGTCGTTCTCGCATAGATCATAAAAAAGTCTTTTAAAATTTTAATATTTCAACCTCTCTATCAAAATATCATTTTTATTTGTTTATTGAGATTTTTTGTATTTTATTTATTTAGAGTCAAGCGGAATTAAATTCATGTTTTATTATTTTTTTTAAATTTGATAAACATTTAAGATAAACTCAAAAAGTTCGAATTGTCTGACTTTTTATTTTTTCAATCTTAGCTCTCAATTAATTCAACTCTACAAAAAATTTAAACTAAAATGTGATCTTGAGATGTGACTATATTAACGGAAAATCTAATTTTTAATTTTCATTAATCGAATTTTTCAACAAAAAAAATTTTAGCTTTTCAATCGGTACGATCTCCTAGTCTTTGAAATGTATGAACATATTTTTGGAAAGTCCCCATTTTAACCTGTGCCTTGTAAAAATCCACTATTACTCGACTCGTAATGGACATTTACCCTAAAGATTTAAGGTCAAAATTAAAATTTTCCCAATTAAATCTCTAAAAAAAAATTGAATTTTAATTAGTTTTAATTTTATACCTTATTTTCATCAAAATTCATGTTTATGGACTTATTAAAATCACATTTTCAAGAACTTAATCATCGAAAAAAAGTCATGTTCAAATTCAACAGAGAAAGAGAGAGAGAGGAAGAGTTAATAATTTCTATTTTAAATCATTTAAGCATTTCTAAATTAAATCCTTCATGGAATTAAAAGTCAAACTAATTCGCTTGAATGAAAATCTAAAGGTAAATATTTGGACTAAATTTTGAACTTTTTGTTCCCTCTTTCTCTCTCTGTGTTTAAAGACTTCAAACGATTCCATTTGAAAGGCTTGATGTTTTGTTTTCAATAGTTTTGTTATTATACTCATTCAAAAAAAGAGAGAGATCGATTTTGATTGATTCTTCTAAAGGTAATCAATCATGTCAATGAATAATTTATATGTATTTGTATCAATACACTTGAAAATTTAAAAGTAAACATAGTGTAGATTTTTAAGTGGTTTTTTATTAGATTTTTGTTTCACAAGTAAATAATGTTTAATTAAAAATGTCTTAGTAGTACAATTGAAAATGGCATTTTTTAACAAAAATAAGTTGATCAAGCTTATAATTATTTCATTTGTTTTGAATAGATGAACCTTATCACTTTTTGTTAAATCCGTTATTATTAGTGAGTAATTAACTTGTCAGTTGAATTCCATTCTCAACTAAACTCACTACGGGATAATTTAAAAAATTCAAAAGGATTCATTTAATTGTTCTAAATTCTTTTTGTTTTTATTGCTGGAAATAAAACTAATGAAGAATAAGAAATTATCTTTTTGAGAGAGCCGAGTTTAAAAAAATACTTTTCTACGGTTCTTGAATTCCAACATTTGTTTTTTATTACTTTTGTTATTGTTGTTGTTGTTCTATAGGTTGATATTTTGGTTCCAATTCAAAACTAGCGAATTAACAGAGTTTCACAGTGAAACAGTTTCAGGGCATTTTAACTGAATCATCAATCATTTTTTTTAGATTTTGTTATGCATTCATTTATTGGAAAAAATATGAAAGATCCCAACTTTGGTAAAGACCCAGATGTAAGTATTTTTTCTTGTACACTTAACCCCTTCTTCACCTCCCATGGTACTCCCAGGAGCTTTTTTAACAAATAATAAAAAAATAATTTTAGTTTAGAGACTTTCGATGTGATTCGGGTCTATCAATGGAATCATACAAACCGTCGGAAAATAAAAATAATTCAACTTCACAAAATGAAAAAGTCATTGTCGATTTGGACTTAATAGTCGAAAAATGGATCATGTCAATGTGGGAAAAAACAAAAACAAAACAAGCTAATAAAATCGATTTTGAAGATCTTGAAGTAAATGTAGATTGGAAAAAAACCGAAATATATCAAGAAGAAGCAAAATTTGAAAAATCAAATCATCCAAGACGAGCTCCAAAACAACAAACTTTATTCAAAACCTACTTCACTAACAAAACAAATCAAGAACAAGAATATTCGTTTAAAACCGAACGAACAACTCGTCAAACTTGTGGATTTACATTTAATCAAGGTTTTAGTCGCGAAAACGAGAGTGGAATTACTTTTAAACTACCTCAAGAAATTCTTGAAATCGGTGGTGGCATTCGTAGTGAACATTCAATCGAGTGCGGTAAAGAACAAACTAAAGAGGAAGAAATTACATGGGGAGTTAATAGCATGATTCGGGTCAAACCATTGAGCCGTACATGCGCCTCACTAGTAATTAACGAACAAGAGTTGACTCGTAACTTTACACTCGAAACAAAATTAAAAGGAAGAATAATGGTGACCTTAAATAATCGTAAAGAAAATAATCAACTAGTAAAATCATTTTCGGGTGATATTGTTGAAATAATAAGACAAGCAAGCGAAAAATTATGGCTACCACCAAATTCGAGTATTTTCGAAATAATTGATATCAATGGTACTAGATATGCTCGTACAGTTCTTAAAGGACAATGCAAGTTTAGATTAGGTGTCGAACAATTTGTTGAGTTAAACGAAGAAAAGCTTTAAGCTAAATAAATGAACATTGTTTTTTTTCTTGGTTACTTTTTATTATTTATTATTTAATATAATAAATATTCTAAATTATTCCTTAAAATATTTTTAATGTTTTTTACTGGAACTACTAACCTGGTCGTTCACATGTTCGAAAAATGAACGCTCAAAACCTTTCATATTCTTTCATAAGCTTTCATATCTTTTCGAGACCTTTCATAACTTTTCTGGACCTTTTCATAAATTTTCGTGGACTTTCGGGGTCCGAAAATTTATGAAAATTTTTGAAAGGCTCCGAAAAATCATGAAAGTGGTCCGATAAGTTATGAAAAGGCCCAGAAAAGTTATGAAAGGTCTCGAAAAGATATGAAAGTTTATGAAAGAATATGAAAGATTCTGACAATTTTTGAACATTCGGGCGAATTCGGATGAACACGAATGTTCATGAATGCTCATGAAAGGATTTGAGCGTTCATTTTTGGAACATGTGAACGACCAGGTAAGTAAATTATATATTAATATACTCAAGTCGTAGATCAGGAGAGTAAATTTTTTTTAATTAGTTAATATATCATCAGGTCACTGAATTGACCGTCTTGAAAGCGCGTCAGTATTACCGTGTGCTCGCCAGGTTTAGGGACCTGGAGTTGATCTATTTTTTCTTAAAAATCGATCAGTTTAAAATGTTAATAAAAAATAGTTTCATTAAATTCGGAACTTCCATAATATCAAAATTTTATCTTAGAGAATCTGTAAAATCGATTCAAAATATGCAAATGTAGATTTTTTTTCAGAATTTTTAGTCAAAAAGAGGTAAACCCCTCTTCTTCGTTGTATTTGATTTTTGCAAGTAATTCCTGGGATCAACAGAAAATCGTCTCTTGTTTAAGCAGATGCATAAAACATAGGGGTATTGCGGGTACCTTATGAGGATATTTGATTTGAGAATCGACTGAAATTTTTTTTTGACTATTTCGAACTAGGGGTGTCGGCTTTACTTTACTTTAGGAATAAAGTAAAGGTAGACCCTTTATTTCCTTTATTTTTTCTTTTATGCGTTTTTCTGCTTCAGAAGACTATATTTTAGTGTTTTTTGAAGGAAAAATCCATTTTCCGAGAAATAAAGGAAATAAAGGGTAAAACTTTGCTTTATTGATAAAGGATAAAGGTTTGAAAAAAGCCTTTATTTTTGGCAAAACTTTAAAATACGCCTGTCAACATGATACTAGGTTAAAATAACAAAGTTTCATTGAACTTTATTTTTTCCTTTATTTGTATGACTAAAGGTCCTTTTTTAAAATAAAGTAAAGAAAAAATAAAGTTCAATGAAACTTTGTTATTTCAACGTAGTATCATGTTGACAGGCGTATTTTAAAGTTTTGCCAAAAATAAAGGCTTTTTTCAAACCTTTATCCTTTATCAATAAAGCAAAGTTTTACCCTTTATTTCCTTTATTTCTCGGAAAATGGATTTTTCCTTCAAAAAACACTAAAATATAGTCTTCTGAAGCAGAAAAATGCATAAAAGAAAAAATAAAGGAAATAAAGGAAAAAGTGCATTTTCCTTTACTTTATTGGTAAAGTAAAGGGAAAAATAAGTAAAGGCGACACCCCTATTTCGAACGTATCAAAATCAATTATAGCTTTTTTCATTCATGAGTATTAGCATTTTTTAAACAAAGCACAATAATCGTTTGGCTTGAAAAAGCTGAGAAATAACAGAAATAAAAAATTCAGATGAATTACTAAGACGTAAATTCAAAACAAGCGGTTTTATTTGGTTACCGTAATCCCTCATTTTTTGTACCACGGACAAAAAATTTTCACTGTGTTTGAAGCAATTGAATTTTTTATTCGAAATAATCAAAAATCTGCTAAGTAACAACATGGTGTAGTAGTGGGCATGTTGAAGTTCATGCTCATTATCACATGCTCAAAATGTAAAGTTAAAATTATTAACTAAAAAACATTTAAATTAAATTTTTTTTTGATGAAATAAAATTAGCATGGGATGCTAAACAATATTTAAAAAAAATAAATTAACAAAAATTCGAATATTGATCGGCATCTTGAAGTTCATGATAATCTGTACATGCTCAATCCAGTTTCTTCTTTAATAACTTTTAATTGAAACATTATAAATCAGTTATGCAAAATGCTAAATTATGTAACAAACATGCTAAACCTTAAATAAGGCTCTACAAAACTTCTGCATAAACTCTGCATATTTATGCAAAAACAAGCCATTATAAAGGATTTAAATAACTGCGTAATACTTTTGCAGAGTTTTTGCAGAGCTTTATTTAAGGTTTAGCATGTTTGTTAAATAATTTAGCATTTTGCAGAACTGATTTATAATGTTTAAATAAAAAGTTATTAGCAAGAAACTGGATTGAGCATGAGCAGATGAGCATGAACTTCAAGATGCCTAGTAGTGTTGAAGCTAAGAGAAAAAATTGACCCTACATCAAAAATTTTGATAAGCTACAGAGATGCAGAAGATTTTTTCTCCATGGTACAAAAAATGAGGGATTACGGTAAAGTCACTTTAGCATTTTGATGAAGCTTGGGTAGAAAATGAGAAGTGCAAATCAATGTATCATTTGAAAGTCAAATATTAACTATTTGAGAAAACAAAAATTTTTTTTAATTAACTTAAAAATATAAAATTTCTAATAAATCGATTTAATCTGTTTACCTTGTATGACTATCCTTCTTCATCGAATAGATCATAAAAAAAGTACTCCAATTATTATAAATTCAATAAACATATCTCTGTCTCTCTCTCCAAAAAGTATTAATTTACTCTTTTGAAATATCAATTTTTATTATTTGTTTACAGAGATTTTCGATTTCAAGTTCAAAAACAAACTTATTTTCCCGTAATTTCAAGAAATATGATATCAACCTTATGATTTTTTTTAAAATAAAAAATAACTTAGAGAGTTAATAAATTTAAAAAGAAAAAAAAATGTTTCAAAAATTTTATTACTTTGAATCAACCCACCTTGACATAAATCAAATGGATGTTTTTTTTTATTACTTTTTAGTACAAGATTAGATTTGAGTGCTCATTTTATTGTTTTATATCTTTCACCTTGGTATCAAAGACTGATGCTTTCTTTCTCTTTCTCTCTTTTTATCATGAATCATAAAATTGTTTTTATTTTGGGATTTAGGGACCATAATTTGAATAAAATTCAAATTTAGTTCAGTTTTGTTTTTTTTTTCTAAATAAAGTGTCAATCGAAAATCATTAATTTCAAGTTTTTTTTTTGTTTAAAATCAAACGGAATTAAATTCATGTTAGTTTCAAGCTAATAAACAAAGAAAAATACTCAAAAGGTTCGAATGATCTCATTATTTATTTTAAAATCTTAATAAATATTTATTAATTAATTCAATTCTAGAAATGAATAAAATATCAATGGAATTAGAGATGTGACTGAATTTACGGAGAATCTTATATTCTTTTTGTTAGCTTATCATTTGTTAACATAACTGTTAAAACTAAGCATTTTCACATCGACATCATCTTTGTGGTTTCTGATTTTCAGCGCCTTTTTAGGTATTTATTTGTTATTTATAAGTCAATAAATCAAAAATCTAGTCCCTTAATTTTTTACAGGATTTCTGCTCTAAACGTAGTCATTAAAGTAGGGACCCCTACACACCAAATCTTCATCTTAACGTAAACTCATTATTTTTTCAAAAAAAATGAGATTCTTGAGGTTCTTTGTCTCGGCGTATATGACCTGATTCCCATGATTATCTTCTACCAACTACTCGGTATTACGGAGAGATAAATTGAGAGTAGGGGAGGTGTCATGTTTTTTGTCAAAAAGAATTTAAAAGCATTGAGGACTCAGGTTTCTAAGGATTTTAAGAGAATTTCAATTGGACGGGCAAGGCTAAAATTTATTCCAATGTAAAAATAGTTTTCAGGGGTTTTCAGGATGGAATTTTCCAAAAATTTTTAATAACTAATTTCGCTGTTTTATCCAGGATTTTGAAATTAATAGTGAAAAACTACGTTGAAATCAAAAAGCTAGTGAATTTTTAGGAACGCGTAAATAACAACAATAGTTATACACCAATTGAAATTGTGCATTTTAGATATAGTCCTTTCCAATTATTCTTCAATTTCACCATTTATCCCCGATTGATTAAAATAGAAAAATAGCACACATTTACAGTCTGGTCAGGAGCAAATGCTTTTGTTGTCAAATAAATTTAAAAATTTGATTTATCGTGTTTAATCATTCGATAGAAGATATTGTGTTAGATAATGATATTAAAGATGAATGTGTACATGAAACGAACATAATGCTTCAAGTACTTTAATGATAATAAAATCATTTTTAAACTCATATCAAAATTTAGAAAATTTAACTTTTAATCATTTTTTTTTAATTTATTAGATTTTCAAATATTTAAAAAAGTGTTTCTTTTTTTGTTTGATAATTTGTTAATAATAAATTTTAAAAGAAATTTCAAAAAAAAGTAAAATATTATAACACGGGGCAATTATTTTATGTTTAAATCGGGTGAAGTCAATTTTAATTGAATTTTTCACACCAAAAAAAATCAAGTACCTTAAATTAATAGATAGAAAATCGTTCCAGGAATCTAAAAATATCAATATATTTTACCAATGATTTATTCTTTTAGTGGCAAAATAATGTTCTTTGAAAAAGAGATCAAAAAAATTTCAATTTTTCGAGGGGTCTTCATCTAATATGGTATTTATGACACCAATTCTGAAAGTACAGAAAATTTTTACACATACCATTTAAATTTTCATGCTAAAAAGGGCAAAATAAAAAAAATAACTCTTTTTGATTTTTTCATATCTTGTCCCAAGAATGTCCCAAAACATATATTTTTTTACTTATCAACGTACAAAGTAGAAAATTTTCTATTAATCGTTGGGACTAGATTTTCAAATTTTTGATATGTAGGATAAAAACTAAATTCCTAAAAAGGCGCTGAAAATTAAAAATTTCAAAGATTAAAAAATTTTAACTTTTAGACCAAAAATTCATAATCCACGTGTAGGAGTACCCTAGTAACATATATCTTTATATATGCAAATGATTTCTTCAATTTTCCAAAATTGAAGTAATCACTCGATTAAATCCCCCTTTTAGTTCCTTATCAGAAGACTGATTTAATCGAAATGATTTTTAACTCTACCGAATTTACGTTACTTTTCCGCTATCTGTTCCTGAATTTTTAGTGATATATTAATAGCGTGATATAATGGCACTGAATATGTTTTCTGGGATTATCCTACACGAGGATTAAGAATTTTTGGTCAAAAAGTTTAAATTTAGGACCTAAAAATTTGTTAACAACATACATATGTTGTCAAATTTATCGAAAAGAGTGGAAGTTTTGCAAACATTTTTTTGGATCAAGAAAACTTCAAAACTGAAAGTCTTATGGCGGAGGATCTATTTGACTCATACAGTGATCGTAATCAATATGTAACTAAAGCTTAATAACGTCAAGATTTTTTATTTCGGCATTTTTAATTATTTTTTACGACGTCAATTATCGTTAACGTAAATTGATTACCAACACTGTAAACAATAGTCTTGCTTAAAATCAATCAGATCAGCTCATAAATATTGTAATTGGGTTCAACAGAACTTTATAAATTTTAACTGTGTCGATCGTAATTTTTTCCTGAAGATAGTAGCATCCTACTACTTTTACAATCTTAAAAAGAGATCAATTTGTACAAATATTAAAAAATTAATGTTTTTGCTTTAGAGCATGTTTTGAAATGTTTTTAGTTAATCTTTAATTATGCATTTATTGAAATGTTAAAACTGAGTGTCACCTTTGTTTTGGCTTCTATTGTAATCTATAGCTGTATTCTAACATGATGATGATGCATGTATTTGACTAGAACTCATAAGAAAATCTGTTGTTTTCAATAGATTTACAAGATGAGCCAACAAAGATTTTAGAATTACAAATGTAATTTTTAAAAATGTTTGAAATAACCGAGTGTAAAAAAAAGGCACTTAATTTATTTAAATTCGAAAAGTATAATCATACCCAAAAAAGATTTAAGGTCAAAATTAAAATTTTCTCAATTAAGTCTCTAAAAAAAAATTGAATTTTAATTAGTTTTAATTTTATACCTTATTTCCATCAAAATTCATGTTTATGGACTTATTAAAATCACATTTTCAAGAACTTAATCATCGAAAAAAAGTCATGTTCAAATTCAACAGAGAAAGAGAGAGAGAGAGGAAGAGTTAATAATTTCTATTTTAAATCATTTAAGCATTTCTAAATTAAATCCTTCATGGAATTAAAAGTCAAACTAATTCGCTTGAATGAAAATCTAAAGGTAAATATTTGGACTAAATTTTGAACTTTTTGTTCCCTCTTTCTCTCTCTGTGTTTAAAGACTTCAAACGATTCCATTTGAAAGGCTTGATGTTTGTTTTCAATAGTTTTGTTATTATACTCATTCAAAAAGAGAGAGAGATCGATTTTGATTGATTCTTCTAAAGGTAATCAATCATGTCAATGAATAATTTATATGTATTTGTATCAATACACTTGAAAATTTAAAAGTAAACATAGTGTAGATTTTTAAGTGGTTTTTTATTAGATTTTTGTTTCACAAGTAAATAATGTTTAATTAAAAATGTCTTAGTAGTACAATTGAAAATGGCATTTTTTAACAAAAATAAGTTGATCAAGCTTATAATTATTTCATTTGTTTTGAATAGATGAACCTTATCACTTTTTGTTAAATCCGTTATTATTAGTGAGTAATTAACTTGTCAGTTGAATTCCATTCTCAACTAAACTCACTACGGGATAATTTAAAAAATTCAAAAGGATTCATTTAATTGTTCTAAATTCTTTTTGTTTTTATTGCTGGAAATAAAACTAATGAAGAATAAGAAATTATCTTTTTGAGAGAGCCGAGTTTAAAAAAATACTTTTCTACGGTTCTTGAATTCCAACATTTGTTTTTTATTACTTTTGTTATTGTTGTTGTTGTTCTATAGGTTGATATTTTGGTTCCAATTCAAAACTAGCGAATTAACACGATCTTCGTATGAACAAAAAAAAAACAGTTTCAGGGCAAGACTTTCATTTTTCGTTTCTATCAATAAAAATTTTTTTTACGCAAAAATGCTAACAAAATTTAAAAAAGTAGCGTTTTTTTTTAAAAGAAAACGACCATTAATCATCAGTTAACATTTATTGATAGTGACTCAAGATAAACTTAAATAAAGATATAATTGAATTCAAATGTTTTATAAAATTCATAACACATTTTTAGTTTCTTTTAAACCCTTTTTTCTGTTTTTTTATCTTAAATTTTTGTTGTCCTTTAAAATTTTGTGAAAAAAAAACAGATGCTAAGTTTTTAACGAAAAAAATCTCTTTCGAGTCCAATGTCCAATGATCAACTGTATTCACTTTCGATCTTGAATTGTATCACGCGAACTTTAAAACAATCTTTATCGTACGTTGTTCTTGATAAATATCAAAATTAAATGTTGCATTATTGTTTTAACAAAAATTGTTTTTTGACTGGAAGTGTAATTTATCTACGTCACGGAGATTCACTTTCACTGTAACATGTAACTTCTAAGACTCCAGCGTTGCTTGATTTTTTATACATGAGGTCCTAGTCAAAAAAAAATTTCCATGAAAAATTTTTCTGTTCCACTAAGCAAAGGTGTAACAATTTTTGGAGAAAAAAATTTCGAAACTTCACAATTTTTTCATCAAAAATATTTCTAAATGCCAAATCATTTATTTCCATAATTCGTAAATCGATTAGCTAATAAACT
This sequence comes from Brachionus rubens, assembly GCA_022207745.1. Lineage (NCBI taxonomy): Eukaryota > Metazoa > Rotifera > Eurotatoria > Ploima > Brachionidae > Brachionus > Brachionus rubens. Next base: position 102,523 of record JAJVHD010000083.1, on the reverse strand, counting down.
TTTGTTTTCACTCTTATTTTTTTTTATGTTCGATTTGTTGATGGTTGCTATTTAGAAAATTTATCAACAATTATTTTATGTGATATTTATTCAAGCTATTTTTATGATTATTAGTAAAAATTGAAGCGTCATTGCTTTTCTTTTTCAATTTGTTGGAAACCGAACAAAATTTTTTTTCAATTTTTTGTTCAGTTTCCGAAAAATTGGAAACTATTTAACTAAAAAAAAATTATTTTTTGTTAGTTGAAAAAATCGATTTTAAAAATTAATCATTTTCTCTTTTGTTAATTAGTAAGCAAGTTTCAAAAATCACAGAACAAGAAAAGAAGACATAATTATCTTTTTTGTTGTTGTATGAAAAAAGTTCTAATTAATATTTGACAAAGAGACCCTCCATTACCAATACCTAAAAATTAATCATGCATAGCAAAAAATATCTTGTGTTGTTGTCTAACATTTTTTTATAAAATTAAATTTACGAAATTATGATTAGATCATAAATGCTCCTCTATTCACTTGGGAGTTTAGTTTTTTTGTTCAGAGTTTCACTCTTGAGAAATGATAACTACCTGCAATTTATTTCAAGGCTGATCTTCCAAGTCTAATTATAAAGCAAATTAATCATTACAAAATAATTAAGAGTCAAGTTACTTAATTTAAGATCGTATATCATCTTTTAAATCAGTTTGGAAGGGAATAAAGAAATTTTTTTTTTCGAAAAAAATCAATAATAATCTTGACTTGTTTACGTTCGATTTGGGATTAATTGGGATTAAGCTCTTTTTTTTTTTTTAAATGTGTCAAAATTTTAAAAGAATTAATAATTTTATTCTTTTTTGTTTTGAAAATGTTTGACATGTCTTGTAATACTCAATTTTCTTTTTTTTTTTAAGTCTGGGTTTTATTTAAATCTAGAACAAACTGTCCAGTTATGTTTTTGTTTTTTTTGCCAGTAATTTCGAATAATCATTTTTTGTTTATTTTAGATTTAAAGAAAAGATTTAAAAAAAGTTTTTCAATATGCATTCATTGATGGGAAAAATAAATAGAGATTCTCATTTTGGCAAAGAACCAGATGTAAGTATTTGAATAAAAGACTTTTTTTAAAGTTGAATCCTAACCCAAAGCTTTTGTTTACTCCTCTCATCCAAAGAGAATTTTGAAATTGTCATTTTTTTATTGACGTAAAAAAAAATTCTCTATTTGGTATGTGAGAAATTCATCGAGTGAACTCTTAATGATGAAAAACTCAATTATTGAGAGTGTCCCATGTATTTTATAAATGAATTCAGTATGAATTCAGAATCCAACTCTGAAAATAAGTGTAGTTTCCGCAATGCGAAAATTCCAGTTAGTTTCCGACCTCATTTTTAGATTCTCTATATATGAAAACATAGGGTTAGACAAGTTTTTAGGGGGTCCGAAAAATTATTTTTTGGACTAGTGGGGTCTGAAATTAGGCCGTCCTAAGAAAACCCTAAGCTGTTATACCATTTGATACAAATAGTGATCCGAGTAGAAAAACTGATCAAGTATTCTGATAGAGAATAAAGTTTTGTTTATTTTAAAAGGATTAACGTACGGAAAAAACAATTCCGGTGGAAAAAATGGAGAAAAAAGCAAATTTTGGTACATTTATTCAGTTTTTTTGGATCTAATTTTTTTATATGACCAGAAACACCATATTCATTATACAGATTCTGATACTAGACGAATTTCTGAACAAATTTTTAGGTTTACTTTTCTCATTTATTTTTATGGAGACTTTTATAATCCAAAAGTTCAATAAATTCAATCTTACAATGAGAAAATGTTATATTTTACTGTTTTCGACCTAAAATTCGTAATCAACGCATAACAATACCCTAGTTTCCATGTTAATAGCTAGATATAGACTTGATTGAAATAACTTTTTCGACCGAGAACACTGAAAATGACTGGGATAAAATTTTTTCAATTTTTGGTTGTTTTTTTTTTTTTTAAATTCTCCAAAAGTCACATGAATGGCATGGGTTGATTTTTTTTTCCAGAATTTCTACACGAGGTCAAGTAGTAAAAAATTTTTTTTAATTTTTAGTATAGAAATTTTATGGACGGTAATCGTTATGATTCGGCCCTATCATCTGAATCATATAAATCAAATGATTACTCAGCTCCACAAGGTGACAAAACAATAGTCGATTTGGATTTAATTGTCGAAAAATGGGTAATGTCAATGTGGGAAAAAACAAAAACAAAACAAGCTAGTAAAGTCGAATTCGAAGATCTTGAAGTAATCGTAAATTGGAGCAAAGTAGATTTGATTCAAGAAGACGCTAAATTTGAAAAACAAAGCAACGTCAATAGAGCTCCTAAACAACAAACACTTTTCAAAACATACTTTACAAACAGAACAAATCAAGAACAAGAATATTCGTTTAAAACCGATCGTACAACTCGTCAAACTTGTGGATTTACATTTGTAAAAGGATTTAGTCGTGAAAAAGAAGGTGGCATTACTTTTAAATTACCACAAGAAGTAGTTGAAATCGGTGGTGGTATTCGTAGTGAACATTCAATCGAGTGCGGTAAAGACCAAACTAAAGAAGAGGACATCACATGGGGAGTTGATAGTTTAATCCGTGTCAAACCGATGAGTCGTACTTGTGCCTCACTAGTAATTAACGAACAAGAGTTGACTCGTAACTTTACACTCGAAACAAAATTAAAAGGAAGAATAATGGTGACCTTAAATAATCGTAAAGAAAATAATCAACTAGTAAAATCATTTTCGGGTGATATTGTTGAAATAATAAGACAAGCAAGCGAAAAATTATGGCTACCACCAAATTCGAGTATTTTCGAAATAATTGATATCAATGGTACTAGATATGCTCGTACAGTTCTTAAAGGACAATGCAAGTTTAGATTAGGTGTCGAACAATTCGTTGAATTAAACGAAGAAAGTATTTAGATAACTTGTACCGATTTTATGTAAAGTTTTTTAGCTAGTTTTTAAATAATTTAACGCCTTTTTTTTCTAAATGAGTTTAAATAAAAGAAAATTTTTAAAAAAGTAAAAGGATTATTTATCTCAATCCAATAGATTAACAATCGTCGAACGATTGAAAAACGTTTAACTTTTAATTCAACTTTAGGAATATTTTAATTTAAATCCGTTTTGAATCGAATGGAAATGACTCCATTAGGAGTTTTGATGAATTCAATTTTGTATTTTGGTGAATCAAGGACTTATCATCAAGGTAAAACTTGCTATTTTTGACTGTTTAAAAAAATTTTTCCCTTCTTCAAATAAAATTAAAGAGTGTAAGAATTTTGTAAAATTTTTGCAAGCGGGGTTAAATTAAATATAGATCAAAACCATACGAATATTTCCATGTATTTTAAGATAATGGATAACCCGAAAAATTCAGGTTTTGGGTTCGGGTCGGAAATGTGTAACTAAGAAAATTTGGGTTTATATACCCAAAACCCAATTATTATCAAAACTAAAAAACCTATAAAATACCCAAATTTAATGGGTTACCCTTATCCTACCCAATACCTTAAAATTTAGGGGTACATTTGGATGGTCCAATCTACGTATTTTACGAAATATTTAAAGCAAAGGAACAACCCTTTAAAGCAAATTGATCAATCAAAGGGTGAATTTAGATTTTACTAGAATACCGAAACTTTACGGAACTTAATCAGAATATTTCACAACATATCTTTCCTGGTAATAAGTTTACGTATTTCAGAACATGTTCTGGGGAAACGATTTACCCTCATAATCTCTAATAAAGTGTGCCAACGATTTTGTAGGGCGCTAGAGGCTAATTGAATGAAAATTCAATGGTAAAAAATTGGTGTTTTAAGGGTTTGTCTTAATGCAACAATGCCAAAATTCCTTTTTTAAAGCTGTTGTAATTCATATCAACACATTCTTTGCTATAACAAAAATCGGAATTTATATTACCGTAAACCCTTGCTTAGTGGATAGGCAAAATCGCCTATTTAAAGCATTATTGAATTTTTGGCTATTGGCTTTCTTTAAATATTGGACTGTAAGTAAAAAAAAGGCATACCCTTCTCCGTACTACCGTACTCTACTTCTAAACAGCTTCTACTTAACTCTCTCTATTTTCAACTCTTCAATAATTGAAATAATTTTAGAAGTACCTTTTTTAGCCTTAAATTTCCTTAAATTCAAGTTATACATATTAAACACGGTTACAAACCCTTCAAGATCTCCCAGAAGCTGTTTAGGAGGAGGGTATTTCTTTGTTTCACTAACAGTGCAGTACATCTGACGATGGTCCAATTAAAAATTACAACTAAATTTTTCTGATTTCTATTCGTCTAATGATTTTTAGGGGATGGGTCATTAATCAAGAGTTTAAGGTAATTGAGTCTATGTAAAATCTAATTATCAATAATGCTCAAAGACAAGCTTTTTTTTGATTGTTTTTGATGATACAAGAAGCTTCTCTTGCAATTCCTGCTAATTCCGTTAAAACATTATTCGGAATTTTAGAACGTTTAAGGTCCCAATTGCAAATTTTTCTTCCATTGATTACGTTATGTGTTTCATACCAGAAACTTAGTTTCTTTAATTTTCTGTACGGATCAAACGAAATCATTGGTCGCACTCTTTTGTCAAAAGAGGTTCAAAATTCAAATATTTTTAGAAGTAATATTAAACTCTTAAAAAATTTTCATATGAGTTTTTCAAGCATTCTTTTACAAGTTTATTAATGAAGTATTTATTATACCTTTGCCTGAATTTTAATTTTCAACATATGCAGAGAGTAATCCCAAAATTCTATAATTTCAAATTATGTACTCTTATGATTAATTAATAATTTTGCAATTTGTTTATAAAAGTTAAACACTCAAGGATTTGAAAATCGTTTTAATCCAAGTGGACTTGAAAAAAAAATTGACCTTTATAAAGGACTTGTAAGACAAGTTTAATGATTATCTTTATACAAAAACATACTTAATTCAATATTCCTTAAATCTGTGCAATCTATGCAAGGTAAACAACAATTTAAAAGATATCAAAACAATAACTGAACAAAACAAAAACTCTTGCAATCAAACTCTCTCTCTGCACTCGATTTTATTTTTGAATAATTAATAAGCACTAAAAAAACATAAAATTTTGCGAATTAAGGTTCTTTTTTATTTAAAAAAAGTCTTTTTTGTTGTATTTAAATTCATAATTTTATCATTTTGGAGAGTAGTGATTTTTTTTTAACAGAAATTCGAATCACTTCTTTATGTTCATTATTAATCATTTTAATAATCACTTGACTAGCATAAATATAATTGAAACTATAGTGAATTATTTTATTTTAGGATTCAAAATAAAAAATTTGAAATCATTTCAAAATGGCCTCTGAAATTAAACCATCTTGTAAGTAGAGTCTTTGTTGATTGTTTAGCTGTTTTTTTTTTATGAAATGTTTTTTAGTTGCTTACGAAGAAAAAAATGAAAAAGCCGTTTTTATTTTGGTCATCGATGGTCTCAAAGTAAATCGATCATTTTTGTTAAAAAAACAACCATCAAATGGTATGGTTCAAAATCAAATAATCCAAGATCAATCGATTAATTTTTCAATTCAAATGAACGACACAAAAAAAGTCTATCGGTTTAATATTAAGCGTTTGCCCGGTCGAATTAATGTAGATAAATGTAAAGTAGAGGTAAATTGCTTTAATAATGAGGATTTTTTTTAGTTCAATTAAATTTTTCTTTTTTAAAGTTTGATAAAGATAAAGTTATCATTTCATTGCATAAAATGGAAGTTGAAACATGGAAACAATTTATCGAGACCGATTTTGAAACGATACATTTAGTTAAGAGTTAAAGTATGCTCGAGGCTACTTAGTCGAATGAACATTTTGTTTAACAAAAATTTAAACTCTTGTTCTTTTTAATTAAACAATCAAATTAGTTACTAACAGCCGATTTCTTGCATTTATTGTTTTATTTATGTAAATTTGATTTTTAAAAATAATTTTTGATTAAAAAAGTTTTTAGTGTGCATTTAGCTTAACCAACTAGAACTTGTTTTTGTAAAGTTTTAAATCATTTTTTTTTTAAACCGGACATAAAAAATTTTGCAAAATAAAAGCTTAAACTTCCACACTATCTTAATTTGTCATTTTTGACATAATAGCTGTAATCTACGACCCAAAAAACCCCAGAAAATCATTTTTTTCATGGGAATAAAAAGTCACCCCTTCTACCTCTACCCCACCGCTTTTTACAGCCAAATGACGGGGTGTTCAACTTTAACAATTAACACTAGAAGCACCAACGAGTCATTTTGACTCGTTTTAAGATTAAAAATTCTTTTTTCGATCTTTTTTAATTTTGCCTGTATTATGAAACTTTGCACAAGTGATTTTTTTTCGCGGAGATACATTTTAAAAAAAGAATTAGCCCGCTATCATTATTGGTTTTAATAAAAATAGTATGTATACCTAGAAGCACCAAAACGAGTCATTTTGACTCGTTTTTTAAAACAGTATTTCGATATGAAATCTTAGAATTTTTGTGAATCTAAAATATGATTCTGAAATTAGAAGAAATTTCCTACAAGATTAGCTTATTCTATGTTAATGATCATTTTTCTCTCGAAAGAAATTGACGACCAAAAAAGGGGTTCAAAACCAAATTTTTCGATTTATTTTTTTTTTTTTAAATTGTAATTTTTTGTTAAATTTTTTTTTTCATTTTTTTTTAAAATTTTTCTTGACAATTTTTGATTGTAAATATATTTCGAGAGAGAAATGATAATAGACCTAGAATAAGCTTGTATCGTAGGAAATTTCTTCTAGTTTCAGAATCATATTTTAGATTCACAAAAATTCTAAGATTTTATATCGAAATACTGTTTTAAAAAACGAGTCAAAATGACTCGTTTTGGTGCTTCTCGGAGAAAAAAATTTTGGTGCTTCTAGTGTTAAGAACTCATGACTTGAAAATGGAAACGAACAAAATATGGATTTACACTTTAAAGATGGTGATTTAAAAAGGGAAAGTAAAGGTCTGCGGGTTATTGAAAAAGAACTAGTATTTAAATTAGCCGCAAATATTGACTTGACGGAAATCAAAAAAGTTTTATTAACTCATCCTGCTTTTGATAAAAAAGTAAACTTCAGGATTTAGCTCGAAAGTATGGAAGAAAAATAATGTACATTTCGAGATGAATCCTGTAGTGAGGCTTTGGTGTCATCAAAAACGATTTGTAAGAACATACAACAATCAGACTTTTGTAAAAATGAAAAATTTAGCGATCGAGTTAAGAGAGAACTTCCTTAAGCTGGTTATTAACCTTCAGCTTGAAAATTTGTCAAAATTTAGAGAATGTTAATGGAAATCTTTGAAAATTCTTACCAAATCTAATTCCATTCAAATTTCCAAGTTTTAAAATTATCTTTTTAACATCTTAATTATCAACGCGGGCGACATTTTAATACTTAACACAAGTTTAGTTTAGGTTATGCAGTTTACCTAAAACTTATTGGAATCTCAAGTCAAAACCAAAAGTTATTGGAGCTGCAACAGGATCTAAACTTTCTGATGGAATGGGCTGAGGTCAACTGAGCTGAATCTTTCAAGGTGTTAAGCTAATAGGATATTGGGATATATTAAAAATTCATTTCTATATTTGGGTAAACAGACACTAAATCCTCTACATACAGCATTGGTGAGGCGAGATTTGAACACACGCCGTTAGTACTTGGTGTTCATATTATAAGGCAGATGTAAAAATTTTAAAGAAAGTTCAAAGAAGAGAAACCAAATGATCAAGTCGATCAAGGCTATACCATACGAGTTACGTCTAAATGAACTCTAAATTTTCTCTCAAATCGTGTGGCTTCAATTTGGAATGGTCTGTCTGAAGAAGGAGTGTCAACGATTTTAACAAATAGTTTCTAGGCTGCTATTGATAAGAAAGTGTTTGGAATGTCGAGAAGCAATTACTGGCAAAGCCTTTAAAAGGCTAAACGCACGTTGGTATGGCTTGTCTATTACTAATAATTTAGATTTTATTAGTAATAAGTAAAAGATATCGAAACCAAGACTTATTGGCTTTCAAAATTTTTTCAAAGGTAGCAAAAAATTGAATCCGTATAAGAGCAAAAATCTGCATACAATAAACAAGTCATTTAACTCGAATTTTAAATAAAATTCGCGCAATACAAAATTAAAACACTATCTAAATTTTGGATTTTCGACTCGATTTTCTTAATCTTCATGACCGAAAACTTAGGGTAAGGCAAAATTTTAATGACGTTCAAAAATTTTTTTTATTGGGCCAGGGGGGTCCGAAGTTAAGATACCCCTAAAGAAGTATTTCATTTTAAAACGTTTCGTTAAAATCGAAAAAAAACATATTTTCTGATAGAGAATCGAATTTTCACACGTTAAGAGAAAACAAGTCGAAAAAAGTATATAATTCCGCGGAATATTCCGGGAAAACAGCAAATTTTTAGGCATTTTTTCAATTTTTTCGGATCTACTTTTTTGTTTACCCATAAACATAGGCTTTCTATACAGATTCTGAAACTAAACGAAATTCAAAAATTGTATGTTTTACTTTTTTCAATTTATTTTTACTTTCTGTTTAATCAAGGCTGAAATAAAGTAAAAAAAATCAAAATTCACTAAGAGGATTTTCATATTTTTGACCATAAACTCAAAATCATGAAGAGTTTTTATAAAATATTCGATTTTGGGTATTGAAAATGGTCCAAAAAAGGTAATTTTTTGGAAAATTGAAAGAAATTTTTTTTCTAACCAGTCTCTACTTGGAATATGTTATCAAGCGCTTAATTGCGCTGGTATCGACACAGTTCATACTGCAGTTTTTTTTACTACTACTACTTTTGCATGTATTCTAGGGTTTTATTTTCCATATAGGATTTAATTTTGATTCAAGCGAAACGTTTTAAAATGAAAAATTTTTGGCCCCCACTAAAATTTTGCCTTAAGGCAAAATTTTCTTATAAGTATTTTCCCAGGATCTTATAAGTTCTTAAATAAGATTTTTATCAAAATCTTAATCAGAACTTGGGGTCTAAAGATTCTTTAAGTTTCCTTTCAAGATCATCATAAGATCTTGATAGGAATCTCAGTCTTGCAAGATCTTACAAGATCTTAAATAAGAATTTAAACCTGGATTACCCTAGGTTTTCGGGTATGGAGAATAAGAGTCGAAATTCCAAAATTAAGATAGTGTGGTACTTTTGCATTGCCAGAACTTATTAGAAAAAAAAATAATTTACTGAATTTATAATTTAATTTAAAAAATTTTGCATAGTTGCTAAAGCGTAACTTGTTTTGTAATTAGTTATTTATTCTATCGGAATTTAAATTTAAAGAAGCAAAAACAAACTATTAATTTACATTCGCATGAATTCATATTATTTTGAATTTATTAAATGAGAAAATAAATTAAATTCTAAGAAAAATAACAAAACCTTAAAAAATATTACCAAAAATACTTGGGTACAAACGTATTCTCAAAACACGTTACCATAGCAAAACAAAAAAATTTACGCAAATGACCAAAAATTATGAAAATTTGAAATTTTTCTTTTAACGTTTGCTGAATCAGCATTTTGAAAATTATTTTTCTTATTCATCTTAAGACAATATTTACGTCAAGATTTTATATGGTACCTAGATTACATAATTGAGAAAATATTTTTTTTTTTTTTTTTACATACCCATACGGTATTTTGACTTGCATCAGAAAATTTTTAAAAGCAACTCTTAACGCTTGGGCCTCAGAAATGTAAGCAAAGTTTAGACATTTAAAGAGTCGTTCCTTTACATGTCTTTACCCTAAAGCCAATAAGTTTTCAGTTGGGTCTCTTAAGTATTCAAATTCACTTTTTCATAATCTAAAAATTTTTAACATTTTACTACTCTTTGCAAGTTTAACTAAAGATGCTGAATCAAGTCTCTAGTGCAATAATGATGCTCAATTTTCTAATCATTTTAATTTCAGCATTCAAAATTTTATTATCCTTAGTGTTATCTTGTCTATCTTGATAAAGTGCAGCATAGAAACTTTGCCTAAGCAATGCTCCGAAACATGTCAACTTATTTCAGAAATCTACTGTATTGAAGACTCTCCAAATACTTTAACATCAAGCATCCATCTATAAATTTCAATCAAATAAGATTAGTCTCTTTTTGTAAGGAATCTAATCGCTTAAAATTTCCTGTCCTTAAAATATTTTTTACTTTTTCAGGGAATGAGTAATCAGCGTTTTTAAGACCGTTTAAAATAAATATTTAGAAAAAATATTCTTGTAGCAGTAAAATAATAAAGCTAATATAATATTTTAAATTAAAAATAAGCCAATGCAACAAACTAAAATAAATAATTGTAAAATCATAATTTATGCTGCAAAAGTAATGAATATCGATTGAGTAATAATCTCATTCTAGAGGCAATTTAATTTTAACTGATAAAAAAAAAACACAATGATGGTACATTAAAAATGAATTCGTGTAATATATTTACAAAATTTAATTTTTTTTTAGAAGTAAAAAATTGAATATTTGTTTAGGGATCACAATAAACCAACAAAAAGTAATAGAATTTAGCTTTAGAGTTTTATTTTGTTTTAATATTTTAAAAAAATTTAGAACAAACTTTTTTATCTTAGTTTTTTTTTAAAAAGCAAAACTTAAACTTTTTATCAGTTTCGAAAATTTTGGATTTCAAGTGTTTTTTTATTACTCGAGTTGACTCTTCTTAACTAACACATTTAACTTAATAATATAATGGGATTTATAAAATTTTCGACATAATTTTTTGGAATTACATAATTTAAGTAAGGAAAAGATGTTTTATTATAAAATTAAAATTTTGAGTTTGAAAATATTGACTGACGCCTAATCACACAATAGGACATTAACAACTGAGAAGTTGTTTAGGTTTGCCTTGGTTTTCAGTAAATTATCAAAATTTCGTTTCTGAAGATTCAAATTCTCCTCAAATATTTTCATTATTTTTCTAAAATTTTCATTTAGGCAAAATTTTTTTTTAATCCAATTATTCAAAGGATATTCAGCCTTTAAAACATTTATTCGACTATTCGATTCGAAAATGGGTGTCTATTTACAAAATTTAAGAGAGGTTACAACGAGTCTCAAAAGCGTGGGTAGTTAATCGACGCCGATATTTGGATTGGCCGTCGACGCAGGATTTTGATTAAATTTGGATCAGTCGAAGCAACAACTAAAATTTTTTTGAGACTCTTACCGAAATAATCGAAAAGACGTATTAAACAAGGCTGTGAGAAGATATACAACTTGAAATCTGTAGCGATATACCATAGCTTTCAAGACGGCTTGAAATTTGTTTAGGTTTAGATATTATTGTTCTGTGGAACGACTAATTTCTATATTTGTCAATCTTATACCCACATCCTGCTTAAATCGGATCGGTATACCCTCAAATTAGGACCGTCCGAAGAAAGTTGAACTGCTCACTCGCAACAAATGAACTATTGAGATTCTTTCAACCTCGATAAATCTAACTAATGACAACATTTACATTAAAATTGAAGCTCAAAATTTTTCATTAAAAAATCATTATTGAAATAATAAAGTTAAAAAAAAATTTTGTTTGATGCTTAAGGCCTGCATGTAGTCCATGTGCATGCAGCCCTTTATCATCTATATTATGCTCAAATTTAAAATTTTATTTTTTTTCCAAATTAGAAAATCAAATGAATATCTTACCAAAAGAGTTTAAATGTTTGTTTCAAAACTCTGTTTGGCAAGAATAATATTCTCCGAATTTTTATTTTTAATTTTATTTTTGTTCAAAATATGGTTTATTATTTACATTATATCAATAAACAGTCCATGGTCAAAGTCATATTATTATTTGGATACAGACGAAAAATTTTTAAACGATTTAAATCAATACTTTAATCAAACCAAAAATAGTATACACCAAATAAAACAATGGAAAGAGTCCAATTTTAAACTAGCCAACTTGGACTCGCCAAAAAGCCCCTTTTTCAACAATCTAAATCTAGTCAAAAACACTTTAAAATCGTCGTCTTCAGTCTTATGTATAGGCATTATGTCAAAACAGCGAAAAATCGACTATGATAACTACCCTCTCAAAACAGTAATGTCTTTAATAACTCGTATACCTTTAAAATATCAAGATAGAGTCCTTATGACTTTGTACAATGTCGATTCAATTTCGTTTACCGATCGGTCTGATTTAAAAGACATAATTGACATTATACAAATAGTTGATTTGAAACAAAATGTTAGTGATCTAGTCCTTAATTTTACTCTCATGCGTAAAGTTAAAGAAGCAGCTGATTATGTTACAGTATTGAAACAGTATTACAAACAAGATATTTGTAATTATACACTTTTAATTGAAGACGATACGATTGCATGTTTAAATTGGTATGATAAAATTATGAAAGCAATTGATGAAATTAAAAATGAAAAATGGTTTTGTTTAAAGTTGTTCACTAGTTTTAGAACATTCGATTGGGGTTTTCATAAGACATCAATTTTATTCTATTTTATTAAATTCGTAATTTCTATTTTTGTTGTTGTTAAATTGTTTAAAATTTTATTTTATTACAAAAATCGTTTTGTTGAAAATTTTTTTAATCTTAAAATGTCAACGAAAATATCAAAATTTAGTCTTGTACTTTTAATAATAAACGGAATTTTAGTAGTCATACGCTTTGGTGAAATAAGTATAAGTCCAATTGGTTATGGTGTTAAGGAGTATACGAATGGTTTCAATTTAGTAGCAACTCTTTATCCTAAAACAAAATTATATTTGTTAAGCGAATTTATTGAATTGAATGTTTTGGATTATGTTAAAGGTAAAAGTAAATTTTTTGTACCCAAAGATGAAGCAATTGAAGGGTTTCGAAGACTTTATAAATACAAAGAATTTACACTTGAACCATCCGTATTTCAACATACTGGTATTCAATCATCGCTAGGTGATACACGAAATCTAAATGGTGTTAGATATTCACAATTATCACCGTTTCAGTCGTATTCATTTTTAAAAGAATATAAACATGATATTGCCTTTGATCCTAATTTTTGGATTTCCTAATAAATATTTAAAAAAAAAATTTTCAAGTTAAATCTCGTAAATCCTTCTACAAAACTGAAACAAATGAGATTGTTACCTCGCTTGAGGTCAAAAAAGAAAAACTGTCTCAGAAGAGTTCAATCATGCTAGGGAGTACATGTCAACAGATCAATCAGGAACTGTCGGAGTGTACCGGAAATTCAATCGACTTGTTAGATAGCTTAAAAGAAAGCCTATGTAGTCTATATTTTTGTGTTGTAGTAAAAAAATTAAAAATTTTCCGTTAACCACCCACACCTGGTATTGTATTTAAGTGTCAATAAATGGCCAATGACTTAAGCACTAATGAACCTGTTAAGCTTTAGTTGTTTTTTTAGTTGAGACAAACTCCGTTTCATTTCTCCGAGACTATTCGTTTACTTCTTTTGGTTGTATGATTAAGTGCATTCTTTTTCCTAAATGAAATAGGTTCTTTTATGGCAGGTTTTTTCATTAATTGAGGGAAGACTTTTTCAAAGAATTTATTTTTGTTGAAGAAATTACTCTTTTGTATTTAGTTAAAATCCTAAGCCTTGACAACAAATAAATGAAAATAACCCGGTAAAAAGGTCAAAAATTTTAGAATGTCTAAAAAACCATTTTCTTCCTGATGCTTTGGTGGTCTCTTATTGATGATAATTGGATTTTTGGATCGCCAAATTCAGCATTCGACTGATTTAAAATAAGAACTCGTTACTACTTTTATTCTGAGAAAATTTCAAGGCTTTCCAAAGCCTCCTTCAAATACTTATGTGGTTCGGCCAAAAGTGATATTTTCTGGCTGAAATTTTCCACTTGTATAAATATTTCCTTGATTTACAACGACCTGAAATGAAAGGGTTTGGTATTTCATTTCCAATCGAGCCCAATAAATTTTAAGCTTCAGAAGTCTTTATTTTTTTGAAAATGTATGTCCTGTAGGCCACCTCATTACCGTCAATTGAGATTCGAGGTTATAAGAGCAAGGAATTTTAAAAATGGTTAAAATGAAAAAATTATAGGGAGTGAGGGTCTTGGCTTAAATTCAAAAAAAATTTCAGGTCGATTTTTTAATGCACTTGGCGCAAAAAATTTACTACCCAAAAAATTTTTGACACCCGAAAAAAACGGAAAATAAATTTTTTTTGCAAATCTAAACCAACCAGGCGATACAAAACTTCAAGAGCTTTCTAGCTTTCATATTGGTTTATTAAAAAATTATTTTTTTCCTCTTAGATTTCAATTTTTTCGATTTTTTGGAGCTTTGACCCCCTTGTTGACCCCCAAATTTTACCGATTGACTCCCAATAGACCCCCAATTTTCTGATAGAAAAGACTTCGAGCTGTCCAAAAAAATAGGTCTCGACCTCTCAACTCTTTGGGTTTTTGAGATATTTTGGTTTGAAAAAAAAGTGGCCTCAAAAAAATTTTTCAGAGCGGGAGTCTATGTTAGCTAGCCCTCTAATTGTCTGACTTAACTAAATCGTTACTTTCAAAAACTAAATTTATTTTAAGCAAATCATATGACATAGATTCGTGTAGAGAATTTTCAGCTTTACAAGCTGAAGAGTAGAATAAAACATGGCTAGGGAAATAAGAACCTCCTTCTAGAACCTCATCTTTTTTAAAATTTCTTAAATATCAACAGGGCCATTTGCTCAAATTCACATATTCTAAGTTTTTTCGCATTTTCGCATATATCGCTTGTTTTGAGCATTTTTCGCATAAAATTTCACATATTAATCGCATATTAGGATCCCCTTTAAAAGCATATTGGGTTGGGCCTATCAAAGCTAATTCTTTTCAAGATGATCCAGGGGTAACAAATAAAAAAATTTCTACACCAGGCTGGTTCAAAAAATATTTTTAACAAAAGAGCCCTTCTCAATTTAATCAAAATTTCAAAACTCCCCCGCTATCGTTTGCAAAGACTTTTTTTGGCATGAATTAAATCTTATTTTTCAAACAAGCGGTTTTATTTATTCAATCATTCAATTAAAATATGTAGTAGGGTTAGATGGTAGTCGAGGCGTGGTTTAAAACATGGTATTTGGGTTTAAGTGCACGCATCTCATTGCAAGGGTATACGGTAAGAAAGAAAACAAGGGTTTGTTTTAAAGAACGATTTTCAAGAGAGTTATTTTCCTTGGAAATTTTCGCAAGATAATAAATTGATCGAATCAACTTTGAAACTTTTGACTTGATTTTTTTTAAATTTTCACCCTCCTCCTATTCCGGGTTCGTGTATAGAAAATATTTAAAAATTAACTCCCGACGATCCAAGCAATTGATCGCTTATATTCCATGTTTACAATCGATTTTAAAATTTCAAGAAATAAACACCCTCCTATACACCCCCTATTATTTTTGCACATGAATACATTATTTTTGATGCTCTTTCAGAATCTGCAGTCCTTTTTTCTCTATCTTTTTTCCTTTGGGCTACAGAAAACGAATTAAAAATCAGCGATTATTAAGCAAAAAGTTGCTAAAATACAAAGCAGCATCATTGACTCATGAATTTACACTTTAAACAATAAGAAAAAAAATTTCTACTTGGAATCAAAAAATTCAATGAACCTATAAGGCAAACGAGTTTTATCAAATAGTTATGTTATACGTACAATTCCGATACCTAATTAACGTTCAGTCGTAAATAAGCGACCAGAGGGTAAATGGGGGTACTATTGTGTAGAACTTTTGATGCTGAACATCCTAGAATAGTTTTTTTAAAGCTTTCAAAATAAAGATATTACACCCGGGTGTATACAATACTGGTCATTCACGAATTCCAAAAATGAACATTCATGAATGTTCATGAACATTCATGGAGCAAATGAACCTTCATGATCATTCATGAACGTTCATGAATATTCATGAATGTTCATGAAAAGGAAATAGGCTCTAACTGATGTTCAACGCTTTTCATGAACGTTCATGAATGATCATGAAGGTTCATTTGCTCCATGAATGTTCATGAACATTCATGAATGTTCATTTTTGGAATTCGTGAATGACCAGTATTGTATACATTAGAACCATTTTTGCTTAAATTTTCTAATTTTCCAATTACAAAAATGGATTCATTTTGGTCAAAATTTTGTCTAGTTTTCGAATCTGTATAGGATAATGGTAGATATTCAGGGAGTAGATACAAAAAAAAACTGAAAAATGCATGAAATTTTCGGTCTCGACAGCATTAAAAATTTGCACCCTGAATATTTTTACGGTTGTACGATTGTACTGTCTAGACTATTCGTCAGTTTTATATATTTTAATGTAATAACCTTGATAACTAATTCATAAAAATTTTGTACACTAAAGTACATATTTTTTAGGGGTATTTTATTGAAGAAATATTCAACAATCGAATCGTACAATCATCGTACAATAGAACAACCGTACTAAGCTTCATGTTGACTCAACCTTTTTATAGCTGAGATTATGGGCTCAAAAATTTGTGTAAATTTATGCAATTAAGTAAGTTTATACAAAAGCATGAAGCTCTAAAACTTTTTCTTTAAATTTTTTTGACCTCCGTTAAAAAATTGGCTTTTCTAAGTTTTCAATTATGCAGATTGAGAATTTGCTGTCGAAAATCCAATATTAAGATAGTGCTGTATTTCAGACTGGCGCGAACCTTAAGGGTAAACTATTCTCGAAACAAAGGCAAATCACAATGGTAGGGAGAGACACACAAAATTGATCATATAGATGTTTATTAAGAACCAAGAAAAGCAAATTTAAGTTAAAATTTTACTTTAAAAACATAATTTTTTGACTTTTATTTGTTTTTTATTGAAAATTTAAACAAAAATGGTTCTAATGAAAATTCATGAAAATTCATGAACGTTCATGAAAAGCGTTGAACATCAGTTAGAGCCTATTTCCTTTTCATGAACATTCATGAATATTCATGAACGTTCATGAATGATCATGAAGGTTCATTTGGTCCATGAATGTTCATGAACATTCATGAATGTTCATTTTTGGAATTCGTGAATGACCAGTTTTGTACATTTAGACAAAAAGGGAATGTTCTTTTTCAAGGATCATTTTTTTTTGTTCTAAATTTAAGTCCTAAATTTTTTATTAATTTGAACCATTTCAACTTAAAATTTAGTGAGACCGTCATTTTGGACGCTCACATATTCTTGTAGATGAAAACTTACTCTACAAAACTAATAGCTTTGGATCAAATATGGTAGAATGGGTAACTTTCTACCTAAATAATCCTCTATTACAAATGGAACAGTCAAATACACTTTTATTCTTAATCGATTGCGTCAGACAAAATCAAAGACATAAAACAAAATAATAATAAATTCGCGTTTAATAAAATTAGTAAATTATCATAAATTTTATTAAAATATCGACGGAGGGGTACACTCGTTGTAGTTATTTCTCAACACTCTATCGAAAAAAAAAAATTGCTTGATCATATACACAACAACTAAAAAAAGCATACAGAAAAACGAGAATTAATTATACAGAATAGCGTTATTGCTAAATCAGTATATTAACCAAAAAATAAATTAAAAAACTTGAATAAAGTTGAACTAAATCTTAAAAAAAAAAAATATTTTTTTTAGACTTATAAAAAAATGGTATAGGATTTTTTAAAAACAAGTAGAGTGAAACATTAATCGAAATAAATAAAAGAATGCATTCGATTGTTATGAACACTAGTCGATATGGAAGTGCAACAACTAGCTCAACATCATCATCGAAATTAGGAATTAATTTGTTAAATAGTATTTTAAATCAGTACACAAATAAATCAAATCTAGTTCAGGACAAAAAAAATACCTTATTGAACAAGTTAAGAATTATTTTGACCCAAAGTGTACCCGGTTGTACGACTAATCGACTACTTTGTTTGACTAATGGTATTTTTCAAACAACACATCGTTTGCCATTTTTTCTATTCGGAAACACATTTTTAACTAGTTTAATACCATCTTGTTATGAACTACCTCTTTTAACAATCGATTATCAATTGACATCGAATAAAAATTTACATTTAATTACCGCATATTCGGGATACTCGAAAAGTTATTTGAATCAAAATTTTAATACAAATATTAAAACGACTCGAATTAGTTTTCAAGATCCATGTGTTAATTTACAAAGTAATAAAAAAGGTGTTATCGGTGATGATGCGTGGTTTATTGCAAGACATAAGAAAATAGATGTTTTAGGCGTGGCTGATGGAGTAGGCGGTTGGCATGAGTTCGGCATAGACCCGTCTAAATTTTCATTTAATCTAATGAAAACATGTAAACGTCTTGTCGAACAAGGTTTAGATCTTAAAATTGATAATAAAACACCAATTGATCTACTCGAACAAAGTTACAAGACTTTATTGGAAAGTAAAAATAACAAATTTCTCATTGGTAGTAGTACAGCTTGTATTTTATTATTTCATCATGATACAAGTTATTTACACACATGTAATTTAGGTGATAGTGGATTTTGTGTTATAAGAAATAATAAAATAATTCATAGATCTCAAGAGCAACAACATTATTTTAATTCACCATATCAGATAGCAATTTTACCAATTAATTCTGAACATACGGATGCAAGAGAAGAAGTTACGAATCGTAATAATGATAATTTGATAAATGATAGTCCCGAATCGGCAAATACAAGTTCGATTGAACTTGATGAAGGTGATTTTATTCTAGTGGCCACTGATGGCCTTTGGGATAATTTAACAGAGTCTCAATTACTGTTCGAGATTTCAAAAATTAAAGTAAGTCTCAAAATTAGTTTAAGTATGATTTGATTTATTTTTATTTTTTTTCAAGAAAAATTGTTTGATTGAAGAACTTGAAAGAGCGGCTAATAATTTAGCTCGTAAAGCAATTGAATTAGCACTTGATCCAGATTATATATCACCATTTTCTCGAGCGGCTAAAAAGCATGGTATTAATATAAAAGGCGGTAAGCCAGATGATATCACAATTCTACTTGCGAGAGTTTCAAAATGATATTTTCAAGAGAATCTAGAAAATTAATTTATGATAGCGTCCCAAGTTAATATTTTTTTTTTGTTTTAAGATTTTGACCTAAAAAAATAAGATTCTATGTTAACTTTTTTTTTTATTTATTTTCTATTTGGTAATTTAATTGTAAATTTTTTTCTCAAGTTAACACTGGCTTTATAAAAAAAAAAATTTTCGACTGAAATTTGTTTTGATTATAATTTTTGATTTAAATTTTTGATCCGATTTAAATAAATTCTTTGATTTTTTAAATTTGGATTTTTTTGATCGATTTTCGCCCGATTGTTGTGCGTGTTAGCATCTTACTCTTGGGATAGCTGCTTCTAAATTGAAAATTTAGAGTCATATTTAATTTAAAATAATCGTTCATTGAGATTCATTTACATTATGAAAAAAGATAACCTAACAGACGACATGGTTCATTTTGATCGGCAAAAAATCCTGAGATCCAAATCAAAAGATTTATTGAAAGGTTTAATCTTTTTTTCTAGACCGAGGAGCTCTAAAAGCTGAAATCGTTTAAACACTTGCTGAAAGTTATTTACTCCCTCGTGCCTTCGGTCGAAAAGTAAACTCAGATTCGTCATTCAATTAAAACCATTTCCAAATAGAAGAATTTTTCTTTCAAACAAAAATTTTATCATTGAACTCTCGCTCTTAACTCGATTTTTCAACAATGCTTGATGTTTATTATGCTTGTACTGCTTTTTACCGGACCTGTTAAAAAAAAAAGAGCGAAATAAAAGACTAGCAGAAAATTCTGATCTGAAAAAAGTATAATTTTTTTTGTTATTCAGTAACTTTTTCGAGATCAAGATCAAGAGGATGTGATTTATGGAGACTATTATTACTTTAAGAGGGATCTGTTTTAAAAAAAAGTATCCTTGAACATTGTCATAATTTTTAAAAGAAGTATTTTATTCTCCTTTTTGGCAATTTTTTTGAAGCTGAACTTCTAAGATTTCCTTTTTTTCCGCCTGAAAGCTTGATGTCGCCTCAGTTTCAAATAGTTTCGAGTTGGTGCTCGATTGCTTTTTAGAGCTTTTATCATCAATTTTTTCAATTCAAGAGAAGAACAGGGGCGTAGCCAGAGTTTTTCAACTGGGGTGAGGGGCTCAGTCCCCCTTCTTTTTTGATTCAAGGGGCTCAAATCCTTACTCAAAACCTATCTCTTCTTATAACAGTGTAGCTTGGATGAGAAAAAAAACTATTCGGGATGGATTCATCAAGCTTCGTTTCATTAATCGAAATTAAATCATAGAGACCTAAAGAAACCACTTCAAGGAGTTCATTCTTTTTGACGAAAAGGGAGTTAACATTCAAGTGTAAGATTTTCAAATTCCCTAAATTTTTACCCCCAAATTCCTTAAGATCGTCCATATAGTTCGGGAACAAAGGAGTATTAATTCTTTGAGAAAAGAAATCATCATCAAAATTGAAGACTAAAGGAAGAAGATCACCGTGGTAAGGTGTTGGGTCAATGGTTATCAGGTCAATTCGTCTAGTCTTCTTGTCCTTTTTTTTAAACTTATTTTGGCTCAATGTACCACACTGAAGCAAATGCTTTTTAAACCAAGACTGGTTAACATAGGGTTTAGAGCAATTAGGACATGTAACGATTTCCTTAACAGGTTTTACCATGATAACAAATTAATCTTCGATTTACAAAAATTTATTTACAACAAAAAGAATAAAAAAAAAAAAAAAAATTAACAACAAAATTGGAAATTTACAATTCTAAAAGACAAATATTAAATAAATACCTCAATCATAATTTTTAAGAATGATGGTACATTTGAAAGCACACTTGAAATTTGAAACTTGCAATCAACGGAAAAACTCGAGTGTTGTGAAACAACTAACGAACGAATGAATCTTGTTTGAAAACGACTCAATCGAAAGGTAATCTCACACTCTTTATTACTGAAAAATTCAGTAGTAAAGATCCAGTGTGAACGCCGAAAATTACCAACGAAAAGTGTGACTTTTTGAACAAAAATTAAAATTTGAAATTCGAAATTTTCTTTGTATAAATTTTTGAACAATTATGTTCACCTAATACGTGAACAACCGGTGTTCACGGTTTCAGTGAATATTGTGTTCACCTAATATTTTATTGACGTTAAGTGAACCCAAAAAAATTGTCTTTATAGAAAACTAAATTTAGGTGAAAATTTTTAAAAATAGGTGAATACTTAGGAGATTTGGTGAACGTAAAAAAATTAGAATACCCAAGTTCCACAAGAATATCAAGTAGTGTTGTCATTTTCAAAGTTCGAACTTTTTTTGACAAGCGATAATAATACATTGAAAATATTTAAAACAATACCAGGACACGATGCTTAAACCTCTGATCATAAGCTCTCTAATTTGTACTGATACCAACAATATAAATAATAATATGATTTTGTACTTGAAGATTAAAAAATAACGAAAAAGTTCGAACGACAACACTAATATCAAGAAGCCGAAAAAATGGAAATGGACTCTGCTGATGCTGGTGAAATGATTATGAATCTTTGGTTCTTTTTTTCCAAATAAATACCCTTTTCACTATTGAATTTGTGGCAAGCAATGTACTGACAAGTCCGAAACTGGTGAACTAAACCATTTTGATTGAGTTAGAGAAAAATTTTAGGACTAAAATAAAACTAATGCAAATAAAAAGTTTTACAATTGTTAATCTTGATACTAGACTAGAATATCAATGATCAAAATTAAGAGAACATTCCAAGTTTTAAGTGAACACTCTTGCCTTTTGATCAACATTTTTTATTATTTAGGTTCACTTAAACCTCAACAAATTATTAGGTGAACACAATGTTCGCTGAAACCGTGAACACTGATTGTTCACGTATTAGGTGAACATGTGTTCGCATAACCGAATAGATCCAAACTTTCATAATATCTAATATTGAAGTTTTTGGTTTCTCAAAAAATAAATCTGAATCAAAGTAGGTATCAACATAAGAAATGATCTCAAATGAAAAGACCGAATGAATTAATCAACTGTTAATGTTGTCAAAACTCAAGAGAGTTGTTACCATTTGGAACTCTAGAACGTTTAAAATTCTGTACTCAACGTAAGGCCTCATCTTGAATAGCTGTCTAGAGTCCATTCTAAAAACAAGAAATTAAAGCAATTAAAAGCCCAAAGGACAGCACGAAAAATATTGTCAAAATACATCTGCCATTACTAGATATTTTAACCCTAGATTACTGTACTAAAAAGCACTGTTTAAAATCGCCTGTTACAACGGGTTAACGAAGCAACATCAATTATAATTCCGATACTTCAATTATTTTGATCGAATTAAATGGTTTATTCCACGTTTCTTCAATTTTAATCGTTTCGTGACAGAAATTTCAGTTACTAACACCACAATTTGATAAAACAAAACAAAAATTGGCATTGAATTTCATAAACTTGATAATATGCATTTTTACGTGATTTTATTCTTGCATTTAAAAAAGATCTCCTATCTTTTTTAAGTAAAAATAAAATTGAGTGCTCGTATTTGTCATGTTACATTTTTCATTTGAAATATTTATTCAGACTTTAATTAAATTTGAATACGAAAAAATAAAAAACTTAATTAACTTTTAAAAAAAATATAAATTCAACTGAAAAAAATTTCAAAAATATGTTCTTTCAAAATCGATTCATTCAATTCATATCATTTTTAAATAATTAAATTTGTTGTTTTTGATTTTCCTGTTTTTTTTTCCTTAAACGAAATAAATTATTCGGATTTTTGTTTTCTAATAATATTTTTAAGATTAAAATAGAATTTTGTTTTTGTCATTTGAAAAATTGATTATTTTAAATATTTTTTACCGATACCGTTAAACTAAACCGTAATAATAATCTTGAATTATTAAAATATGGAGGTCTTTAATAAAGGTAAAAAATTTTGATATCAATTTTTAAAATTTTCCTATATTTTTATACCAATAGGTCATGATTAAGCAGTTAATGATGATATTCAAGATTGCATGACTAAAAAAATTTTAAAGGAAGACCTCAATTTTCATAACCTATAGCGAGAAAATCATCGATCGATCTTTCAACCACATCGTTCTAATTCGAACAAAAAAGATACCCAAAATGTACCGTATAACCTTGATACGAAGTGTATGTTCTAATTATTTTTAATAGTAAAAGCTCTAATTATTATTTTATTATATTCTGCAACGAGCTTGTCTTGCGGGACTAGGGTTAAAATACCTAGATATGGCAGATCTGTACTGTTTGCGGGTGTAGTTGTAGAAATAAGAGTGAATAAAAGATAGTATTTGTACGATAAAACTCTATATTTTTTACAGTATAATTATTATTATTAGTACTGTACGGCTCCTTACCGTACCGGAGCGTACCTTACTATTACGTAACATACCATCCAACCGTATGACTGTACCGTTTTTTTAAATTTTTAAATTTTAACAAAAAATGAAGGATCTAAGTTTTTTTTTAAATTTTATTTTCCTGTACGGTACGTTGGACTGGTACGGTAAGATGGTACGGTACGGTAAGATGGTACGGTACAGTAAGATGGTACGGTACGGTACGCTCCGCTCCGTAATATGGGTATGTGTTATAGGAACCCGAAATCCGGATCCATGTTTTAGGGATGGCTGAAATATTAGATTTTATTAGAAATTTTTAAAGATATTAAAATAACTTCTTTTTGAAATTACTCAATAAAAATAATTAGTCTTAGATTTTACTTTTGCGTTGAAATGGGCGCTTATTATTATCCTATAAAGTACCGATAAAATTTCATTTAATTTAGACTCACAGTTTAGCAAAAGCAAATAAATATTTAAAAATTGTCTATCCGTCTAAATAATGTGTTGACTGTCCAGTGTGATTTCAAGTCATATTTTTTTTTAAAATTATATTTCAACAAAGTTTAATTCAAGCGTTTTAAGATTCATTTTATTTTCCTTAGTCTCCATTTTTGCATAAAATAAATTCAAAAATCGTCTAAACAAATAGTTTTTTGATTAATCTTAAAGTATTTGATCACAAAAAGAAAAAAAGAAAATTTCAATAAGTATAAAAGTATTTTTAACTTAAGGTTAATATTATTTATTTGTTTTATTTAAATTTTTTTGTTAGGGTCTAATTTAGCTTTTAGATTAACAAGTAAATGGTAGATTTTGTTTTAATTTTTTTTTTTAAATTTTTTAAAGAAAATTCTTAATTAGAGCTATTTTTTTTTCTAATCCCTTGTAAGAGAACACTTAAAAAATGTGAACGATAATAAAATGGAAAAATATTTGGTATTATATACAATGTTAAATATCAAACGTTATTTTTATTAAAAGGTTTACAAGTCATTCGAAAGAATCTTATTTATTTTAAATATTTTAATGGAATCACTTGCCGAAAAAATACTTTTATTTATAAATGATTTTGTTTCTCATAAAATGCTCTAAGACATTTTGTAGTTTATTAGCTTTTTCAATTCGTATGATATTAAACTTGAGGATCCGAAAATTCTACTTGAAAACAATTCAAATTTTTAATTTACGCTTTAATCATAATTAATCAGTCAATTTAAAATTAATGAAAAATTACTGTCAAGACTTACTGTAATATTTCAGTCCAAAAAACTGTTTTAGCAATGTCTATGGACGTTTTATCATTCTCTGTCACATTAAAATTTCAGTAAATTTTTTTTTAAATTCTTAGACGAAAGTGTTAATAAGCTTTAATAATTTAATAGCCAAGGTACAAGGGACTTTGGGACAATGATCCCTAACAGTTATTATAGAAAATTTTGAAAAAATATTAAAGGTCAGTGACATTTGTGTCTATAATAAAACTCAATTGGATAGATTTTTTTTTAAATAATCCTGTAACTATTCGGTTTCAAAAAGTTCATACATTGATAAATTAGAACTGAAAATTTAATGAAACTCCTTTGGATGGTACGTATATTAAAAAAATTACTATAACATAAATTTAAAATTTAATGAACCCAACCCTGTAATAAAAAGGAGTTTTCAGTTAGTTACATGTATTCTTTTAAGAAGAATACATAGGAGAATACTTTTGGGTTTATGATTTTTTAGACTAAATTTCCGCTATTTTCTTCACAAAGTATGGGCACAACGAGCTAACAGAAAATTTATGATGGGGTCTAACTAACTATTTCGTTCATTTTTTATGCAAATACCAAAATCTTTCTCGCAGGTTGTCTTCATAAACCTTTGATTGAAAATTGATCAATCATCGTAAAGTAAAAGCTCGAGTTTTAAGACATGTCGCAAATACCGAACTCAGAAAAAAGTTCCTATGTTTTTAAAAGGAAAGTTTTTACTATTTAAATAACTGTTACATAAACAGAGTCTATATCATTTAAGCGTTTAGCCTTTCAAGGCTTTTGCAGTAATTGTTTCGTGAAGTTCCAAACACTTCTTCATTTAGAAACTATTTTTCATAGTCGCTAACACTGCATTTACAGATAAACCATTTCAAACTGAAGTTACTCGATTTTATAGAAAATTGTAGCGGTATGACCCTTTCTTATTGATCTCACGTACTAATCATTAAGAAATCATTAAGAATTTTTCATGTTTCAGTAATTTGAAATTGACTTGGTAGTCGGGACTTTTAAGTATCGATTCGCTTCATTTTTTTTGCGTTTGATACGATTTTGATTTTGACCAAACTTTCGGAACTATGAGGTGCAAAGTCTGTCATAAAGCACTGTTAACACACATAGAACATTTTTGTGCCTTTTCATGCTATTTCTTTAAGAATTATGTGATTTTCAGTAAAAATCTAATATTCAATACTAAAACAAACTAATTAGTGCATTTTTGTGTGTAAAATTTTCCGTGTAAAAAAATGGCGAATCTTGTTTTTTATTTGAGGGAAAAAGTGATTTGACAGGATAATTAAGGGATCAAACAATAAATCTCATTGAAAGCTTTAATAAAATGTAATTTTATACAGGTAAATCATATTTTATTCCTACAAAATCCACAATTAACTGCAGTAATCGTAATATTTTTGTCGGTCATTATACTTTCTCATACAAGAGTGAAAAACATCTATTATTTTATTAAAATCAACCAAAAGAGTATCTGATGAAATTGTGCACTTTGAAATTTTATCTGATTCCGTTTTAACAAAAACAGAGTTTCTAGAGTTGAGAGACGCCCGGGTGACCATATTACTGTAATCTCCGAAAAGTTTAGAAATTGGTCTCATTTTAGAGATTTGTTTTGGTTTAAGTTTTATAGGGTTTTTAGTGAACTATCTCCAGTTTGAGAATTTGATTTAAAAATATTTGGATGTGATGGGTGCGATAAAGGTACTAGCCTCATTTGGATGTTCAGCTCCAAGTTGTAGTATATCTGACACTTGTAGCATATCCTCACATAACTCAAATGAGCTGTATCAGCTGATTGCTTTGACATCTTGACATCAAGTTTTGCTTTGAAACTATTCATGTTCTTTGCGCTGACTACGTCTTCCGGTAGTTTATTCCAGTTATTCACAATTCTATTTGTAAAAAAATTATATCTAGATAGACAAATTTTTACTTGTTCACGTGTACTGTTTCTTCTTAATTCGTATCTCGTATTTAGACTGTAATTGATGCCTTTGTTAAAATTAACATGTTTGTATTTGTTTGTTATCTTGAACATTAGAATTAGATCACCGCGTTTTCTTCTTGTTCTTGTACTCTAAATGTGGTCTCACTAGTGAACAATACAACAGATGAACCTAAAATTTATATCATTTTTGAATATAAAACGCCAACAAACTCTTGACAGTTGATTGATATTAAAGTATCGAAGGCTATCAACATTTCTTTATTTATCCTCTAGTTTGAATCTAAATAATGCAATTGAGTTCTGTTAAAAATAAAATTTAGGAATAAAAAAGATATGTGTCAGAAAAGAATTAAAACAAAATTCGCCTGAAACCATGAACAAATGAACGAACCCTAGCCCGAGACTTATTTTTGTTTCAAAATCAGAAAATGAATTCAAAAACGTCTCACTGAAAAAAGTAAATATTCGAATTTTGTTTGTAAACGAAGAAAATTTTTTATTCAAACTCAAATATAACAAAATTATTTTTTTAATAGTCCCTTACAATTGTTTATAAAAATAAAATAGTTTATTCAAAAAATAAAAAAAAGAAGGCTTCCAGTCTTTAAGTAGAAGATTGTTTACTAAATTAACAAGTCTTAAAAACATTAATTTTAATTAAAACATTACTTGAGGTGCACCAGTTGCCTTTTATTTATTTTTGTATCATTCTAATAAACATTCGATTTAATTGAAACGGAATACAAAGTTTTGAGTTAAATTGAGAGACAATCACAAAAACAAATTTTAAATGTAATCCTATTTATCCAAAACTAAACATTGTACAACTCTTTAAGTTAAAGTAGGTTGTCACGAGTTTAAGCTTTCGAAATAATTTGATTAATATTTTCTTTTCGTTTTGTGTTTATTTGAAGAGAATATTTTCGTTTTTTTTTTTCATTTTTGCTCTAAACTCTTTAAAAGTGACGTAACATATTTATAAGCTTTGATGATTGTATTAAAATATGCTTCACTTCATATGTTAGATAGAATCGAAAATAAAATTTTATTAAGATTATGAGAGACCGTACGAGATAATTTTTTTGGAATTTTTTTTTTATTCTAGTCCTTGAGTTTGATATACCGCAATATATTTTGTTGTCTATTACGTAAGGTACGGATTAACTGCAAAATTGTTGATATATAGATTATAAGAGATACACAATTATGATATTGAATATGAAGCATTAATTAAGTATCCATTTTCAAGATCTCATTTTTCTTTTTTTTTATTTTTCGAATTTTTTATTTCTCAATGTTTGACGTGGTGGATTTTAAATTAAAGGGTAAAAAATTTGTTTAGTTTTAAACACCGTCTTTCTTCGGTTGGTTAATACATAATGATATTTTTTCTAAGACTCGTTTAATTTCATTTGACTACTAACCAATCTGGAGTAGCAAAAAAGCAAAATTATCGATAGCCTTTTTTGAAAAAAACACGTGTTATTAAGTTGATTAAAGATTTTTTTTGACTTTTTTTAACTTAACTTAAATAAATAGTATTCTCAGGTATGTCTATATGGAAATGCATTCAAATGAGAATAAAATGTAAAAAAGTACATTTTTTGAGACAAACAGACGAAATTTAAAATTATTGAGTTACTTGCATAAATGGTGTGAAATAGTGGTTGGTAAAGCTAGATTACAAAAAACTTTTTCGAAAAGAATCAGAGATTATCTTTATTTATTTATAGAATCTTTGTATTACAGTGTAGTATCTAAAAAAAAGGGTCCAACACAAACCTTACTGGTCTGGTCGTTCACATGTTCCAAAAATGAACATACAAATACTTTCACGAACGTTCACATCCGATTCGTCCGAATGTTCAAAAGCTTTCAAAGATTTTCATAACCTTTCAAATATTTTCGTGTTCTTTCAGTGATTTTCAGAGATTTTCATCAAAATATCAGGGTCCGAGCGTCGAAAAATATTTATCGAATCCTAATTTTAAGGACGTGAAAACTTAGGAAACTGCAGACTTATGTACCCATTCATTTTAAGGTATTGGGTTACCCGAAAAAATCAGATTTTGGGTTCGGACACGGTGTGTGTTACCTAGAAATATTGAATTTTAGATATTGGCCTGGGTTGGGTAACACATAATATTTGGGTATTTTAAAGGTTTTATAGTTTTTTTCCGACAGTAATTGGGTTTTGGGAATATTTACCTAAATTTTATTGGTTACCCAAACCAGACCCATAAATGGAATCCAATATTTCTAGGTAACACATACCCTCTTATTTTGGATATTCATACAATTAATGGGTACATATCACTGTGAAAGGCTTCGAATATATTTGAAAGGTTATGAAAACTTTTAAATGTTCGGATGGACGTTAACGTTCATGAAAGTTCATTTTTGGAACATGTGAACGACCAGATTTTTTTTTCCACGACCCAAAGGCTAATGCCATTATTCATAGAGCCGATCGCTTCACATGCTCCATTGTCCCTTTGGGAACTCTTACTTTCAGTCAGCAAAACTCGCAAGCCTAATCATTTTACAAATCAGTTTCATTTGGTGACGCCTATCTAGAGTTACAATGCGTCGTATGTTACGCACCCGTTTGGCTTTTGAATTTGCAAGTCGATTACGACTGGCCTTCTAAATTGTGTTTTACGATGACTGAAAATTTTCTTATCCTAGCGGGTATTGTACCATCGACCTCTCGCTCAATTGGACTCGACTCAACCCATGCGCTCTTTCTTATTTTGCGAAACTATCCAAAATTCACGCTGTTTTTGGTAAAAATCAAAAATTTCTAAAATTTGATCTGGAGAAACAGAATACAAGGATTCACAAGGATTCACTTATATTTACTCTTAGAAAGCCATTTTAAAAATTAAAGTTTACGAAAAAATGTCAAGATTTTCCTTGATTTTAACTTTTTTTTCTAATAAAATTTCATTTAATTTTCTGATTAAAATGGTAGATGTTTTAATTATAAAATTTTGGTAATTTAACGTGATTTTACATAAAAAATGGTAAATTCATCTTATTGAAGCAACAATTTAAGTGAAAAGATGAAATTATACCAACTTTAACTGCTAATCTATCAATATTTGTAATTGTATTATAGAAGAAATTTCTCGAAACACTGAAAAGAAAGCTTAAACTATAAACTAATTACAATTACAATTTTTACAGTATAATACTTGTCTAAAGACTAATGGTGATGTGATATTTAACTTTTTTTAGAATTGGATAAAAATGCCTTGTATGTTTAAAAAAATCTTTGATTTAAGATTGAGTAAAAAATTGGACAATTTTCAAGTCAGTGTTTTAGAGACATCAAAAAATAAGTATGTCAGTTTCAAGTCCGGGTTTTAAGGATCTGAACTAGTTTAAATTAAAATTAGACTTAATAACTCTATTTTGTTTATAGAACATGGAGTCAAAATCAAAAATAATTTTTTTGTTAAAGGAATATCTCTTATTTTAATTAACAGCAAACAAAAGTTGATTAAATCAATTTGAGCGAAATAATATTAAATTAGAAATGATATGCTAATAATCTTTAGTGTTCATTCAGATTGCCAAAACAAAATTAGAAAAAAAAATAGTTTTGTTTCAAATTAACTTGTTTTTGGTTATGCACATAAAGAATATATACATCGCTTCAGAAAAAAAGTTAGCGGCAATAATGCTGAAGAATTTATCTCTTCGAAAATGCTATCATCATCATTGATATTTCAACCTCACAATAACAAATAATATTAAGTTAATCATTTTCTATCTTAATACAAAAAAAAATGATCATTGTTTATTTATTTTTGTTCTCTTATTCTGTGTGTGTGGGTTACATAAAGGAGTACATAGAAAATATCAATAAATTTGTTGTTGTTGAGCTTTTCAGTTTAAAGTGTAAAAAATGAATTATTGTTGTTAATTAAATTTTGTTTTTGTTATGAAACTCAATTCGAAATTTTCGTTTTTTTTTTAAAGCAATTTAGTCGATGATTCTAATTTACAAAAAAAAATCATAAACAAAGCTACAAAATCGTACTGAGACACCTTTAACAATGTTTGTTTACATTGCAAAGAACATTTTAATCTTAAGCGATTTGAATACAATTTTACCTTTTTTTATTTTAATTTTGAGTCTTTGGTGAATTATTCGGAAAAAATTTGTTACCTGTAAACATAAATTTTTTTTTAAGATTTATGGATTAAATTAGAAACTCAAAAATCACAAAAAGGTCACATATTTTCAAAAATTTTCCATAATTTTTAAGAAGTTTAAATAAAAATGATTATTTCTTTTCCTTACAACTAAGTATTACTCTTTACAGTGATTAAGAACAGAGGTCTCCATGAGCTGAAAACAAATGAGCTTGACTCATAAACATTATTTTTCATTCAAAATTACCATCTATTGCAATAAAATTATTATCACAACTTTGTAGCTAAAGAAAGACATAATACAAATTCAGTGTTAACATTTTGTTTCTTTACTCGTTGTCTAATCTTTCAAAAAAAATTGTTTTATCAATTGAATATTAAGAACAGACATATTATAAGGTTGGTATGGGTTACCCGAAAAATTCAGCTTTTGGATTCGGGTACGTTTGTCCAGAAATATTGTATTTCAGATATGCGTTTAGTTTGGGGAAACTCAAAACCCAATTTTTGTCAAAAAAAAACTAAAAAACATATAAAACACCCAAATTAAATGGATTACCCAACCCAGATTCATACCTTTACACGTCATTAGTGAGACCGCTAAAAGAATACGGTAAGAACGTTGTACTAACTTTTTTTAACCTCCAAGAACGAAAATAATCCCAGGTTTCGAAAAAATTGAATACCAAGAACGGTTAACAAGGATGGATCTTATGTCACTTGAAACAAGAAGAAGAAGAGGCGATTTGATTCAATTTTACAAGATCGTTAATGGGTTAGAAGATGTCAACTTAATGAATGGTATCAGGTATAGTTCAGCAAAGAATAATTATAATTTAAGGGGTCACTCCGAAGTGGTTTCAAGAGAGCTTATCAAAAATTGCCCGATACGATACAATTACATTACAAACAGAGTGGTCAATGATTGGAACAGCTTACCGATGAGTGTTGTGAACACAACTTCATTAAATTCATTCAAAGCGAAACTTGATGATTGGTTTAGAACAAATGAACGGTCGAATGGTGCTAATGCAAAGAACTGCCACAGCCTCACGGCTTAACTCGACCAAGTCGGGCCGCAGTTATTTTTTACTACTACTACTACTACCTCATTACCATTATTTATGGGTAATCCTTACCCTCTCCGAGCCCAAAACCTGATTTTGTTTGTCAAATTAAAATAAAAGTCTGGTTAAGAAGACTTAAACTTTTAGAAATTTCTAGTATTTTGAACATCTTCATTCATAAAAAAGGTTTCTTTTATTAAATTGAAATTTTTTTTGAATAAACATGCTTTACAATATTAGCAGTAATACTAGAACTTCTATCATCATTTAAGATTATATAGTTAGAAGGTAAACTAACAACCAACTCAGTCTCTATTATTCTAAATTTAATTAAAAAATAATTTCTATTAAAGTCTAAAACTTTTTTCAAAAAATCAAATTGTTTACAAAACTTATTTAAATAGAATAATTACAATTGAGTTTATTTTCAGATTTGTGACAACCTTTTTTATTTGTGAGTCCGAATATTTTTTGAAAAATAAATCTCGTTAAGCGTTTTTAGTTTTTTGAAGATAAAATTTTTTTTTTAATCATTCAAAGTTGATCACTCAACTTTAATCTATATTTGTTGTTGTCTTTGTTAAAATTGGTACTTTATCAAAAAATTAATGAAAGATAGTTACGTCGGTTGTTTAACACCTTTTTCAAAATAATTAACTTTCTTTTGATTTCTTATCTTCCTTTTGTCTATAATAAATCTTTTTTAAAAATAAAATATTTCAGTTTATTCAAGTAGCTCTTTGACATTTTCACATATAAATTTTGAAAAGAATGGGCTTTTATTTAAGTTATATGATCAAGTTTTTAATAATTTTTTAAATCAAGTTTTATTTTGAAAGGTTTTACTCTAAAATTTTATTAAATTTTTTATTAAATATCTTGTAATAATTTACATTAATAAAAAAGTTCTAAGGTCTTAATTATTAATTAAAAAAAAATCAAACTTTAATGTTATCACAAGAGCTGAGTACATATTCGATTAATATAATAGGAATACCTATAAAATCACTTTTCATAAGTCAACTATAAAAGTTCCTCTCTTGTTTTTTTGTTGTATTATAAATATTTAAAATTGCATAATAATCCGAGAAAGAAAACATTTCAAATTATTGGTATCAGATTAGGCCACCAGTTTTAATAATATTAATAAACTTTAATACTCATTTATTTTTTTATTTTTTAAGTTCTTTAACTTATACAAAGAGCACCAAAGAAAATTAAAATTCAAAATAAAATATATATCTTTGTGTAGGAAATTGGAAATTGAATTAAAATTTTAATTGAATCATTAGTTACTTCAGTATATACAGTGGAACTTTTTAAAAAAATCGAAAAATTCGTAAAAAAAATTTATTTTTTTATTCTTTTCATTTAATTTACATTTTGGTCAAAAATGAAAAATAAATTTTTGAGTTTTTAAAAAAAATTTCCTATTTCAAAAAAAAAGAAAAAAAAAATTTAAAAAAGAACGGTACTGTACGCTTTGGAATTTTCGGGACGGTACGATACGCTTTGGTACACTTAGTACGGTAGAGTGGAGGGTCTACGTTACGCTTCGGTACGGAGGTTCCTGAAAAACCGGGATTTCTCAGGATGTATAAAATGATTAAAGGTGAAAGCAAAAATTAATAATACTTATGATAACTACCTGATCAAAAAAAATGAATAATTGTTATTTTGGCAATCATTGAATTTTTCATTAAAAATGATAAAAAAACGCTTACAGTTGATAGCAAAAGTGTTGTTTTTAACATTCTATTTGTTAATCATGTTTTATTTATCAATTTTTGAGTAATTTAAAGATGAATTTTGTTAGATAACATTAGTATGATAAATTTGTTTTTTTCTAAAAGTTTTAATTATTATCATCTCACCTATTTCAAATCTTATTTCTACTTTAAGGAGTAAAATTTGAGTTTTCAATTAAAAATTTGAGTTTATAATTAAGTCTGAATGTTGAAAATCTTAGATTTTGTACAATTTGTATCATTTATAAGCTAAGTAAAGCAAATTTATAAGCTAAGTCCTCTGTGGGTTAAAAATTCATCTAGTGGCGTCATTGAAACAGGTGCCCCATAGGGTGCTATTATCAGTCCTCTTCTCTTTTCAATTTCGAAAAAAAAAAATCTCGTTCTTTACTTTTTGCTGATGAATCACTTTCTGAATTTTCAATTAAAAATAATTAATAGGGACCTCTCGTAAGTGAAGACTTAAAATTTTCCCGGAATCTTTTCCCGAAACTCTTCGAAGAACCAAGAGTTTCATCTAAAAATCTGACTCCCATACATTTTTAGGCATTAAATTTGATGGGCATTTGTCATTCCTCAAATTTACTTCTTTCGCCCAGAAGTCTAAAAAGACTGAACCAACATCTTCATAATCAAATACAAATGCTTTCTGACGATTATTTGAATAAAAAATAAGTAATATAATACAATCTACAATCTAATTTTAAGCAAAATATTTTGTTTCAGTAATTAAACCATAATTAGTAGTTCTAAGCGAAGGAGTTTGTGAAAGTCATTTAATATTAAGCAATAAAAAATATTCATTCAAAATCTATTTTATTTAAAATTAGACACATAATATAATTATTTCTGATAAAATAGAAACATTAACTAAAATTTGTTTCTCTTATCTCATTTTTAAAAAAAGAAAAGAAAAAAGTTAACCACTCTCAAGGTAAAACTGATAATTAAACAGACAAACATAATTATCTAAATTACGGTAAGAGTATTTCTATATCATTTAGAATCAATTTGATACTTAATTTCTCATTAAATTATTTTAAGCTTACTTTTTTAAGGACCTTCTTTTCTGGTAGGTTTAAGTTTATTTTTATTTAAACCTGAAAATTATTTTTAAGAGCTTTTTTTTATAAAATTTTGTTTCGGGAAAACTTTTATTTTTATTTTTATTTTAGAAATAATTGTGTAGAGCTATTACAAAGATTTTTAAAAATACTCTTAAACTTTGAATTTGGGGTCCTATAATATTCATGCAAAGTTTCGTCATCCATTAAAGCACGATACGGATTGAAAAAAATTTTTTTTTTCATGTACAGAGGACACGCCTGCTTAAATATGTGCAAAAAAGTAAATTTAAATATTATTAAGTCATATATTTTATTTAAACGAATATTTCCGGAATCATCTGTAATAACCCGGTTGGTTTTAACCCTATTTTGAGCATTTTAACCTTTATCTAATGTTCTAAAAAGAATTTTCTTGCGCGTTTCGCATCAAAAATGTGCAATACTGTATGCGTAATCGCATACATGTCACTTTTCTATTGGTAAAATATCCAAAAAGTTAAAAAAGCGAAATACCTGAAGCACGATCTTATTGGGTTTGATCGTGAAAACTTCGCTATAGTTTTCAAGGAATCAGTTTTTCACGATAAAATTATGAGCGAAATTCTAAAGAAAATGCGACTCGATCGAGCTACCCATACTTTTGTTAGTGAAAAAAAAGAAAATAGAGTTAAATAATGCATGAAAAATCCTGCCAGATGGAGTTCTTACATCGGTACCTTTGGGTCCGGTCTATCCGATTTAGAAAATAAAAATGGAAAAGACTTTGAGAATGCATCAGTTTTCTGAGAAAACTTAAAATCTACAACCCTGGTTATTCAAAACTTCCAAAAATGAACCTTCATATAGCTTCGAGGGGTTTCTGAAGGTTCAAATCTCCTCAAAAATTTTCAAATATTTTTATTTATTTTCAATTTTTTTCTAAAATTTTCATATTTTCATCATATTTGATAAAAAGAAATATGAAGCTTCATGGACCCTTGAACCTTTAAAACCTTGAACGTTCATGAAGGTATATTTTTGGAGGTTTTGAATGACCAGGGTTGTACCTCAATTTTGTTTTTTTAAACCTCGAAAATAATGTAACGCATCTACCTAAATTGAAATAAAGTATGAAAGCTTCATATAGATTATTGTATTGTAAAAATGGAGACGACCAAAATATGCTAATCTTTTCAGATTTTTGAACAACAATGTAATTTAAAATTGTAATTTGTTTCAAAATAGAACGCAAACAAACACTCAGTACATTTTTTAATGGGTTTTTAAATTTTTTCTATTTCCATTCGGATGTTTAAAGACTTATATATTTCATTATATAAAATACATTAAAACTAATTAAATGGATTAATTATAGGACTTTATTTTTTTTTAATACTATTTTTTTTTCGTAGAAATTTATTGATTGACAAAACTTTGATACAAACACACAAAGATTGGAAACAAAAAAAAGAGGATTTCCTGATTAAAAGTGTCATTTTTAATTTTAGTTTACAAGTGACTAAATCACTTATCTGTTCTTCCGTTTTATTAAGATGAAATAGTAATAACAAAAAAAATGAAATGAAAATAGTAAAAATCAAGATTTTAATAATGAATTATCTAAACATATTTACAATATTGACTTTTCTTGTCAATTATTCACAATCGATTGTGTCGAATCAAACATGTGCACCTATACCACGTGATAGACGTCAACAAATATGCTATTGCTCTAAACAATTACAACTTCGATGTACTTTTAATCCGGATATTAACCGAATTGAAACAAAAGATTTAGACGCAAGTTTAAAACCAATTTTTTACGATGATGTAAGTCTTGCACGTTTGTACGATTCGAATAACTACGATGATATAAATGCAAATTTTGAACTCAACAAAAAACGGTATTCTAATAATCGTAAACTTTTTTATCTATATTTTCCGAATTTTGACATAATTAACTCACCGTTTATCCGGATTACGCTAAAACGGTTCTATTTTATCCCGTCGTTTGCTTTCAGTGATGATACAAAGTTGAAAAATATTGAAACAATTGTGTTCGAAATACCAGAGACGTATGATTTTGGTATAGATGAATACGCTTTTTATAATTTAAAAATAAGCGATAGTCTTCTACTCGAAGGGGCTTTTAATCAAATTACATTTCACGAAAAATCGTTTCATAACTCTGTAATAAACGAATTAATAATCGGATGTTATTGTATTGAGTGTGAAAGTTTTGATGGACGATGTCAGCTTATGTTCAATCAAAAGTCAAAGTATTTGACTCAAACTAGTCGTAAACAACTACAAGCTGAACCTTATATTAAATCTTTAAAACTTTACGGTGTTGAATTTGATTTGAATTTCGACTCGATACCAAGTATGGAAAATTTAGAAAAATTAGAAATTTCAAATTCAAAAACATTCGAAAATCAAGAGTATGAGATTAAAACAAATAAGACATATGACAATTTACAAGAATTTATTTACAAAAATAACAACTTAAAAAGTATTGGTCAATTAAAATATTTTAAAAATTTTTCAAAATTGAAAATTCTTAGTCTCAATCAAAATGACATTGAGATTTTAGATGATAGTTCATTTGAAAATTTAAATTATCTTCTCGAATTGTATGTCGAACGTAATAAATTATTTAAACTTGAAAAAGACACA
Source organism: Brachionus rubens (assembly GCA_022207745.1). Classification (NCBI taxonomy): domain Eukaryota; kingdom Metazoa; phylum Rotifera; class Eurotatoria; order Ploima; family Brachionidae; genus Brachionus; species Brachionus rubens. The sequence continues at coordinate 65,112 of JAJVHD010000083.1, read as the reverse complement.
TTGGGACGCAATTTTCGCCATCTTAAAATGTTAAACCTAAATCAAAATAGAATAAAAAAAATTGATGATTATTCATTTCAACATTTAGAGAGTCTTGAAATTCTCGATTTGAGTTACAATCGGATTAATTATTTAACTGAGGAAACTTTTAATGGTTTAAAAAGTCTTAAACAATTACTTTTGTCTTATAACCCGTTTAAAAACTTTCATTTGGATACATTCAAACATACTCTCAATTTACAACGATTGGATGTGATTAGTCAAGCTGAAGTCGATTGGTTTAATTTTGAAAATGAAGATGTTTGTTTATTGTCTTACTTTAAATGTGACACACAAATTAACATTGATCCGGATCAACGTTGTAACTGTTTTGTTAAATACTCGAATTTAATCGGGACTGAAAATGATGTGGTTAAATGGTACAAACCATGTTTTAGTAACGAAAATGAAAATTTGAATGCTTACATTGATGAAACAAAAAGTCTTTACGAACAAAATTTGTACATTAATGAACGTGATCCGAATGTTCTATCAAAACCGATAATACAACCTAAAATAGAATGTTCATCAGATTTAGTTCGAAATTGTTTCAATAATAAGCAAGTAGTAAATAGTTCTTGTTTGTACAAAAAGTTTGTATCACCACAAACACCGAGCGTTAACTTTAAATCTCAAGACAGTGAAAAATTTACAATTAAAGAAGAAGATTATGTTAGTTATCAAGCAACTGATGTGGATTCATACGATTTAAAATCAAAAGAAATTTACAAAGATTCAATAGTCAAAGAATCAATTGAGTCACAAAAGTATACGTTTTGTCATACAATGTCAAATGAAAATTGTCTATTACTTATATTTATAATATTATCAATAGTGTTTTTAATATCAATATTGTCTTTAGTAATTGGTATATATTTAGTTTGTAATCGAAATAAATATGTTTATCATGCAACTAATAATAGTTATGTACAAGATTGATGACAGTTAGTTAAAAAAAAAACAAATAAATAATAATAGAGACCAATATTTTGTTTAATTTTATTATTCCGGTTGTTCAAAAGGCTAATATGGATTATTTGTTTGATTTTATTTTTTGAGAAATCAAAATTTTTTTCTGTAATTTATATTTTTTGCTTAAAATTGCCAATAAAGAAAAAGAAGAGGTAGTATTTTTTATTTGAATTAAAGGGTTTTGTTTTAATTGTTTTTTGGTTTAATTCAAGTTTTGAATCTTGTAGAGTAGAAGAAAGTATTGAATTTTTTTATATTTTTCTTTCAAAATAAATTTTTTTTTGACTTGTTTTCTTTTGTTTTTATTATCACAAACCAGAATTAGCTTCCCCAGTTGTGATTGACACAGATAAAAACAAAATACCCAGTCAGATTTTTTTTAGAGATCTTTAAAAGGTTTTTTAGAGATTTTTTAAGAGAATTTTTGTTGAATATTGGACACTTTTCTTTGATATTTCTTTAAAGAAAATAAGAGAATATTTAAAGATTTTCAGTTTTTCTCTAAAATTTCATTTATTTTCTTTAAATTTTTTTCAATCAATTTAATTCGATTGATCGGGATTATTTTTTCTCGACTAAGTCAAAAGACAAGTGCTCCCGTGTAACTCGAATCCCATCATCACACTGCAGGTTTAACTTTGCAAGTTAATAATCGACCCGAGTCGTGCAAAACATGTTTCGAGAAGATTGTTCTCTCTCTTATATAGCCTTTTATGGGTTCGAACCTTGGACGCTTTGAATAATAGACCAACTACACAACACCACGTCTATCTTTAAAAAAAAACCAAAAAAATTAACGGTTAAAGTTTTCGATGACAACTTCAAAGCCTCGGGTATCTTATTCACTTGGATTGTTGAACCCGCCTCTTTTGAGGAATTCCGAAAGAAATTCCTCAAAAAACTTACTCTCGAAAATGACAATTTTTTATTTTTGGATATTTCAAATGGTCAAAGCAATATAAATAATCATAATAATTTTTATTTAAATTTGGAGGAGTTTTAAGAAATTATAATTTTTTTTAAAAAAATGAAACATTAAAAAACGTAATGAGCTAATAACAAAGTGTTTGTAATTTAATTTCTGTTTTATTCAAACAAATTAATTGATTGAATACACAAGTCTTTAAAAAAAAAATAAGACCATACTTTCTTTTGATTTTTTTAAATTTTTAATCGACCGCCTCAAAGTTTAGTATTATTATAATGCGAATTTTTTCTCATACTCGGCTTGAATGATCTTTTAGAAATCCTAATAATTTGTAAAAAGTCTTTTAAGATGAATGGGATGGTAAAAAATAAATTTTTATTCTAATTTCCAATGGATATTTCAAGGGATATGAGTAATAAAAATTTTCAATAATCTAAAAAAGGCTAGTAGGCGGATAAACAAAAGGAAGAATACAGTAATTGTCTTAGTAATTATTTAATTTGAATTGAATTTTTTCCGTTGTGACTGTAGGCGAATGTGAACTTAAGAAATAATAAAAAATTTTGGACTCTAAAATTTAGAGTAGAGTCCAAAATTTTTTAAACGAAAAGACAAATACATTTATAATTTTTTAAATATTTTTTTAAAGACATATTAAAGAAAAAATAAAGATATAAATATTAATTTTTTAAAAATTTTATAAATTTTTTTTGTCTTTAATTAGTCTCTAAAATTGGCAATTTGAAGTTAGGAATCAATTCGAACAAATCAATTATATCAATTTACTTTCAGTATTTAATTTAACTTAAATTAATTAAATTTTTGAAAAAAAAAAAGCGTTACATGATGCGACACTAATTGTCACATTTTGAAATTCTTAATTACAGTAATTTAAGTTGCTATTTTTTTAAAAAATCAATATAAATCGACAAAAAATCCTCTTTTTTAAGTTAAATTTGATCTGCACTTTTTTTGAATTTTTAAAAATAATTTACTAATAGAAAAAGTTAAATTCTTTTCAATTTTTTTTTTTTTGGAGCAAAACATTTTGACCGATTCTTCAAGATAAGTTTAATTTCCATTAAATATCTCCAATACTGTTAGCGTGTGCTTATGTGTTCATGAGTCGTACCACTCTCATGGTTAAAAGACCTTTCATACTAGTTCCTTTTTGTAATTAGTTGGTTGCTATATTAATAAACTTGACTTGGTTATTTCTAAGCTTATATATTTAGAATGCATTTAGTTCATTCTATCTTCTATATTATGAGAGTAATGAGAAGTACTAAGAATTATGTTGTAGTAAATAAAGAGTTTTGTCGAACAAATATTATATTTTATTCCTGATTATTTCTTACAACTACGCCCGCCATCAAATACCAAAACATGAATGACTTAATGCCTGATTTTGTCTGAAATTCGGACTTAAAATTCCGCATTAACTCAAAGATTTTAGGTTTCAAAGCGGCTTTTAAAGCCGGGTTTTCAAATATAAATGCATTTCTTTCATATAAAAGGCACGATCGTCCCTCTGATGACTTTAATTTATTATAACACGATTTAGATTTTTTCCTAAAAGTACAATCATATCAGCAGTCACAAATTACAATTATCAAACTACATATTTTGTCGCTTTGCCACTTAAATCACCATCAGGATAAAGACAAATTGGCCTTAATATTAACCCAATAAAACTTGGCCTCATCGCTTGCTAAATAATGGGTTTATCTAAACAATTACATTATTTGGCAAATCCTATGAAACTAGTGAATTAGGAAAAGAAATAGCCAAATGGATAAAACATGATGTTGCCAAACTTTTTTGCTCGCGTGAAAGACCATTTCGTTAAAGGTTAAGATAAAATTAGAATTAATTTGATTTTCAGTTTGATTAGTAAGAAAATTTTTGTTATTTTATTTTGTTTCAATTTATGGAATGAACTTATTTAATAACAAAAAAAGAAACATTCATTTTAAATTGAGCATGGCAATAGGCTTGTACAGTATGAATGTAAAAAAACAGCTTTTTTGATCGACTTACATATCTTTTTAATTTTGTAAAACCTTATAACTCTGGCACATATTATAACTCTGGTCTTTCAGAATGTCTATTTTTCTTAATTTTCAAAATCTTGTCAATGGGTTGTCTATAAACTTAATTTTATACTGCTAAGCTTCTCGAGTTGTTGAAAAAAAAAATGAATTTAAATTCTTAAATTATAAGATCCGCGTCAACTTCCACGTTATCAGCCTTTGCAAAAACTGAGAATATCGACAAGTTAAAGTAGAATAGCGTTGATCCCAACTAAGAAAATTTGATCCGTTTTCGAATTGGACTTACGAAGTTCTAAATACAGGGGATTTTTAAATCTTCTTTATAATGCGTACAAATCCGACAGAGGAAAACATTGAGAATTTTTTTTAAATCATTTTCACGAGGTAAGATAAATTTTATAATTTTTTATAAAACGAAACCTGATGAGAATAAAAAACGCTCGTGCTTCAGAGAATGTTCTGAAATGTTTATTTTTAATGTTTAATTTTAAAAAATACGGTTTTTGCAATGAATAAACTTATTGTTTACTTAACTTCAGATCGGACCGCACAGAATGCCCTACGTCGAAGTTCATGCTCTTAACACTACAATTTTTTAGTTTTCAATTTTTATCAAAGATTTAAAAATCAAATTTAAAATTTAGGACCCTTGAAAAACATACACCCAGGTGTAATTTTTACACGAAGTGATGTATGCACAAAATTATTTTCATATAAGGTAGAGTAAATCAAGGGCTACAAAATTATACCATATTTAGTCCCACTGTGAAGTTATTTGGGTAAGAAAACAGAGTTTTTACTTTTCAGTCTAAAAGGACCCTCATATACCCCCATAGTTGTTGTATACACCGACCATTTTTTATATATCAATCGAAAGCTCTCAACGTGACCTACATAAAATTTTATTCCATTTTTATCTGGGATGCTCGGTTATAGAGATACGAATCGGAAAAGGAAAATGGCCTTTTTTGATGAAAAAATCATTTCATACACGAATAAATTATTGTATCAGAAGTAAAACTACCTAAGCATAATAAATCTGAGGGCTAAAAAGCTACCATTGATACTCGGAAAATTGCCGATGGGAAAAAAAACCGCATCTCCTCCAAGGATAGCCACAATACCAAAATTTATTAAAAAATTTATTTTTGCATCTGATTAAACAAGAGGCGATTCTTTAAAAATCTGAGGATTTACTTTCTTATTTTATTTTTATTTTTTGAATTCTAGTGGACTAAAAAAGGCATAAAAATGTCATAAAAATGAAAAACGAAAATGAAGTGGGAATTACCACTTCTTGACTTCAAATTCTGAATTCTCGTTTACAAAACCCATAGAAAACATATAAATTTCGATAGTGAACATTTTATTTTTGAAAATCGGTTTTGGGCGTTTAATAGGGTGCAAAAAAGCCTGTTTTTTTAAATTAAAGGGATTAATTTTATATAAAAATGTATATGTTTTCTATGTTTTTTCTGTACCAGAATTCAGAATTTGAAGTCAAAAAGTGGTAATTCCCACTTCATTTTCGTTTTTCATTTTTATGCCTTTTTTCGTTTAATTTTAGCATTAATTTTATAAATAACCAACAAATATAAATTTTTTTTTCTCACAAAATCATCTTTTAAAAGATCATCAGGAATTTTTTTCAACTTTAAAGACTTGTTTAAATTTGATTTTTATAGCTAAGAAAAACCGAAAAATAAAATTCCTCATGTGAACTTATATTCAACGCCACCAACATGGGAGTGATTATTGCTGATGCATGTGCTAAGCTAAAGTTATAGGTTTTAAGAGTATCTACTTCGTAGCAGGGTAATACTGTTATAATTGATCAAATAAATTTCTTCGAAAGAAAAAGTCTTTCATTCGGACCTTAGTGATTTATTAGTGTAAAGAAAAAATTTAGAACCGAATTTATAATTTAAAAGCTCAAATAATTTTCAATTCAGAATAATCGATTTTGCCTCATAAGAAGGAAAAAAAAATTTTTTTTTAGACAAAAACTTAAAAAATCCTAGACTTTAATAAAAACGCAATAATTTTAATTATTTTAGACAATATCGAATCGCCATAACCAGTCATGTGGCAATTAAAATTTTTAAAAGCCGTTTAAAATTAAGCAATTAGAATTCTTTGAGTTTATGATTTAAAGAAAAAAAATTTAATTCTTTTCAGCCAAATAATTTTTCAGAATTTTTTATCGAAGATTTTAAAAAATAAGTCGGTTCAAAATAACTCGTAATACTCTTAAAAAGATTAATTTAAAAAAAAATCAACAAAACAGATAAAAAAAATTAAAAACAAAATCAATTTTCAAAAAAATTAAAACGTATCGATTAAATTAAAGTAAGAGGTTTATCGAATATTTCAAAGACTCATCTTGCAAAAGAATAGTCCACTTTCTAATTGATGTGCTTTACGTCTTTAAATGAATTTTCGGTTCATTTTAAAGTTTAATGTCAGTTTTTTCCTTTAAAATTAAAATTTCAACACACAATACTTTAATTTAATAATTTTAAAAATTTACTCTTTTTTGTTAATTTGAAAAATTGTATTCGATATAAAGATGGGTCTTCTTTGGCTTCGAATACGGAAAGAACTCATAAAACTTGACTAGGCGAAAGCTTTTACATCTTTACAAACTCGGCTCATTAGTAAAAAACTTTTGTAAAATAAAATCTTACAAGGAAATTGAAATCATTCTTTAGAATAAATGAATTTTTAAGTTAGATTTATTAAAATCAAAAAATCAAAAAAGCTTTACATTTTCCATAAATTTTTAGTATAGGAACTAGGAGTATTGAATCGACGATTATCTACACTATTTAATAAAACGATCGCTTGCATTTGGCCTGAATAGAGTCATAGCAGCCGTTTCTCTGAACTATTCCGAAAACTCCTTAGTGAAAAATTGATTCAAATACATTGGCCTTATTTGCATTTACTTCACTTGCAGATATTTATACAAATTGGTTTGTTAACCTTCCACGATTTATATCTTTCACGATTTATATCCTTGAAAAAACAACCTATAGGTTGTTTTTTCAAGGTTTTAAATTCGTCATTCTATCAAAGAGACCAACTCAAATGGCCAACAAATTTTACATTTCCTGTCCACAAGTTAAATCGAGATACAAGGGATACTTTAGAGTCGCGAGAGCCTTTAAGCAAAGTTGATATTTCCCACATTGTTAAATTCACAATATTATTCCAAGAATTCAGACATTTAGACATGTAATTTTTTTAACATTTTTGTATATTTTTAATAAGAAAATTAAAGTGTTCTCTATTTAAGCCTCTATCCGTCAGCCATAGTTTATATCGAGGAGTATTTTAAGTGCTTATCCGTATTTGAACGCATCAATGGACTTGAAAGCAGTAAGTAACATTTTTTACTATTTTAGAAATTGATTCTAAATCTTGTTTATTTTATAGACAAAAATTTTGAAACCACTAAAAACCATAATGAGTACTTATCGTCGAAACAAAAATAATAGCCCTCTAATTGATTACATTAGTAAAAAATTCGGTAGAAAAAGAGTCAGAGACAATACTCTTCAAGATACAACCAATTTTGCCTCAAATGTTCGTAGAAGATTAAATTAAATCCTTAAAATCATTTTGTCTTTTTTTATTTAATTTTTTTTTATTCTTTTATTTATTTTTAATAAACAATTTATAATAAAAATTTAAAATTTTTTAAATTGTCCTCATCTTCGAGTACTAGGATGTAAAGTTTAGTAAAGATAAAAGTAAATATAAAACAACATTTAGGCGTATAAAAATCCAAGTATTTTATTTAATTTAGTCTAATTGCGAGGAACGAGCAAGCCGTGACGAGCTTTCTAAGCAATGTGTGTGTGTGTGTATTGAAAATCTGTAGGGGACGAAAACGAAAAATCATTTTTGTCGAAAATTGAGATTAGTATACGTGTTGTAAAATTAAAGTCCATGCATTTTTCAAAAAAATTACCTAAAAATGAGAAATATAGAATATTCAAAACAAACTTAACATTATTTCAGGTTTTGCTTTTTAATCATTTTTTGTTTTTAATATAATTGATGCTGATTGTTTATCCTGTATAATCTACCTATTTAATTATCACTCGGTATTTGTTATAAAAACGATTAAACATTGAAACCAATTTTTCAATTAATAGATAATTGATCACAACTTTGAGAACAATTGTTCACATACTTTACTAGACCCGATCAATTTTGTAGTGTATAAGTCAACGGTCGTTTTAAACAGGTTACGAAGGAGGTGTTCTTCCTTTAATAGTACAATCTATTGTAAACAACTAAACCGATACAGTCAACCCTCGTTAATCCGAACAAGTTTTTTTTAACAAATTTTGCCGACCATGCCTTCCCTATCAGATGTGGCCATGCATCCCCTATCAGATGTGGCCATGCCTCCCCTATCAGATGTGGCCATGCCTCCCCTATCAGATGTGGCCATGCCTCCCCTATCAGATGTGGCCATGCCTCCCCTATCAGATGTGGCCATGCCTCCCCTATCAGATGTGGCCATGCCTTCCCTACTATATATCTCTATGCCTCTCATCAAACTCCAGAAATTAAAAGCCAGGATCAAATTATTAAGATTTTCCCTTGTGTTATAAAAATTGCTAACGTCTCGTTACTCGCATATAAAGCTTTGCTTCGGGTATTTTTATAATAATTAATGAGTAAAAATTATGTCAAAATAGTTAAGTTTAATGTGTTTTTTTTTCGATATTTAAGTCGTCTTTTTTTACAACTTTTTTCTTGATTTCTTTTCAACATTTACCTAGCTAACGATGAAATATAGTTAAATGTTGAAAATTTGCAACATAAAAACAGATCAGTGTACGTTATTTTTTTTCTGAGTTCTGAGTTTTCTGAGTTCTTAGTTTGATAACTCAGAAAGAGAAAAAATTCATTTCTAAGTTAACATTCTAAGTTAGAACTTAGAAAATTTTCTGAATTAAAATCTTTTTCAACATGATTCTAAGTTATTTTTTGGGGTAATCGATATTGAAGAATTCGATTATTATGTCCGTTTCTTTTTAAAGTCCATTGTTTTGAGGATTTATTGTATCATTGAAAAAGATAAATTCTATAATATTAACTAATGAGTTCATTACGTCTGATACTTCAGAAGAACTCTTAAGTCAAATAACTATTTTTTCAATTATTTTTTTCCCACCGAATTCTAAGTTAGAAACATCTATTTTAGAAAGAAACGATAAAAGGAATTAAAGATCAAGTAGCGAAAATTAAATTTTTTAAATCTAATTCTATCTAAACTTTTGATCTAATTTTTCTTAATTGTTAATGATATGAGCCAAAAATGATAATTAAACGCTTGAATTTAAAATTTTCACATGTGCTGTCATAATAATTAGCTCATTCTAACGAGAATATTCTTTTATTTTATTGCCAAAAAAGTTGTTTAAAGATTTAGTTATCATTTAATTTAGAAATTTTACGAAATATTCCTTAAAAACAATGGTTTCTACAAAGAAACGGACATAAAAATCGTTTTCTTCGATATCGATTACCCCAAAAAATAACTTAGAATCATGTTGAAAAAGATTTTAATTCAGAAAATTTTCTAAGTTCTAACTTAGAATGTTAACTTAGAAATGAATTTTTTCTCTTTCTGAGTTATCAAACTTAGAACTCAGAAAACTCAGAACTCAGAAAAAAAATAACGTAGGTGAAAAAACATGTTAAACTTGTAATAATATATCTATTGTGCTCTGACAACTGGGAGTTCTAATTTTATTGTTGTAACAGTTTTTTCAGAATTAAATTAATAATTATTCAAAACCAAAGAGAGAGAAAAGAAGGGTTAAATCTCGAAGACAAAACATAATTAAAGTTACATTTAATTTTAGAGTGGAGACAGAGTTTAGTCTCTGTTGGGGCACAACATATCGAATGATTTAATTACTTTTCAAATAAAACATTTTTTTAGATGTAACATTGTTTGTCACATTTATTGTAATTATTTTAATACTATAATTCAACTTTAACAAAATAAAATTTTGATTAAAAAATGAATCGAATTGATATATTGATATGAAACTTCAAATTGCCCTAAAATTCCTTTAAAATTACATTAAAAATTTAATTACATGATTACTTGCTGAGGATCTTAAAATCTTTCAAGGACTTGAGTTTTCAATTTGACTTTTAAATTTAAAGATTGCTCAAAGATTTTAGCGTCTTTAAAACTTCAAAGTTGATGATTTCCTTTTTAGAAGGCTTTCTAACCTTTTTCTAAAGATTTCCTTCATGAAAACCTAAGGTTTTCTAATTACTGAAACTCAAATAAAATCTTAAAAATTTTGCTTTATGCCATATCATCAAAAAAAAATTTATGTGTTAATTTAAGGTATTCACTTTTTTTATGTTTTTATAATCCTCACCCATGATTACTTGCCTGTAATTCATGTTAAGTACTCAGTTGATGATAAATATATTAAAGAACGAATAGAAATGAAAAAGAGATACAAATTTTCTCTTTTTGATGAATAAATTTTGTATTGAATACAATCATTTATTCTATTTAACAGCAAAAGCTAAATATTTAATTTAATAAAAACGTAAATATTAGATTTTTAACGCGGCACTTAAATCTAGAAAACTTGGTTTTTAATACGTACCAAACTTGCTTTTTTCCGGCATATTATTTTCTAACACTTTTACTTTTGGGTCATAGAAGCTTCACGTATAGAAAAATGTTATTATGAAGATTTTTTTGTGGGAAAAATTAATTTTTTTGAGGCACTAAACCAAATTTTCGGGGTTTTAGTACCACGTCAAAAAAACAAATATTTTTCATTTTTAAGCTTAAGAGGAATTTATTTTTAAGGGGCCACGATTATTTCATAGCATGTATTGATTCATAGAAAAAAAAAGTTTCATAGCAAATCAATTAAAACTCATCGGATGTTTGTTTCATAGCAAAAATAAAATTAAAGATAATTGAAAGAATAAATTTATTTAAATAAAGCGAATCTAAAGAGAAAAATGTTTTGTCACAAAACAATTCTTTTTTAAAACATATGAAAATATTAATTAAACCAAAAAAATAAATAAGGAAAAAAGAAATTAGTTTTGTCACAAAGAAATTTATTATATAACATAGAATTTATTTTTGAAACAAGAATATTTAATTTTTAACATAAAACCGCTAAGAAATTATTTTTAAATCAAAAAATTTAATTTTATCACAAATGGAAATCGATTGCGATAATTACAGTCAAGCTTCCTCTAGCACCGAATATGATAGTGTTTACTCAACAAATGATGAAATCGAGTATGAAACCTTTTTTTATAACGTCGACTCTAAATACAAATACGTACAAACGCATGCTGGTTATGACTCAATTTGTAAAAAATGTATCGAAAACAACAATGGACATTCAATGTCAGTAGAGACGAAGAATGTGCTTCAAGTCGATGTCATTCAAATGAAAGTTCTATTACTTGTCCGTTCAAATATCGAATTTATTTTTGTAAGGAAAGTTTTTATTATTACATTGACCAGTTATCAAACCAAACTCACCTTGATATAAACCCGGGGTCTTAGGGGTTAGGTGACCAGTTGGTCACATAATATGTGACCAAAATTTTTTGTGTTGATAGGTGACCAACACTGGTCACGTAATTTTTGAAAAAAAAATAAGTGACCAAAAATTGTTTGAAATTTTTTCAACTGGTCACATAAATCGTTGCCTGGTCACATAAATCGTTGCCTGGTCACATTAATTTTTTCACTGGTCACATAAATTTTTTATACACAAAATTAGTCAACAAAAAATAAGATTACTTTCGGAGTCGTGTTGATGAGACACGGGATTTAACCGTTGAAGAAGATGAGGGTGATGCTCTAACATATGTTGAATTAAATTTCAGCTCTGAATCAAGTACAAAAAAAAACATAGTGCAATCAAACAAAAAAGGCGATTAATGAACACATAAGCAATAAAGACATGTTGGATAAAATCAATTCAAGTTTACAAAATGTAAAGATTTTGAGTGTAAAATACAAGTCTTTGATCTACAAGAAACATTCACTTGAGGATCCAGAAGTGGATCCAGAAGCTGTTGAATTAGTCAAACAAACGCTAAGCAAAAAACGTTACTCAGTTTTTAATGAAATCTATGAGAAAAGAGGCTTAAAAACTCACATGACAAGGGCACATTCATTTTTTTTTAATTTTTCAGATATATAAAGAAAATTATTTTGATTTTTTTTGGTCACATATCTTAGGGACTGGTCACCTATCTCAGGGGCTGGTCACATAATAAATCTTTTTTTCGCGGGAATTATTTATTTTTATTTTTCAAACAATTTTTGGTCACTTATTTTTTTTTCAAAAATTACGTGACCAGTGTTGGTCACCTATCAACAGTAAAAATTTTGGTCACATATTATGTGACCAACTGGTCACCTAACCCCTAAGACCCTAAACCCGGACGCTATAGAAACGTTTTTTGGTGTTCACTCATATTACAAAAAAGAGATAAAACGTCTACTAAAAGAACAGAAACGTACTCCAAAGTTTCTATTAAACGTTTTAATAACCAACAAAAACAAAGGTACTTATGACTTGAGAATACCATTGCCGAAATTCGATCAAGTAAAGAACCTGATTTACAACAATAAACCAAATGACACTAATGAGTTGGGTCCAGTAATCCGTTATGTAACTGATATTGCCATCGATAGCCTACTCGAGTATAATGACTTTGAAGACAATATCTCGTTCTCATTTAGCTCAGAGTCAGAACCAAATTGATATATTAGAATCGATTGTTAATAGTTATAACATCATGAATCAGTTAATTTTTACTTATGAGTATTCAGTTCAAAACCCATTAAACTTTCCTACTGTGTTAAAAACAAGTGTAAACGAGCCAGTACTCGCAAACATAATTAACAGCAACTCTAAACGATCGAGAGGACGACCAAAAAAAGCCAAGGGTGCTTTAAATTTTTAATTTTTTTTTAAACTTTGTGGACTTAAAAACTTTTTTAGTTGTAATAATAAATTTTTCTATATCCTTGTGATAATAATCTTTTATATGTTTGAATAATAAATAATTTTTGTGTCAATACTATTAATTTATTTTTTGGTTTAATTAATAATTAGGGACATGTAAACATGATGATCATTGATCATGAAATTCTATGATCAATTAATTTGATGATCAATTAGTCCAATTATTTTTTTTTTTTTACAGGTAAAAAAAAATCCATGATCAGGTAAAAAAATTTGATGATCAGGTAAAAAATCCCATGATCTTAAAAAAAATTTGATGATCAATTAAGACAAAAAAAAATTTGATTTGTTTTTATGTGCAGCTTTTATTTATATTCGTTTCATTTTTTTTCATTTGATTTACAAATTGTTTTTTGAAAATGGATTCTCAAAATATTTTGGCTATGGTTAACTGCGATGATCCTAGTCAACTTTATCAATTTTTAAAAGAAAAAAATTTAATTTTAAACGAGGACACTATGCCAACATGTGATCGCTGTGGGAAAAAAAATTGGAAATGGACGAAACGAAATTTCTCGGATAAATATTCTTGGCGCTGTTCATGTTCAACTTTCTGTACACTAAGAAAAAATAGTATTTTCAGTGTTAGTCAGTTGCCGATAGTTAAAATTTTGATGATCATCTTCTATTGGTATTAATCGAGATTATTTACAATCGTATTTGGATGAATTTACTTGGCGTCACAATCAAGGACTAACTCGTTTCGGTACTTTTTCGTCAATAATTGATACGCTTTCTAAAGTTTATCCGGCTCACAGTGACTTCAATATCGACCTCAATGATGATGAGAATGAGAATGAGGTTTCTTGTGAGATTGTAGAAGATAACGATAATGACCCAGTTGAACCACTTGAGGATGGTATCGTAGAAAATTGTAATGACCCAGTTGAACCACTTGAGGATGGTATCGTAGAAAATTGTAATGACCCAGTTGAACCACTAGAGGTCCCCTATTTATCTGATTTAGAATTAGGGAGTTTCAAACAAAATGTTGAGTCAATAATTGATCACATCAATAAAGGGTTGTATGAAAATTATCGTTTTCTTAGCGTTCTTTCCAATGAACAAAGAAAAATTGTTTATGAATTATGTGAATCCAATGGAGTTGATTTTGAAAAGAGAGGTACGAGATATAAAGTGGTGTATATCTACAAAAAAATGGCAAAAACTTCATGGCCAGTATCGAATTAGGAAGAGATCCGCATGTAAATGCCGTTGTTATCGCAGTATTGGATAAAGAAAAGAAAAAAAGAGGACGTCCAAAAAAAAAGAATAAATTATTTTTTATTTTTAATTAAAATTGACATTTAATTGGTTTAACAGATTTCGGAATAAAGTTTTTATTCATTAATTAGTTGTCAAAAAATCCATGTTCAGGTAAAAAAATCCATGATCAGGTAAAAAAATCCATGATCAGGTAATAATATTCGATGATCAACAGCTAATTAATTGATCATCAAATTAACTGATCATAGAATTTGATGATCAACGATCATCATGTTTACATGTCCCAATAATTAGGTTTGTTTTAAAATAAAAAATATTTGTGACAAAACCATGCACTCGAATCTAAATGAGATTGAGTGTCAATTATTTTAATTTAATTAGCAGTAATCAAACTGATATTTGATAAATAATCATAAGATTTAACTTGTTTGTAGCTTGAGACCAAATTGAGAATACGTTTGTCCAAATTAACTTGTGCTTCGTCACGATCAAATGTCTAACTTAGTCTTTAATGTTTTGAAAACAGGAAAAATATCCGACTCAGGAACATAAGCAAGTGACTTTAACATTAAGAAAGCTGACTTAAATTTGTTTGAAGCGTAATAACTTTCAAGCAAACCTAATTTAACCATTCGACGCCATTGGTTTTGAGTTAGATGAAAAAAACATCCATAGATAAGCGTGCCCTTTAACACAAGCTTGGCAGCGTTAAATACGGCTTTTTAAAGTCCACATTTATTGACTTTGGATCTGTACTTAAATGCCCCTTTAATACAAGAAACAAATTTACATACGTTGATTGTTTTTTGTTCGGCAACAAAGCGTATACTTAAGGTAGGTCCTTGTTGTTTACAATCACATGTATCGTATATAGTTGTGTAGAGTTTAATTGTTCAGTAATAGATTCAAGCGGATCATCACAAACTAGTATTAATTCGTCAACAAACGGTTCGACAATTGGATCAACAATCTTTTCGGAATTTTAGGAATTAGAAGTTAAAATTCTACTCGACCGTAAGTTCTTAAGTGACGGGGAGAAGTTAGCGATCTGTTTGACAAAATTCTTATTCATTAGAGCTTAATTAATTTTTTTTCACTGAAAAAAATTTTCTTTGAAATATTTTCTCTGTGAAAAAAATCTTCTATGAAATATTTCAATGCTAGTAAAAAACCTGCTATGAAAAAAAAAAATGCTACAAACATTACAGGATCATTTTTAAGTCTTTATTGTGATTATAGGGCAACCTGAAGTTTTGTACGATTGTCTTATTTCTTTTAAAAGAACTTTTCTGGGAATTTTGAACTTTTAATGAAAAAGCATGAGGCTAGTCTCCCAAACTCTTTTCCTTAAATTACTTGATAAGTCAAAAAGGAATAAAATAAATTCCTCTTATGATATTTTTTTCGAATTCTCCGCTACAATGTAGACCTTGTACACTCAATTTTAAAATCCTAAGTTTTTTTCAATGTAAATAAACTTTGCTTTTATAAATTTTGTTATAAATGACGTTAAAATATAAAATAAAAAAATCTATTTAGTTTGGGTATCAAAATGCTGCTCTAGAGTCGAGAAGTCGGAATCACAAAAGGAAATTTTAGAAAAAAATGATTCTACTGTTCATATCTACTCTAAAAAAATCGTCTTTTCAGCTATTAAGTGCACATACAAGACTGGAATAAATTTGAATCTTTTATTTCTTTAATTTCATAGAAAAAGATCAAAGAAAATTGACATAGAAAATTAACTATAATAATTATCAACTCTAATCTAGATTTTAACCCTTTTGCAATTGACAAATATAAACAAGTCCAGAAATCTTTTTTCTCAGCTTCTTTTTTATTAGACAAGTTGAGTCACGTCTCCCATTCTCTTAAAAGTTTAATCTACAAAACTTTTTGCCTTTCCCAATTCACATATAGACTTGAAAATTTAACACTAGACAATAAAACTATAAAACTCTCAACGTTAATCAAAACAATCTTGTAAGACATATGTTTAACTTAAGATCTAATTGTCACATGTCAGGAATTCTAAATATTCTAAAGCTCTTTAAAATGAATCAGCTTTATCTTTTCTCAAAGATGTCATTCATCAGCTCTATTGAGTTCAACCCTTTAGCTTCAAATATATTTCAGTATATTTGTTCTTTCATCTCCAATAACACTCAAGTGTCTCTACTATCCTTTGCAAATGATCTAAAGCGTTTGCTGAATTTATTTAACTTAAACCTCGACTCTCTACTTAATAGTGTTGGTCAGCTGAAGTTGGATCTTAAGCGGCACTTTTACATCCGGGACGG
Organism: Brachionus rubens; assembly: GCA_022207745.1. Lineage (NCBI taxonomy): Eukaryota > Metazoa > Rotifera > Eurotatoria > Ploima > Brachionidae > Brachionus > Brachionus rubens. The sequence continues at coordinate 48,527 of JAJVHD010000083.1, read as the reverse complement.
TATCTCGGAATCTATCGAGCTATGTTTGAATAACCCAAGATTCAAAAAATTTCAAATTCTTCTTGATGAACAAATAAAACCAAATTAATTGGATTCATTTTTACTGGTCTAGAGGAAACAACATTCAATGTTGTAACTTTTTTACTACTTTTTATTTAATTAATCTTTTTCTTTTTCTTTTTTTCTTAATTTTTTGTATTGTTTTTCTTTTTATTTCTACTTCTCCTGATGAAGGTTAATTTGAATTAAATAAATAAATAAAACAAGAATTGTTACTTTTTGAATCTTTTATATCAATTCAACACCTTTTATCATTTTAATTATAACATCAAAATATTTGAAATAATTATTTTTATCATACAATCTGATAATGCTAACTAACTTATCTTCTTTTTTGATCTCTCTTTGACTACGTTGATTCACCGTAGCATGTTTGATTTGTTCATAACAAATATTCATTGTAAATGTTAAAAATGGTCAAAAAGCGATGAAAAGATATGATGAAAATAATGTGAAATTCATGTTCAAAATAAGAATTTATGCTAGATATCAAATTTTGAATGGTTTCTGTCGACGGGTTATCGAAATATCAGTCCGAAAAAATCAAAAAATCCTATTTTCATAGAAAATGTTAAAAATGGTCAAAAAGCGATGAAAATATATGATGAAAATAATGTGAAATTCATGTTCAGCATAAAAATTTATGCTAGATATCAAGTTTTGAATGGTTTCTGTCGACGGGTTATCGAAATATCAGGTCTCAAAAATCAAAAAATCCTATTTTCATAGTAAATGTTAAAAATGGTAAAAAGCGATGAAAAGATATGATGAAAATAATGTGAAATTCATGTTCAGCATAAAAATTTATGCTAGATATCAAATTTTGAATGGTTTCTGTCGACGGGTTATCGAAATATCAGTCCGAAAAAATCAAAAAATCCTATTTTCATAGAAAATGTTAAAAATGGTCAAAAAGCGATGAAAATATATGATGAAAATAATGTGAAATTCATGTTCAGCATAAAAATTTATGCTAGATATCAAGTTTTGAATGGTTTCTGTCGACGGGTTATCGAAATATCAGGTCTCAAAAATCAAAAAATCCTATTTTCATAGTAAATGTTAAAAATGGTAAAAAGCGATGAAAAGATATGATGAAAATAATGTGAAATCCGTGTTCAAAATAAAAATTTTTGCAAGATATCAACTTTTGAATGGTTTCTGTCGACGGGTTATCGAAATATCAGGCCGAAAAAATCAAAAAATGCTATTCTCATAGTAAATGTTAAAAATGGTCAAAAAGCGATGAAAATATATGATGAAAATAATGTGAAATGCATGTTCAGCAAAAAAATTTATGCTAGACACAAATTTTGAATGGTTTCTGTCGACGGGTTATCGAAATATCTGGCCGAAAAAATCAAAAAATCCTATTTTTATAGTAAATGTTAAAAATGGTCAAAAAGCGATGAAAATTTATGATGAAAATAATGTGAAATGCATGTTCAGCAAAAAAATTTATGCTAGACACAAATTTTGAATGGTTTCTGTCGACGGGTTATCGAAATATCTGGCCGAAAAAATCAAAAAATCCTATTTTTATAGTAAATGTTAAAAATGGTCAAAAAGCGATGAAAATTTATGATGAAAATAATGTAAAATCCGTGTTCAAAATAAAAATTTATGCTAGATATCAAATTTTAAATGGTTTCTGTCGACGGGTTATCGAAATAACAGGCCGAAAAAATCAAAAAATCCTATTTTCATAGTAAATGTTAAAAATGGTCAAAAAGCGATGAAAAGATATGATGAAAATAATGTGAAATTCATGTTCAGCATAAAAATTTATGCTAGTTATCAAATTTTGAATGGTTTCTGTCGACGGGTTATCGAAATATCAGGTCTCAAAAATCAAAAAATCCTATTTTCATAGTAAATGTTAAAAATGGTAAAAAGCAATGAAAAGATATGATGAAAATAATGTGAAATCCGTGTTCAAAATAAAAATTTTTGCAAGATATCAACTTTTGAATGGTTTCTGTCGACGGGTTATCGAAATATCAAGCCTCAAAAATCAAAAAATCCTATTTTCATAGAAAATGTTAAAAATGGTCAAAAAGCGATGAAAATATATGATGAAAATAATGTGAAATTCATGTTCAGCATAAAAATTTATGCTAGATATCAAGTTTTGAATGGTTTCTGTCGACGGGTTATCGAAATATCAGGTCTCAAAAATCAAAAAATCCTATTTTCATAGTAAATGTTAAAAATGGTAAAAAGCGATGAAAAGATATGATGAAAATAATGTGAAATCCGTGTTCAAAATAAAAATTTTTGCAAGATATCAACTTTTGAATGGTTTCTGTCGACGGGTTATCGAAATATCAGGCCGAAAAAATCAAAAAATCCTATTTTCATAGAAAATGTTAAAAATTGTCAAAAAGCGATGAAAAGATATGATGAAAATAATATGAAATGCATGTTCAGCATAAAAATTTATGCTAGATATCAAATTTTGAATGGTTTCTGTCGACGGGTTATCGAAATATCAGGCCGAAAAAATCAAAAAATCCTATTTTCATAGTAAATGTTAAAAATGGTCAAAAAGTGATGAAAAGATATGATAAAACTAATGTGAAATTCGTGTTCAGCATAAAAAGTTATGCCAGATACCAAATTTTGAATGGTTTCTGTCGACGGGTTATCGAAATATCAGGCCGAAAAAATCAAAAAATCCTATTTTCATAGTAAATGTTAAAAATGGTCAAAAAGTGATGAAAAGATATGATAAAACTAATGTGAAATTCGTGTTCAGCATAAAAAGTTATGCTAGATACCAAATTTTGAATGGTTTCTGTCGACGGGTTATCGAAATATCAAGCCTCAAAAATCAAAAAATCCTATTTTCATAGTAAATGTTAAAAATGGTCAAAAAGTGATGAAAAGATATGATAAAACTAATGTGAAATTCGTGTTCAGCATAAAAAGTTATGCCAGATACCAAATTTTGAATGGTTTCTGTCGACGGGTTATCGAAATATCAGGCCGAAAAAATCAAAAAATCCTATTTTCATAGTAAATGTTAAAAATGGTCAAAAAGTGATGAAAAGATATGATAAAACTAATGTGAAATTCGTGTTCAGCATAAAAAGTTATGCTAGATACCAAATTTTGAATGGTTTCTGTCGACGGGTTATCGAAATATCAAGCCTCAAAAATCAAAAAATCCTATTTTCATAGAAAATGTTAAAAATTGTCAAAAAGCGATGAAAAGATATGATGAAAATAATATGAAATGCATGTTCAGCATAAAAATTTATGCTAGATATCAAATTTTGAATGGTTTCTGTCGACGGGTTATCGAAATATCAGGCCGAAAAAATCAAAAAATCCTATTATCATGGAAAATGTTAAAAATGGTCAAAAAGCGATGAAAAGATATGATGAAAATAATGTGAAATTCATGTTCAGCATAAAAATTTATGCTAGATATCAAGTTTTGAATGGTTTCTGTCGACGGGTTATCGAAATATCAGGTCTCAAAAATCAAAAAATCCTATTTTCATAGTAAATGTTAAAAATGGTAAAAAGCGATGAAAAGATATGATGAAAATAATGTGAAATTCATGTTCAGCATAAAAATTTATGCTAGATATCAAATTTTGAATGGTTTCTGTCGACGGATTATCGAAAAATCAGTCCGAAAAAATCAAAAAATCCTATTTTCATAGAAAATGTTAAAAATGGTCAAAAAGCGATGAAAAGATATGATGAAAATAATGTGAAATTCATGTTCAGCATAAAAATTTATGCAAGATATCAAATTTTGAATGGTTTCTGTCGACGGGTTATCGAAATATCAGGCCGAAAAAATCAAAAAATCCTATTTTAATAGTAAATGTTAAAAATGGTCAAAAAGCGATGAAAAGATATGATGAAAATAATGTGAAATTCATGTTCAGCATAAAAATTTATGCTAGATATCAAATTTTGAATGGTTTCTCTCGCCGGATTATCGAAAAATCAGGCCGAAAAAATCAAAAAATCCTATTTTAATAGTAAATGTTAAAAATGGTCAAAAAGCGATGAAAAGATATGATGAAAATAATGTGAAATTCATGTTCAGCATAAAAATTTATGCTAGATATCAAATTTTAATGGTTTCTGTAGACGGATTATCGAAAAATCAGTCCGAAAAAATCAAAAAATCCTATTTTCATAGAAAATGTTAAAAATGGTCAAAAAGCGATGAAAAGATATGATGAAAATAATGTGAAATCCGTGTTCAAAATAAAATTTTTTGCAAGATATCAAATTTTGAATGGTTTCTGTCGACGGGTTATCGAAATATCAGGCCGAAAAAATCAAAAAATCCTATTTTCATAGTAAATGTTAAAAATGGTCAAAAAGTGATGAAAAGATATGATAAAACTAATGTGAAATTCGTGTTCAGCATAAAAAGTTATGCTAGATACCAAATTTTGAATGGTTTCTGTCGACGGGTTATCGAAATATCAAGCCTCAAAAATCAAAAAATCCTATTTTCATAGAAAATGTTAAAAATTGTCAAAAAGCGATGAAAAGATATGATGAAAATAATGTGAAATTCATGTTCAGCATAAAAATTTATGCTAGATATCAAATTTTGAATGGTTTCTCTCGCCGGATTATCGAAAAATCAGTCCGAAAAAATCAAAAAATCCTATTTTCATAGAAAATGTTAAAAATGGTCAAAAAGCGATGAAAAGATATGATGAAACTAATGTGAAATCCGTGTTCAAAATAAAAATTTTTGCAAGATATTAACTTTTGAATGGTTTCTGTCGACGGGTTATCGAAATATCAGGCCGAAAAAATCAAAAAATCCTATTTTAATAGTAAATGTTAAAAATGGTCAAAAAGCGATGAAAAGATATGATGAAAATAATGTGAAATTCATGTTCAGCATAAAAATTTATGCTAGATATCAAATTTTGAATGGTTTCTCTCGCCGGATTATCGAAAAATCAGTCCGAAAAAATCAAAAAATCCTATTTTCATAGAAAATGTTAAAAATGGTCAAAAAGCGATGAAAATATATGATGAAAATAATGTGAAATTCATGTTCAGCATAAAAATTTATGCTAGATATCAAATTTTGAATTGTTTCTCTCGCCGGATTATCGAAAAATCAGTCCGAAAAAATCAAAAAATCCTATTTTCATAGAAAATGTTAAAAATGGTCAAAAAGCGATGAAAATATATGATGAAAATAATGTGAAATTCATGTTCAGCATAAAAATTTATGCTAGATATCAAATTTTGAATGGTTTCTGTAGACGGGTTATCGAAATATCAGGCCGAAAAAATCAAAAAATCCTATTTTCATAGAAAATGTTAAAAATGGTCAAAAAGCGATGAAAAGATATGATGAAAATAATGTGAAATTCATGTTCAGCATAAAAATTTATGCTAGATATCAAATTTTGAATGGTTTCTCTCGCCGGATTATCGAAAAATCAGTCCGAAAAAATCAAAAAATCCTATTTTCATAGAAAATGTTAAAAATGGTCAAAAAGCGATGAAAATATATGATGAAAATAATGTGAAATTCATGTTCAGCATAAAAATTTATGCTAGATATCAAATTTTGAATTGTTTCTCTCGCCGGATTATCGAAAAATCAGTCCGAAAAAATCAAAAAATCCTATTTTCATAGAAAATGTTAAAAATGGTCAAAAAGCGATGAAAAGATATGATGAAAATAATGTGAAATTCATGTTCAGCATAAAAATTTAAGCTGGATATCAAATTTTGAATGGTTTCTGTCGACGGGTTATCGAAATATCAAGCCTCAAAAATTAAAAAAATGCTATTTTCATAGTAAATGTTAAAAATTGTCAAAAAGCGATGAAAAGATATGATGAAAATAATGTGAAATTCATGTTCAGCATAAAAATTTAAGCTGGATATCAAATTTTGAATGGTTTCTGTCGACGGGTTATCGAAATATCAAGCCTCAAAAATTAAAAAAATGCTATTTTCATAGTAAATGTTAAAAATGGTAAAAAGCGATGAAAAGATATGATGAAAATAATGTGAAATCCGTGTTCAAAATAAAAATTTTTGCAAGATATCAACTTTTGAATGGTTTCTGTCGACGGGTTATCGAAATATCAGGCCGAAAAAATCAAAAAATCCTATTTTCATAGAAAATGTTAAAAATGGTCAAAAAGCGATGAAAAGATATGATGAAAATAATGTGAAATGCATGTTCAGCATAAAAATTTATGCTAGATATCAAATTTTGAATGGTTTCTGTCGACGGGTTATCGAAATATCAGGCCGAAAAAATCAAAAAATCCTATTTTCATAGTAAATGTTAAAAATGGTCAAAAAGTGATGAAAAGATATGATAAAACTAATGTGAAATTCGTGTTCAGCATAAAAAGTTATGCTAGATACCAAATTTTGAATGGTTTCTGTCGCCGGATTATCGAAAAATCAGTCCGAAAAAATCAAAAAATCCTATTTTCATAGAAAATGTTAAAAATGGTCAAAAAGCGATGAAAAGATATGATGAAAATAATGTGAAATGCATGTTCAGCATAAAAATTTATGCTAGATATCAAATTTTGAATTGTTTCTCTCGCCGGATTATCGAAAAATCAGTCCGAAAAAATCAAAAAATCCTATTTTCATAGAAAATGTTAAAAATGGTCAAAAAGCGATGAAAAGATATGATGAAAATAATGTGAAATTCATGTTCAGCATAAAAATTTATGCTAGATATCAAATTTTGAATTGTTTCTCTCGCCGGATTATCGAAAAATCAGTCCGAAAAAATCAAAAAATCCTATTTTCATAGAAAATGTTAAAAATGGTCAAAAAGCGATGAAAAGATATGATGAAAATAATGTGAAATTCATGTTCAGCATAAAAATTTATGCTAGATATCAAATTTTGAATTGTTTCTCTCGCCGGATTATCGAAAAATCAGTCCGAAAAAATCAAAAAATCCTATTTTCATAGAAAATGTTAAAAATGGTCAAAAAGCGATGAAAAGATATGATGAAAATAATGTGAAATTCATGTTCAGCATAAAAATTTATGCTAGATATCAAATTTTGAATTGTTTCTCTCGCCGGATTATCGAAAAATCAGTCCGAAAAAATCAAAAAATCCTATTTTCATAGAAAATGTTAAAAATGGTCAAAAAGCGATGAAAAGATATGATGAAAATAATGTGAAATTCATGTTCAGCATAAAAATTTATGCTAGATATCAAATTTTGAATTGTTTCTCTCGCCGGATTATCGAAAAATCAGTCCGAAAAAATCAAAAAATCCTATTTTCATAGAAAATGTTAAAAATGGTCAAAAAGCGATGAAAAGATATGATGAAAATAATGTGAAATTCATGTTCAGCATAAAAATTTATGCTAGATATCAAATTTTGAATGGTTTCTGTAGACGGATTATCGAAAAATCAGTCCGAAAAAATCAAAAAATCCTATTTTCATAGAAAATGTTAAAAATGGTCAAAAAGCGATGAAAAGATATGATGAAAATAATGTGAAATTCATGTTCAGCATAAAAATTTATGCTAGATATCAAATTTTGAATGGTTTCTGTAGACGGGTTATCGAAATATCAGGCCGAAAAAATCAAAAAATCCTATTTTCATAGTAAATGTTAAAAATGGTCAAAAAGTGATGAAAAGATATGATAAAACTAATGTGAAATTCGTGTTCAGCATAAAAAGTTATGCTAGATACCAAATTTTGAATGGTTTCTGTCGACGGGTTATCGAAATATCAAGCCTCAAAAATCAAAAAATCCTATTTTTATAGTAAATGTTAAAAATGGTCAAAAAGCGATGAAAATTTATGATGAAAATAATGTGAAATCCGTGTTCAAAATAAAAATTTATGCTAGATATCAAATTTTGAATAGTTTCTGTAGACGGGTTATCGAAATAACAGGCCGAAAAAATCAAAAAATCCTATTTTCATAGAAAATGTTAAAAATGGTCAAAAAGCGATGAAAAGATATGATGAAACTAATGTGAAATCCGTGTTCAAAATAAAAATTTTTGCAAGATATTAACTTTTGAATGGTTTCTGTCGACGGGTTATCGAAATATCAGGCCGAAAAAATCAAAAAATCCTATTTTCATAGAAAATGTTAAAAATGGTCAAAAAGCGATGAAAAGATATGATGAAAATAATGTGAAATTCATGTTCAGCATAAAAATTTATGCTAGATATCAAATTTTGAATTGTTTCTCTCGCCGGATTATCGAAAAATCAGTCCGAAAAAATCAAAAAATCCTATTTTCATAGAAAATGTTAAAAATGGTCAAAAAGCGATGAAAATATATGATGAAAATAATGTGAAATTCATGTTCAGCATAAAAATTTATGCTAGATATCAAATTTTGAATTGTTTCTCTCGCCGGATTATCGAAAAATCAGTCCGAAAAAATCAAAAAATCCTATTTTCATAGAAAATGTTAAAAATGGTCAAAAAGCGATGAAAATATATGATGAAAATAATGTGAAATTCATGTTCAGCATAAAAATTTATGCTAGATATCAAATTTTGAATGGTTTCTGTAGACGGGTTATCGAAATATCAGGCCTAAAAAATCAAAAAATCCTATTTTCATAGAAAATGTTAAAAATGGTCAAAAAGCGATGAAAAGATATGATGAAAATAATGTGAAATTCATGTTCAGCATAAAAATTTATGCTAGATATCAAATTTTGAATGGTTTCTCTCGCCGGATTATCGAAAAATCAGTCCGAAAAAATCAAAAAATCCTATTTTCATAGAAAATGTTAAAAATGGTCAAAAAGCGATGAAAATATATGATGAAAATAATGTGAAATTCATGTTCAGCATAAAAATTTATGCTAGATATCAAATTTTGAATTGTTTCTCTCGCCGGATTATCGAAAAATCAGTCCGAAAAAATCAAAAAATCCTATTTTCATAGAAAATGTTAAAAATGGTCAAAAAGCGATGAAAATATATGATGAAAATAATGTGAAATTCATGTTCAGCATAAAAATTTATGCTAGATATCAAATTTTGAATTGTTTCTGTCGACGGGTTATCGAAATATCAAGCCTCAAAAATCAAAAAATCCTATTTTCATAGAAAATGTTAAAAATGGTCAAAAAGCGATGAAAAGATATGATGAAAATAATGTGAAATTCATGTTCAAAATAAAAATTTATGCTAGATATCAAATTTTCAATGGTTTCTGTCGACGGGTTATCGAAATATCAGGTCTCAAAAATCAAAAAATCCTATTTTCATAGTAAATGTTAAAAATGGTAAAAAGCGATGAAAAGATATGATGAAAATAATGTGAAATCCGTGTTCAAAATAAAAATTTTTGCAAGATATCAACTTTTGAATGGTTTCTGTCGACGGGTTATCGAAATATCAGGCCGAAAAAATCAAAAAATCCTATTTTCATAGAAAATGTTAAAAATTGTCAAAAAGCGATGAAAAGATATGATGAAAATAATATGAAATGCATGTTCAGCATAAAAATTTATGCTAGATATCAAATTTTGAATGGTTTCTGTCGACGGGTTATCGAAATATCAGGCCGAAAAAATCAAAAAATCCTATTTTCATAGTAAATGTTAAAAATGGTCAAAAAGTGATGAAAAGATATGATAAAACTAATGTGAAATTCGTGTTCAGCATAAAAAGTTATGCTAGATACCAAATTTTGAATGGTTTCTGTCGACGGGTTATCGAAATATCAAGCCTCAAAAATCAAAAAATCCTATTTTCATAGAAAATGTTAAAAATTGTCAAAAAGCGATGAAAAGATATGATGAAAATAATATGAAATGCATGTTCAGCATAAAAATTTATGCTAGATATCAAATTTTGAATGGTTTCTGTCGACGGGTTTTCGTAATATCAAGCCTCAAAAATCAAAAAATCCTATTTTCATAGAAAATGTTAAAAATGGTCAAAAAGTGATGAAAAGATATGATAAAACTAATGTGAAATTCGTGTTCAGCATAAATAGTTATGCTAGATATCAAATTTTGAATGGTTTCTGTCGACGGGTTATCGAAATATCAAGCCTCAAAAATCAAAAAATCCTATTTTCATAGTAAATGTTAAAAATGGTCAAAAAGCGATGAAAATATATGATGAAAATAATGTGAAATTCATGTTCAGCATAAAAATTTATGCTAGATATCAAATTTTGAATGGTTTCTCTCGCCGGATTATCGAAAAATCAGTCCGAAAAAATCAAAAAATCCTATTTTCATAGAAAATGTTAAAAATGGTCAAAAAGCGATGAAAAGATATGATGAAAATAATGTGAAATTCATGTTCAGCATAAAAATTTATGCTAGATATCAAATTTTGAATGGTTTCTGTAGACGGGTTATCGAAATATCAGGCCTAAAAAATCAAAAAATCCTATTTTAATAGTAAATGTTAAAAATGGTCAAAAAGCGATGAAAAGATATGATGAAAATAATGTGAAATTCATGTTCAGCATAAAAATTTATGCTAGATATCAAATTTTGAATGGTTTCTGTCGACGGGTTATCGAAATATCAGTCCGAAAAAATCAGAAAATCCTATTTTCATAGAAAATGTTAAAAATGGTCAAAAAGCGATGAAAAGATATGATGAAACTAATGTGAAATCCGTGTTCAAAATAAAATTTTTTGCAAGATATCAAATTTTGAATGGTTTCTGTCGACGGGTTATCGAAATATCAGGCCGAAAAAATCAAAAAATCCTATTTTCATAGTAAATGTTAAAAATGGTCAAAAAGCGATGAAAATATATGATGAAAATAATGTGAAATTCATGTTCAGCATAAAAATTTATGCTAGATATCAAATTTTGAATTGTTTCTCTCGCCGGATTATCGAAAAATCAGTCCGAAAAAATCAAAAAATCCTATTTTCATAGAAAATGTTAAAAATGGTCAAAAAGCGATGAAAATATATGATGAAAATAATGTGAAATTCATGTTCAGCATAAAAATTTATGCTAGATATCAAATTTTGAATTGTTTCTCTCGCCGGATTATCGAAAAATCAGTCCGAAAAAATCAAAAAATCCTATTTTCATAGTAAATGTTAAAAATGGTCAAAAAGCGATGAAAATATATGATGAAAATAATGTGAAATTCATGTTCAGCATAAAAATTTATGCTAGATATCAAATTTTGAATTGTTTCTCTCGCCGGATTATCGAAAAATCAGTCCGAAAAAATCAAAAAATCCTATTTTCATAGAAAATGTTAAAAATGGTCAAAAAGCGATGAAAATATATGATGAAAATAATGTGAAATTCATGTTCAGCATATAAATTTATGCTAGATATCAAATTTTGAATGGTTTCTCTCGCCGGATTATCGAAAAATCAGTCCGAAAAAATCAAAAAATCCTATTTTCATAGAAAATGTTAAAAATTGTCAAAAAGCGATGAAAAGATATGATGAAAATAATGTGAAATTCATGTTCAGCATAAAAATTTATGCTAGATATCAAATTTTGAATGGTTTCTGTCGACGGGTTATCGAAATATCAGTCCGAAAAAATCAGAAAATCCTATTTTCATAGAAAATGTTAAAAATGGTCAAAAAGCGATGAAAAGATATGATGAAAATAATGTAAAATCCGTGTTCAAAATAAAAATTTATGCTAGATATCAAATTTTAAATGGTTTCTGTCGACGGGTTATCGAAATAACAGGCCGAAAAAATCAAAAAATCCTATTTTCATAGAAAATGTTAAAAATGGTCAAAAAGCGATGAAAAGATATGATGAAAATAATGTGAAATTCATGTTCAGCATAAAAATTTATGCTAGATATCAAATTTTGAATGGTTTCTGTAGACGGGTTATCGAAATATCAGGCCTAAAAAATCAAAAAATCCTATTTTCATAGAAAATGTTAAAAATGGTCAAAAAGCGATGAAAAGATATGATGAAAATAATGTGAAATTCATGTTCAGCATAAAAATTTATGCTAGATATCAAATTTTGAATTGTTTCTCTCGCCGGATTATCGAAAAATCAGTCCGAAAAAATCAAAAAATCCTATTTTTATAGTAAATGTTAAAAATGGTCAAAAAGCGATGAAAATTTATGATGAAAAAAATGTAAAATCCGTGTTCAAAATAAAAATTTATGCTAGATATCAAATTTTAAATGGTTTCTGTCGACGGGTTATCGAAATATCAAGCCTCAAAAATCAAAAAATGCCTTTTTTCATAGTAAATGTTAAAAATGGTCAAAAAGCGATGAAAAGATATGATGAAAATAATGTGAAATTCATGTTCAGCATATAAATTTATGCTAGATATCAAATTTTGAATGGTTTCTGTAGACGGATTATCGAAAAATCAGTCCGAAAAAATCAAAAAATCCTATTTTCATAGAAAATGTTAAAAATGGTCAAAAAGCGATGAAAAGATATGATGAAAATAATGTGAAATTCATGTTCAGCATAAAAATTTATGCTAGATATCAAATTTTGAATGGTTTCTGTAGACGGGTTATCGAAATATCAGGCCTAAAAAATCAAAAAATCCTATTTTCATAGAAAATGTTAAAAATGGTCAAAAAGCGATGAAAAGATATGATGAAAATAATGTGAAATTCATGTTCAGCATATAAATTTATGCTAGATATCAAATTTTGAATTGTTTCTCTCGCCGGATTATCGAAAAATCAGTCCGAAAAAATCAAAAAATCCTATTTTCAAAGAAAATGTTAAAAATGGTCAAAAAGCGATGAAAATATATGATGAAAATAATGTGAAATTCATGTTCAGCATAAAAATTTATGCTAGATATCAAATTTTGAATGGTTTCTGTCGACGGGTTATCGAAATATCAGTCCGAAAAAATCAGAAAATCCTATTTTCATAGAAAATGTTAAAAATGGTCAAAAAGCGATGAAAAGATATGATGAAACTAATGTGAAATCCGTGTTCAGCATAAAAATTTATGCTAGATATCAAATTTTGAATTGTTTCTCTCGCCGGATTATCGAAAAATCAGTCCGAAAAAATCAAAAAATCCTATTTTCATAGAAAATGTTAAAAATGGTCAAAAAGCGATGAAAATATATGATGAAAATAATGTGAAATTCATGTTCAGCATAAAAATTTATGCTAGATATCAAATTTTGAATGGTTTCTGTCGACGGGTTATCGAAATATCAGTCCGAAAAAATCAGAAAATCCTATTTTCATAGTAAATGTTAAAAATGGTCAAAAAGCGATGAAAAGATATGATGAAAATAATGTGAAATTCATGTTCAGCATAAAAATTTATGCTAGATATCAAATTTTGAATTGTTTCTCTCGCCGGGTTATCGAAATATCAGGCCGAAAAAATCAAAAAATCCTATTTTCATAGAAAATGTTAAAAATGGTCAAAAAGCGATGAAAATATATGATGAAAATAATGTGAAATTCATGTTCAGCATAAAAATTTATGCTAGATATCAAATTTTGAATGGTTTCTGTCGACGGGTTATCGAAATATCAGTCCGAAAAAATCAGAAAATCCTATTTTCATAGTAAATGTTAAAAATGGTCAAAAAGCGATGAAAAGATATGATGAAAATAATGTGAAATTCATGTTCAGCATAAAAATTTATGCTAGATATCAAATTTTGAATTGTTTCTCTCGCCGGGTTATCGAAATATCAGGCCGAAAAAATCAAAAAATCCTATTTTCATAGTAAATGTTAAAAATGGTCAAAAAGCGATGAAAATATATGATGAAAATAATGTGAAATTCATGTTCACCATAAAATTTATGATAGATATCAAATTTTGAATGGTTTCTGTCGACGGGTTATCGAAATATCAGTCCGAAAAAATCAAAAAATCCTATTTTCATAGAAAATGTTAAAAATGGTCAAAAAGCGATGAAAATATATGATGAAACTAATGTGAAATCCGTGTTCAAAATAAAAATTTATGCTAGATATCAAATTTTGAATGGTTTCTGTAGACGGGTTATCGAAATATCAGTCCGAAAAAATCAGAAAATCCTATTTTCATAGTAAATGTTAAAAATGGTCAAAAAGCGATGAAAAGATATGATGAAAATAATGTGAAATTCATGTTCAGCATATAAATTTATGCTAGATATCAAATTTTGAATTGTTTCTCTCGCCGGATTATCGAAAAATCAGTCCGAAAAAATCAAAAAATCCTATTTTCATAGAAAATGTTAAAAATGGTCAAAAAGCGATGAAAATATATGATGAAAATAATGTGAAATTCATGTTCAGCATAAAAATTTATGCTAGATATCAAATTTTGAATGGTTTCTGTCGACGGGTTATCGAAATATCAGTCCGAAAAAATCAGAAAATCCTATTTTCATAGTAAATGTTAAAAATGGTCAAAAAGCGATGAAAAGATATGATGAAAATAATGTGAAATTCATGTTCAGCATAAAAATTTATGCTAGATATCAAATTTTGAATTGTTTCTCTCGCCGGGTTATCGAAATATCAGGCCGAAAAAATCAAAAAATCCTATTTTCATAGTAAATGTTAAAAATGGTCAAAAAGCGATGAAAATATATGATGAAAATAATGTGAAATCCGTGTTCAAAATAAAAATTTATGCTAGATATCAAATTTTGAATGGTTTCTGTCGACGGGTTATCGAAATATCGGGCCGAAAAAATCAGAAAATCCTATTTTCATAGAAAATGTTAAAAATGGTCAAAAAGCGATGAAAAGATATGATGAAACTAATGTGAAATCCGTGTTCAGCATAAAAATTTATGCTAGATATCAAATTTTGAATTGTTTCTCTCGCCGGATTATCGAAAAATCAGTCCGAAAAAATCAAAAAATCCTATTTTCATAGAAAATGTTAAAAATGGTCAAAAAGCGATGAAAATATATGATGAAAATAATGTGAAATTCATGTTCAGCATAAAAATTTATGCTAGATATCAAATTTTGAATGGTTTCTGTCGACGGGTTATCGAAATATCAGTCCGAAAAAATCAGAAAATCCTATTTTCATAGTAAATGTTAAAAATGGTCAAAAAGCGATGAAAAGATATGATGAAAATAATGTGAAATTCATGTTCAGCATAAAAATTTATGCTAGATATCAAATTTTGAATTGTTTCTCTCGCCGGATTATCGAAAAATCAGTCCGAAAAAATCAAAAAATCCTATTTTCATAGAAAATGTTAAAAATGGTCAAAAAGCGATGAAAAGATATGATGAAAATAATGTGAAATTCATGTTCAGCATAAAAATTTATGCTAGATATCAAATTTTGAATTGTTTCTCTCGCCGGATTATCGAAAAATCAGTCCGAAAAAATCAAAAAATCCTATTTTCATAGAAAATGTTAAAAATGGTCAAAAAGCGATGAAAAGATATGATGAAAATAATGTGAAATTCATGTTCAGCATAAAAATTTATTCTAGATACCAAATTTTGAATGGTTTCTGTCGACGGGTTATCGAAATATCAGGCCGAAAAAATCAAAAAATCCTATTTTCATAGAAAATGTTAAAAATGGTCAAAAAGCGATGAAAAGATATGATGAAACTAATGTGAAATCCGTGTTCAGCATAAAAATTTATGCTAGATATCAAATTTTGAATTGTTTCTCTCGCCGGATTATCGAAAAATCAGTCCGAAAAAATCAAAAAATCCTATTTTCATAGAAAATGTTAAAAATGGTCAAAAAGCGATGAAAATATATGATGAAAATAATGTGAAATTCATGTTCAGCATAAAAATTTATGCTAGATATCAAATTTTGAATGGTTTCTGTCGACGGGTTATCGAAATATCAGTCCGAAAAAATCAGAAAATCCTATTTTCATAGTAAATGTTAAAAATGGTCAAAAAGCGATGAAAAGATATGATGAAAATAATGTGAAATTCATGTTCAGCATAAAAATTTATGCTAGATATCAAATTTTGAATTGTTTCTCTCGCCGGGTTATCGAAATATCAGGCCTAAAAAATCAAAAAATCCTATTTTCATAGAAAATGTTAAAAATGGTCAAAAAGCGATGAAAAGATATGATGAAAATAATGTGAAATTCATGTTCAGCATAAAAATTTATGCTAGATATCAAATTTTGAATGGTTTCTGTAGACGGGTTATCGAAATATCGGGCCGAAAAAATCAAAAAATCCTATTTTCATAGAAAATGTTAAAAATGGTCAAAAAGCGATGAAAATATATGATGAAAATAATAATAATAATAAACTGCTTTGTATAATATAATGTTATACACACGCCTAAGGCGTCCAGCCAACTAGTGGCTTCAGCAGTTATATGCGATTGTCCATTCAAAACATTAATAATAATAATAATAATCAATAATAAAACATTAATAAAAATTTATAAATTTTGAAAATTTTGACCATCCAAAATTCTTTTAAAATTGTTGACATTTTCTATTTCTTCAATTGAGATTGGGAGACTGTTCCATTTATTGACGACTCTATTTGTCAAAAAGTTATGCCTTTGCGAGCAGTTTCGCACTATTTCTCTCACTAATCTGTACCTATGACCTCTCAGCTTCATCTGTCGATTTGGATGGTTGTTGAAATTGATCCCTTTATACAAATTCACGCTTTCGATCCCTTTAACGATCTTAAACATCTGAATCAGATCTCCACGATTTCGACGTTCGGTTAAAGTTTGAATTTTAAGTTCTTTTAGCCTTGATTCGTATGGCTTGTGACTGATATTTCTTACTAACTTTGTAGCTCTTCTTTGGACTCTCTCCAAAGCATCTTTGTCTTTCTTTAGGTATGGGTGCCAAACACTGTTGCCATATTCTAGATGTGGTCTCACCAATGAAGTATATAGAAGCTTAAAAGATTTCTTGTTAACATAATTAAACGAGTTTTTTAACATACCTAATGTTCTATTGGCTTTGTTTACCGATTGACTTACATGGTTCTCCCATTTTAAGTCACTGCTAATATGTACACCGAGATCTTTCTCTAAGTGAGTCAGTGCCAGTTGACATCTAAGGCCATTTTCTTTGATTGAATACTCAAAATTTTGATTTGATCTGCCGAGATGCATTCGTTTGCATTTCTTGAGATTTAAGTCCATACTCCATTTCTTGGCCCATTCTGCAAGTGAATCTAGGTCTTGCTGAAGGTTGAGACACGAATCCGTCGATTTAATTATTTCGATTAGTTTAACATCATCTGCATACAGTAAGTGAAAACATTTTAAAACGTCGGTCAAGTCGTTTATGTAAAGAGCAAACAGTATTGGTCCCAAAACTGAGCCTTGTGGCACTCCACTTGTCACAGGATGCGGTGTAGACATAGTCTCACCCAGGACTACTCTTTGAGTTCGTCCCGTTAAGAATGACTCGAACCACTTGAGAATGTTGCCGTTAATACCATATGCTTTCAGCTTCTTTAGAAGTTTTCTATGACTAACTTTGTCGAACGCTTTTGACAAAGTAATGTGAAATTTATATGATGAAAATAATGTGAAATTCATGTTCAGCATAAAATTTATGCTAGATATCAAATTTTGAATGGTTTCTGTCGACCGGTTATCGAAAGATCAGGCCGAAAAAATCAAAAAATCCTATTTTCATAGTAAATGTTAAAAATGGTCAAAAAGCGATGAAAAGATATGATGAAAATAATGTGAAATTCATGTTCAGCATAAATATTTATGCTAGATATCAAATTTTGAATGGTTTCTGTCGACGGGTTATCGAAATATCAGTCCGAAAAAATCAAAAAATCCTATTTTCATAGAAAATGTTAAAAATGGTCAAAAAGCGATGAAAATATATGATGAAACTAATGTGAAATCCGTGTTCAAAATAAAAATTTATGCTAGATATCAAATTTTGAATGGTTTCTGTAGACGGGTTATCGAAATATCAGGCCTAAAAAATCAAAAAATCCTATTTTCATAGAAAATGTTAAAAATGGTCAAAAAGCGATGAAAATATATGATGAAAATAATGTGAAATTCATGTTCAGCATAAATATTTATGCTAGATATCAAATTTTGAATGGTTTCTGTCTACGGGTTATCGAAATATCAGTCCGAAAAAATCAAAAAATCCTATTTTCATAGAAAATGTTAAAAATGGTCAAAAAGCGATGAAAAGATATGATGAAACTAATGTGAAATCCGTGTTCAAAATAAATATTTATGCTAGATATCAACTTTTGAATGGTTTCTGTCGACGGGTTATCGAAATATCAAGCCTCAAAAATCAAAAAATGCCTTTTTTCATAGTAAATGTTAAAAATGGTCAAAAAGTGATGAAAAGATATGATGAAAATAATGTGAAATGCATGTTCAGCATAAAAATTTATGCTAGATATCAAATTTTGAATGGTTTCTGTCGACGGATTATCGAAAAATCAGTCCGAAAAAATCAAAAAATCCTATTTTCATAGAAAATGTTAAAAATGGTCAAAAAGCGATGAAAAGATATGATGAAAATAATGTGAAATTCATGTTCAGCATAAAAATTTATGCTAGATATCAAATTTTGAATGGTTTCTGTAGACGGGTTATCGAAATATCAGGCCTAAAAAATCAAAAAATCCTATTTTCATAGAAAATGTTAAAAATGGTCAAAAAGCGATGAAAATATATGATGAAAATAATGTGAAATTCATGTTCAGCATAAAATTTATGCTAGATATCAAATTTTGAATGGTTTCTGTCGACGGGTTATCGAAAGATCAGGCCGAAAAAATCAAAAAATCCTATTTTCATAGTAAATGTTAAAAATGGTCAAAAAGCGATGAAAATATATGATGAAAATAATGTGAAATTCATGTTCAGCATAAAAATTTATGCTAGATATCAAATTTTGAATGGTTTCTGTCGACGGGTTATCGAAATATCAGTCCGAAAAAATCAAAAAATCCTATTTTCATAGAAAATGTTAAAAATGGTCAAAAAGCGATGAAAAGATATGATGAAAATAATGTGAAATTCATGTTCAGCATAAAAATTTATGCTAGATATCAAATTTTGAATGGTTTCTGTCGACGGGTTATCGAAATATCAGTCCGAAAAAATAAAAAAATCTTATTTTCATAGAAAATGTTAAAAATGGTCAAAAAGCGATGAAAATATATGATGAAACTAATGTGAAATCCGTGTTCAAAATAAAAATTTATGCTAGATATCAAATTTTGAATGGTTTCTGTAGACGGGTTATCGAAATATCAGGCCTAAAAAATCAAAAAATCCTATTTTCATAGAAAATGTTAAAAATGTTAAAAAAGCGATGAAAAGATATGATGAAAATAATGTGAAATTCATGTTCAGCATAAATATTTATGCTAGATATCAAATTTTGAATGGTTTCTGTCGACGGGTTATCGAAATATCAGTCCGAAAAAATCAAAAAATCCTATTTTCATAGAAAATGTTAAAAATGGTCAAAAAGCGATGAAAAGATATGATGAAACTAATGTGAAATCCGTGTTCAAAATAAAAATTTATGCAAGATATCAACTTTTGAATGGTTTCTGTCGACGGGTTATCGAAATATCAGTCCGAAAAAATCAAAAAATCCTATTTTCATAGAAAATGTTAAAAATGGTCAAAAAGCGATGAAAATATATGATGAAACTAATGTGAAATCCGTGTTCAAAATAAAAATTTATGCTAGATATCAAATTTTGAATGGTTTCTGTAGACGGGTTATCGAAATATCAGGCCTAAAAAATCAAAAAATCCTATTTTCATAGAAAATGTTAAAAATGGTCAAAAAGCGATGAAAATATATGATGAAAATAATGTGAAATTCATGTTCAGCATAAAAATTTATGCTAGATATCAAATTTTGAATGGTTTCTGTCGACGGGTTATCGAAATATCAGTCCGAAAAAATCAAAAAATCCTATTTTCATAGAAAATGTTAAAAATGGTCAAAAAGCGATGAAAAGATATGATGAAAATAATGTGAAATTCATGTTCAGCATAAAAATTTATGCTAGATATCAAATTTTGAATGGTTTCTGTCGACGGGTTATCGAAATATCAGTCCGAAAAAATCAAAAAATCCTATTTTCATAGTAAATGATAAAAATGGTCAAAAAGCGATGAAAATATATGATGAAAATAATGTGAAATTCATGTTCAGCATAAAAATTTATGCTAGATATCAAATTTTGAATGGTTTCTGTCGACGGGTTATCGAAATATCAGTCCGAAAAAATCAAAAAATCCTATTTTCATAGAAAATGTTAAAAATGGTCAAAAAGCGATGAAAATATATGATGAAACTAATGTGAAATCCGTGTTCAAAATAAAAATTTTTGGAAGATATCAACTTTTGAATGGTTTCTGTCGACGGGTTATCGAAATATCAGGCCGAAAAAATCAAAAAATCCTATTTTCATAGTAAATGTTAAAAATGGTCAAAAAGCGATGAAAATATATGATGAAAATAATGTGAAATTCATGTTCACCATAAAATTTTTGCTAGATATCAAATTTTGAATGGTTTCTGTCGACGGGTTATCGAAATATCGGGCCGAAAAAATCAAAAAATCCTATTATCATAGTAAATGTTAAAAATGTTAAAAAAGCGATGAAAAGATATGATGAAAATAATGTGAAATTCATGTTCACCATAAAATTTTTGCTAGATATCAACTTTTGAATGGTTTCTGTCGACGGGTTATCGAAATATCAAGCCTCAAAAATCAAAAAATGCCTTTTTTCATAGTAAATGTTAAAAATGGTCAAAAAGTGATGAAAAGATATGATGAAAATAATGTGAAATGCATGTTCAGCATAAAAATTTATGCTAGATATCAAATTTTGAATGGTTTCTGTCGACGGATTATCGAAAAATCAGTCCGAAAAAATCAAAAAATCCTATTTTCATAGAAAATGTTAAAAATGGTCAAAAAGCGATGAAAATATATGATGAAACTAATGTGAAATTCATGTTCAGCATAAAAATTTATGCTAGATATCAAATTTTGAATGGTTTCTGTAGACGGGTTATCGAAATATCAGGCCTAAAAAATCAAAAAATCCTATTTTCATAGAAAATGTTAAAAATGGTCAAAAAGCGATGAAAATATATGATGAAAATAATGTGAAATTCATGTTCAGCATAAAATTTATGCTAGATATCAAATTTTGAATGGTTTCTGTCGACGGGTTATCGAAAGATCAGGCCGAAAAAATCAAAAAATCCTATTTTCATAGTAAATGTTAAAAATGGTCAAAAAGCGATGAAAATATATGATGAAAATAATGTGAAATTCATGTTCACCATAAAATTTATGCTAGATATCAAATTTTGAATGGTTTCTGTCGACGGGTTATCGAAATATCGGGCCGAAAAAATCAAAAAATCCTATTATCATAGTAAATGTTAAAAATGTTAAAAAAGCGATGAAAAGATATGATGAAAATAATGTGAAATTCATGTTCAGCATAAATATTTATGCTAGATATCAAATTTTGAATGGTTGCTGTCGACGGGTTATCGAAATATCAGTCCGAAAAAATCAAAAAATCCTATTTTCAAAGAAAATGTTAAAAATGGTCAAAAAGCGATGAAAATATATGATGAAACTAATGTGAAATCCGTGTTCAAAATAAAAATTTATGCTAGATATCAAATTTTGAATGGTTTCTGTAGACGGGTTATCGAAATATCAGGCCTAAAAAATCAAAAAATCCTATTTTCATAGAAAATGTTAAAAATGGTCAAAAAGCGATGAAAAGATATGATGAAAATAATGTGAAATTCATGTTCAGCATAAAAATTTATGCTAGATATCAAATTTTGAATGGTTTCTGTCTACGGGTTATCGAAATATCAGTCCGAAAAAATCAAAAAATCCTATTTTCATAGAAAATGTTAAAAATGGTCAAAAAGCGATGAAAAGATATGATGAAACTAATGTGAAATCCGTGTTCAAAATAAAAATTTTTGGAAGATATCAACTTTTGAATGGTTTCTGTCGACGGGTTATCGAAATATCAGGCCGAAAAAATCTAAAAATCCTATTTTCATAGTAAATGATAAAAATGGTCAAAAAGCGATTAAAATATATGATGAAAATAATGTGAAATTCATGTTCAGCATAAAAATTTATGCTAGATATCAAATTTTGAATGGTTTCTCTCGCCGGATTATCGAAATATCAGTCCGAAAAAATCAAAAAATCCTATTTTCATAGAAAATGTTAAAAATGGTCAAAAAGCGATGAAAAGATATGATGAAACTAATGTGAAATCCGTGTTCAAAATAAAAATTTTTGGAAGATATCAACTTTTGAATGGTTTCTGTCGACGGGTTATCGAAATATCAGGCCGAAAAAATCAAAAAATCCTATTATCATAGTAAATGTTAAAAATGTTAAAAAAGCGATGAAAAGATATGATGAAAATAATGTGAAATTCATGTTCAGCATAAATATTTATGCTAGATATCAAATTTTGAATGGTTTCTGTCGACGGGTTATCGAAATATCAGTCCGAAAAAATCAAAAAATCCTATTTTCATAGAAAATGTTAAAAATGGTCAAAAAGCGATGAAAAGATATGATGAAACTAATGTGAAATCCGTGTTCAAAATAAAAATTTATGCAAGATATCAACTTTTGAATGGTTTCTGTCGACGGGTTATCGAAATATCAGGCCGAAAAAATCAAAAAATCCTATTTTCATAGAAAATGTTAAAAATGGTCAAAAAGCGATGAAAAGATATGATGAAACTAATGTGAAATCCGTGTTCAAAATAAAAATTTATGCAAGATATCAACTTTTGAATGGTTTCTGTCGACGGGTTATCGAAATATCAGGCCGAAAAAATCAAAAAATCCTATTTTCATAGAAAATGTTAAAAATGGTCAAAAAGCGATGAAAAGATATGATGAAACTAATGTGAAATCCGTGTTCAAAATAAAAATTTATGCAAGATATCAACTTTTGAATGGTTTCTGTCGACGGGTTATCGAAATATCAGGCCGAAAAAATCAAAAAATCCTATTTTCATAGAAAATGTTAAAAATGGTCAAAAAGCGATGAAAATATATGATGAAAATAATGTGAAATTCATGTTCAGCATAAAAATTTATGCTAGATATCAAATTTTGAATGGTTTCTCTCGCCGGATTATCGAAATATCAGTCCGAAAAAATCAAAAAATCCTATTTTCATAGAAAATGTTAAAAATGGTCAAAAAGCGATGAAAAGATATGATGAAACTAATGTGAAATCCGTGTTCAAAATAAAAATTTTTGCAAGATATCAAAATTTTGAATGGTTTCCGTCGACAGGTAATCGAAATATCAGGCTAAAAAAATCAAAAAATCCTATTTTCATAGAAAATGTTAAAAATGTTAAAAAAGCGATGAAAAGATTAATGAAAATAATGTAAATTCATGTTCAGCATAAAAATTTATGCTAGATATCAAATTTTGAATGGTTTCTGTCGACGGGTTATCGAAATATCATGCCGAAAAAATCAAAAAATCCTATTTCCATAGAAAATGTTAAAAATGGTCAAAAAGCGATGAAAATATATGATGAAAATAATGTGAAATTCATGTTAAGCATAAAAATTTATGCTAGATATATATATTCAATTCACTCGAAAGGCTTAGTGCCAAACTCATTTAGAGCCAAGTGAACCCATTTATTCAATAAAAAAAATAAAAATAAACATATAAAAAATGAAACCCAAAAAATTGCCAGTATTTAAAAATCAAAGTTTTTAAATTTTAAATCAAAATTTTCAAAAGTTTTTTCAAAAGTCCAAATAAAAATAGTTGACATTATTTCTGATTCGAGCTTTGAACGTAAATGGAGTATGTTTGATCTCGTTTAAGATTACACTATTTACAAATTTCGAATAAAAATATCCAAACGTTCTTGTCCATATTCATTGAATTTACCTTTTGATGGTACAATTTAATGAGTATCGTTTCTTAGCTTATAAGGTCGAATAAGTTCACCGTTAAATATTAATTTGGATTTCAATTCTTCCGGAGAGTAAGGGTTTTTAAAAATCGAATAGATGAAATTTGAAAGACGAATAACAAGGCGATGAATAAAGCAGTTGATATTTAATCTTTCTAGTTCGCTGTTGAATCGATTAAAGTCTTGATTATCATTTATAAGCGGATTTATATTAAAGAGCTTGTAGAGGCATATAAAGTACGCATCCGAGATCTTCTGAACAGTCTTCTTAGGATAATAGATCGAAATTGTTGAGCAGTAGTCGAAATGGGGAAGAATAAATTTCTTAAAGAACTGGAGTTTAACTGGAAACGAGAGATAACAAAGATCCTGAATCGAATAAAGACGTTTGTTAATCGAGCTTCTGAGTTCACTTACGTGTTTTTCGAAGTTAAGTTTATTATCAATGGTAATCCCAAGCAGCTCGAAAGAATCGACAACTTCAACAATTGCATGACCAACATGAATTTGCTTTGGGAGTTCAATATTTCTTTTTTTTGTGATGAACATTATCTTGGTTTTTGACCAGTTTATATCAATACGGTTAAAGTTGCACCAGTTGATTAGGCGTTCGATCGAACGGTCGAATAAATTTAATAACTCATCAAGGTTATTAGCTACTAGAGAAAGCGTTGTATCATCAGCAAAAAGTTTAATTTGGAAATTTATCAGGTAGTATACCAAATCGTTTATAAAAATAAGAAATAAGAGTGGCCCGAGTACACTCCCTTGAGGAACACCAAGTTTGATTTCTCTAGAAGATGACAAATTAGAGTTATAATTTACTTTTTGTTGCCGATTAAAGAAGTAATTCGCAATAAATCTAATTGCATTATGGTCAAAACCATATTTTTTTAGTTTGATAAGAAGCAATTTTGTGTCGACAGTGTCAAAAGCTTTCTTAAAATCGATGAATATAAATAATGCAATTAGACGCTCGCTTAACACATTGAACATTTGCGAAATGATTGTGTGAAGAGCTGTTTCACACTACGGCCATTGCGGAAACCATGTTGATGATCGTTTAAGAGTTTGTTTTTAATAAAGTAATCACTGATTTGTTTAAAGATAATTTTTTCGAAAACTTTAGCTATGGATGATAGTACTGAAATTCCACGGTAGTTATTTATATCATCAACCGGACCTTTGTTCTTATAAAGGGGTGTGACAACTGCTACTTTAAAATCGTCTGGTACTACCCCAGCAGTTATACATCTATTGAAGAGGCCTGCGAGGAAACGAGATATAAAAAGACTTATTGATTTTAATATTTTAGTCGGGATTCCATCATAACCAGGGCCGCTTGATTCAGATAGTATGTCGATGTGTTCAATTATATCTGATTCAGTTACTCGTTCGAAGGTAAATGAATTCGAATTTAGTTTTTGATCGTTTATGAGTTCGTCGAACAAGTTATCACAAAAGTTCTCACACTGCTGATAATTGATTTTTGATTCAGATTGTATAGACGTAAAAAAAAGATTAAACATTTCAGACATATCAGGAATCGAGTTAGCTTTTTTGTCACCAAAATTGAGTTCCGAAGGACAATTGGAATTTCGTGTTTTGTCTGATTTCATCTTGATGTGAGTCGAGTAGAATTCCCAAAACTTCTTGGAATTCTTAAAGTCATGAATTGTTTTTTTTTGGAAGTAATTGATCATTTTAAAATCATGTTGTTTGGCAAAATGATTTTTCCAATAATAAAATAATGCATATTTTAGGCCAATTGATTTGTCTGAGTTTTAAGATTTGTATGCTGAATCACGGCAAAATTTTATATATAAAAGCTCGTCGTCAAACCAAGGGAACATATCACTACTTTTTAGTCTAATCTCTTTTAACGGCGAAATTTTGTCTAAAATCGAATTGACCTCGGTCTTAAATGAAGCCCATTGCTCATTGATGCAGTTAATTAAGCTGATTCGATTAAGATCAATTTTTGATATTTCCTCGACGATTAAAATGATATTTTGAGAGATAGATTTCGACCCATGATCGTTTTTGTTTCTTTCTTAATTGGGCTATTGTTTAATTTGGCAACGATGAAAGAGTGATCACTGAAAGGACACTCAATAATTGCTGTGTCTTTAACACAATTACCATTGTGAAGAATTACATCTAATAGAGAACTTTTGGTTTTAAGCTCGGAAGTACTTTTAAAGTAAACTGTTTTTGTTCTAGTCGGTTCGATGATGAAATTTATGAGGGAATGACTCGACAAAAAATCATTTAAACTTGGGCATTTGTTCAAGTGGCTTTCCATATTGAGATCGCCAATTATGAAAAGTGGAATATTCGAGTCAAGAGAGAATATTAGATTGTCAAGTTGTGACAGGTATTCATCATTTTTGACATTGGGCGCTTTGTAGCTGTGAATCAAGTTAATTAGTTGGTTGCGAACTTTGAATTGAGTGTAAATATATTCGAATTCTGTTGAGCTTGTTTTTTGTTTCGTAATTGTTATCCCATTTTTTGCATAAACCAAAAGACCACCGCCGATTTCTTTACATGATTTATTCGTATTTAAGGGTCTATTATAAAAAATTTCGTTGTAACTGGGGTTTTTTTAAATGGTTGATAGGCCGATTAGGATTTAGTCTTGTTTCACTCAATAAAACAATGTCAAATTTAGCTTTATTAAGAATTTGTTGAACTTCATAGCCTTTGTTAGTAAGTGAGTTGATATTTAAATGTAAAATATTAAAATCTGATGATGAATAGTTAATGAGTTTTTCTAAATATTGCGAGTTTTGAGATTTCGATAAGATTACTGGTTTATTCGGTCACATTTTAATTGGTAGATCGATAACACCTTTATTAAGAATTTCATTCTTAATATGGTTACGAAATCTGTTAATATCACTAAGACTGAACGAAATCTTAGAGTCATAACAAAGAAATCGGGCAAATAGACATATAATTACACCACAGTCTGTTTGATTATTCTGTCGGGGCAGTGAGTTTTCAAGGCAATCGATAGGCCATTTTTTTATATCTTCTAATTGGTTAAGGGATTTGGATAGTACTTCATTCGTTTGATCAACTACATATTTTGGAATCGAGAAGAGTGAATCAAGATAGTAAACTTTTTTGTTTAAACAATCAACAAAAACCAGTGACCAATGTCTTTTACTAGTTTGGAAAACTGGAATAATAATGTAATCAAATATATCATCCTTTACCTTTTTGAACCATTTGGTAGCTTTTTGCGACTGAATATATGATATAAACAGGTATGAAGATGTAACATAACACTTTTTACCGCATGATGATGCAATTAGGTTAAGATAAAAATGGATTATGTTGTCATTGAGACACTGGTTAGGTAGAAGAGTGTCGATATCCTTTTTGACAATCTGACAATCGAAGTCTTCGATTAAAATTGAGGTTTCATTCGACAAGTTGGTGCTATTCTTTCTGTACCTCGAGTTATATGAAGTTGATTTTGTTTGATCTAGTGAAAGGCGTCTATTGATGTTTATCGCAGTCTTTGGCTGTAGTACAGACTGCCTATTTGGTTTCACGTCTATTGTTTTTTTTGTAGATGGAACGGGTAAGCGAGTACTTGATTGATGTTGTTGTACTGGTTTATTTTGTTTCGATCCGGATGGTTCATCTAAACCAGTGCCAAGTTGTTGTGGTACTAGTCCAGTCTGTTTGGAATCAACTGATGTTGTTGTTGATAAGACTGGTGGACTAGTACTTGACTGTTGTTGCTGTACTGGTTTATTTTGTTTCGATCCGGATGGTTCATCTAAACCAGTGCCAAGTTGTTGTGGTACTAGTCCAGTCTGTTTGGAATCAACTGATGTTGTTGTTGATAAGACTGGTGGACTAGTACTTGACTGTTGTTGTTGTACTGGTTTATTTTGTTTCGATCCGGATGGTTCATCTAAACCAGTGCCAAGTTGTTGTGGTACTAGTCCAGTCTGTTTGGAATCAACTGATGTTGTTGTTGATAAGACTGGTGGACTAGTACTTGACTGTTGTTGCTGTACTGGTTTATTTTGTTTCGAAGCATTTTGAATTGATACCTTGTCATTTGATCCATTTCGTATTAAATGTAGGACTCTTCTTTGTAATATGGTATAGTGTGGGTTGATATAAACATTATTATATATGTTGTGATATTTTAGTCTATGGGATTCTTTGAGCAAGTTTTTTACATCCTCCTCATTCTCAAGTAGGCATAGTATCGGTCCGGGGTATTCGGTCAAATTAGACTTGAGTCGCTTAATCTCTTTTGGTCTTACTTGAACTAGGTAATCGAATAGTCGGTTAACATTTCGTTTATCATTCGATGATTCATTTAATCCTAGAATAATTACGTTTTTCGATCGTTTTGTTCGTTCGCTTGATTCAGTGTCGATTAATCTAAGTACATGATTGTCTAATTCCGTAATTTGATTCGGAATTTTATCGTCGTTTGATGACAACAGATAAGATAAAATGGGGGAGTTTATAGAATCAATTCTACTTACCGAATTATCATCTATTTGTATTTTTAGTGAATTTGAGTTTGTAGCAGAGAATTGTTCATGATCATTTTCTAACGACGGTGCAGTTAACTGTAATTCAGCTAACTGAGTAAAGATTGTTTCGATGTTTTTGGTTACCGACTGATTAAATTCATTTTGTTTACATTCAAAATTCATTAACCATTCATCAAGTTTCTTACAAGTTGCTTTTTCTCCGTTTTTGGAGTTGGAGTGGCATGGTTTTTTTTTTTTATTTTTTGTTTTTACCAAGAACGAGTAAATTATGCATAAATTATTATAATTTTCAAAAAAATTTCAATTTCAAATTTCGTGTATTCAAATTTTTCGAATTTTTCGATCCGGGTTATCGAAATATCAGGCCTCAAATTCAAAAAATCCTATTTTCATAGTAAATGTTAAAAATGGTCAAAAAGCGATGAAAAGATATGATAAAACTAATGTGAAATTCGTGTTCAGCATAAAAAGTTATGCTAGATACCAAATTTTGAATGGTTTCTGTCGACGGGTTATCGAAATATCAGGTCTCAAAAATCAAAAAATGTTATTTTCATAATAAATGTTAAAAATGGTCAAAAAGCGATGAAAAGATATGATGAAAATAATGTGAAATTCATGTTCAGCATAAAAATTTATGCTGGATATCAAATTTTGAATGGTTTCTGTCGACGGGTTATCGACCTTATATGAATTTCATGTTCAGCATAAAAATTTATGCTAGTTATCAAATTTTGAATGGTTTCTGTCGACGGTTTATCGAAATATCAGGTCTCAAAAATCAATAAATCATATTTTCATAATAAATGTTAATAATGGTCAAAAAGCGATGAAAAGATATAATAAAACTAATGTGAAATTCGTGTTCAGCATAAAAAGTTATGCTGGATATCAAATTTTGAATGGTTTCTGTCGACGGGTTATCGACCTTATATGAAATTTATGTTCAGCATAAAAATTTATGCTTGTTATCAAATTTTGATTGGTTTCTGTCGACGGTTTATCGAAATATCAAGCCTCAAAAATCAAAAAATGCTATTTTCATAGTAAAAGTTAAAAATGGTCAAAAAGTGATGAAAAGATATGATAAAACTAATGTGAAATTCGTGTTCAGCATAAAAAGTTATGCTAGATACCAACTTTTGAATGGTTTCTGTCGACGGGTTATCGAAATATCAGGTCTCAAAAATCAATAAATCATATTTTCATAATAAATGTAAAAAATGGTCAAAAAGCGATGAAAAGATATGATAAAACTAATGGGAAATTCGTGTTCAGCATAAAAAGTTATGCTGGATATCAAATTTTGAATGGTTTCTGTCGACGGTTTATCGAAATATCAAGCCTCAAAAATCAAAAAATGCTATTTTCATAGTAAAAGTTAAAAATGGTCAAAAAGCGATGAAAATATATGATGAAAATAGTGTGAAATTCATGTTCAGCATAAAAATTTATGCTAGATATCAAATTTTGAATGGTTTCTCTCGCCGGATTATCGAAAAATCAGTCCGAAAAAATCAAAAAATGCCTTTTTTAATAGTAAATGTTAAAAATGGTCAAAAAGTGATGAAAAGATATGATAAAACTAATGTGAAATTCGTGTTCAGCATAAAAAGTTATGCTAGATACCAATTTTTGAATGGTTTCTGTCGACGGGTTTTCGAAATATCAAGCCTCAAAAATCAAAAAATGCCTTTTGTAATAGTAAATGTTAAAAATGGTCAAAAAGTGATGAAAAGATATGATAAAACTAATGTGAAATTCGTGTTCAGCATAAAAAGTTATGCTAGATACCAACTTTTGAATGGTTTCTGTCGACGGGTTATCGAAATATCAGGTCTCAAAAATCAATAAATCATATTTTCATAATAAATGTAAAAAATGGTCAAAAAGCGATGAAAAGATATGATAAAACTAATGTGAAATTCGTGTTCAGCATAAAAAGTTATGCTAGATACCAACTTTTGAATGGTTTCTGTCGACTGGTTATCGAAATATCAGGTCTCAAAAATCAATAAATCATATTTTCATAATAAATGTTAATAATGGTCAAAAAGCGATGAAAAGATATAATAAAACTAATGTGAAATTCGTGTTCAGCATAAAAAGTTATGCTGGATATCAAATTTTGAATGGTTTCTGTCGACGGGTTATCGACCTTATATGAAATTTATGTTCAGCATAAAAATTTATGCTTGTTATCAAATTTTGATTGGTTTCTGTCGACGGTTTATCGAAATATCAAGCCTCAAAAATCAAAAAATGCTATTTTCATAGTAAATGTTAAAAATGGTCAAAAAGTGATGAAAAGATATGATAAAACTAATGTGAAATTCGTGTTCAGCATAAAAAGTTATGCTAGATCCCAACTTTTGTATGGTTTCTGTCGACGGGTTATCGAAATATCAAGCCTCAAAAATCAAAAAATGCTTTTTTCATAGTAAATGTTAAAAGTGGTCAAAAAGTGATGAAAAGATATGATAAAACTAATGTGAAATTCGTGTTCAGCATAAAAAGTTATGCTAGATACCAATTTTTGAATGGTTTCTGTCGACGGGTTATCCAAATATCATGCATCAAAAATCAAAAAATGCCTTTTTTAATAGTAAATGTTAAAAATGGTCAAAAAGTGATGAAAAGATATGATAAAACTAATGTGAAATTCGTGTTCAGCATAAAAAGTTATGCTAGATACCAACTTTTGAATGGTTTCTGTCGACGGGTTATCGAAATATCAGGTCTCAAAAATCAATAAATCATATTTTCATAATAAATGTAAAAAATGGTCAAAAAGCGATGAAAAGATATGATAAAACTAATGTGAAATTCGTGTTCAGCATAAAAAGTTATGCTAGATACCAACTTTTGAATGGTTTCTGTCGACTGGTTATCGAAATATCAGGTCTCAAAAATCAATAAATCATATTTTCATAATAAATGTTAATAATGGTCAAAAAGCGATGAAAAGATATAATAAAACTAATGTGAAATTCGTGTTCAGCATAAAAAGTTATGCTGGATATCAAATTTTGAATGGTTTCTGTCGACGGGTTATCGACCTTATATGAAATTTATGTTCAGCATAAAAATTTATGCTTGTTATCAAATTTTGATTGGTTTCTGTCGACGGTTTATCGAAATATCAAGCCTCAAAAATCAAAAAATGCTATTTTCATAGTAAAAGTTAAAAATGGTCAAAAAGTGATGAAAAGATATGATAAAACTAATGTGAAATTCGTGTTCAGCATAAAAAGTTATGCTAGATCCCAATTTTTGAATGGTTTCTTTCGACGGGTTATCGAAATATCAAGCCTCAAAAATCAAAAAATGCTTTTTTTCATAGTAAATGTTAAAAATGGTCAAAAAGTGATGAAAAGATATGATAAAACTAATGGGAAATTCGTGTTCAGCATAAAAAGTTATGCTAGATACCAACTTTTGAATGGTTTCTGTCGACGGGTTATCGAAATATCATGCATCAAAAATCAAAAAATGCCTTTTTTAATAGTAAATGTTAAAAATGGTCAAAAAGTGATGAAAAGATATGATAAAACTAATGTGAAATTCGTGTTTAGCATAAAAAGTTATGCTAGATACCAACTTTTGAATGGTTTCTGTCGACGGGTTATCGAAATATCAGGTCTCAAAAATCAATAAATCATATTTTCATAATAAATGTAAAAAATGGTCAAAAAGCGATGAAAAGATATGATGAAAATAATGTGAAATTCATGTTCAGCATAAAAATTTATGCTGGATATCAAATTTTGAATGGTTTCTGTCGACGGGTTATCGACCTTATATGAAATTCATGTTCAGCATAAAAATTTATGCAAGTTATCAAATTTTGAATGGTTTCTGTCGACGGTTTATCGAAATATCAAGCCTCAAAAATCAAAAAATGTTATTTTCATAGTAAATGTTAAAAATGGTCAAAAAGTGATGAAAAGATATGATAAAACTAATGTGAAATTCGTGTTCAGCATAGAAAGTTATGCTAGATACCAAATTTTGAATGGTTTCTGTCGACGGGTTATCGAAATATCAAGCCTCAAAAATCAAAAAATGTTATTTTCATAGTAAATGTTAAAAATGGTCAAAAAGTGATGAAAAGATATGATAAAACTAATGTGAAATTCGTGTTCAGCATAAAAAGTTATGCTTGTTATCAAATTTTGAATGGTTTCTGTCGACGGGTTATCGAAATATCAAGCCTCAAAAATCAAAAAATGTTATTTTCATAGTAAATGTTAAAAATGGTCAAAAAGTGATGAAAAGATATGATAAAACTAATGTGAAATTCGTGTTCAGCATAAAAAGTTATGCTGGATATCCAATTTTGAATGGTTTCTGTCGACGGGTTATCGAAATATCAAGCCTCAAAAATCAAAAAATGCTATTTTAATAGTAAAAGTTAAAAATGGTCAAAAAGTGATGAAAAGATATGATAAAACTAATGGGAAATTCGTGTTCAGCATAAAAATTTATGCTAGTTATCAAATTTTGAATGGTTTCTTTCGACGGGTTATCGAAATATCAAGCCTCAAAAATCAAAAAATGTTATTTTCATAGTAAATGTTAAAAATGGTCAAAAAGTGATGAAAAGATATGATAAAACTAATGTGAAATTCGTGTTCAGCATAAAAAGTTATGCTAGATACCAACTTTTGAATGGTTTCTGTCGACGGGTTATCGAAATATCAAGCCTCAAAAATCTAAAAATGCCTTTTTTAATAGTAAATGTTAAAAATGGTCAAAAAGCGATGAAAAGATATGATAAAACTAATGTTAAATTCGTGTTCAGCATAAAAAGTTATGCTAGATACCAACTTTTGAATGGTTTCTGTCGACGGGTTATCGAAATATCAAGCCTCAAAAATCAAAAAATGTTATTTTCATAGTAAATGTTAAAAATGGTCAAAAAGTGATGAAAAGATATGATAAAACTAATGGGAAATTCGTGTTCAGCATAAAAAGTTATGCTAGATACCAAATTTTGAATGGTTTCTGTCGCCGGATTATCGAAAAATCAAGCCTCAAAAATCAAAAAATGTTATTTTCATAGTAAATGTTAAAAATGGTCAAAAAGTGATGAAAAGATATGATAAAACTAATGTGAAATTCGTGTTCAGCATAAAAAGTTATGCTAGATACCAACTTTTGAATGGTTTCTGTCGACGGGTTATCGAAATATCAAGCCTCAAAAATCAAAAAATGCCTTTTTTAATAGTAAATGTTAAAAATGGTCAAAAAGCGATGAAAAGATATGATAAAACTAATGTTAAATTCGTGTTCAGCATAAAAAGTTATGCTAGATACCAACTTTT
Organism: Brachionus rubens; assembly: GCA_022207745.1. Classification (NCBI taxonomy): domain Eukaryota; kingdom Metazoa; phylum Rotifera; class Eurotatoria; order Ploima; family Brachionidae; genus Brachionus; species Brachionus rubens. The sequence continues at coordinate 14,708 of JAJVHD010000083.1, read as the reverse complement.
GAATGGTTTCTGTCGACGGGTCATCGAAATATCAAGCCTCAAAAATCAAAAAATGTTATTTTCATAGTAAATGTTAAAAATGGTCAAAAAGTGATGAAAAGATATGATAAAACTAATGTGAAATTCGTGTTCAGCATAAAAAGTTATGCTTGTTATCAAATTTTGAATGGTTTCTGTCGACGGGTTATCGAAATATCAAGCCTCAAAAATCAAAAAATGTTATTTTCATAGTAAATGTTAAAAATGGTCAAAAAGTGATGAAAAGATATGATAAAACTAATGTGAAATTCGTGTTCAGCATAAAAAGTTATGCTAGATACCAACTTTTGAATGGTTTCTGTCGACGGGTTATCGAAATATCAAGCCTCAAAAATCTAAAAATGCCTTTTTTAATAGTAAATGTTAAAAATGGTCAAAAAGCGATGAAAAGATATGATAAAACTAATGTTAAATTCGTGTTCAGCATAAAAAGTTATGCTAGATACCAACTTTTGAATGGTTTCTGTCGACGGGTCATCGAAATATCAAGCCTCAAAAATCAAAAAATGTTATTTTCATAGTAAATGTTAAAAATGGTCAAAAAGTGATGAAAAGATATGATAAAACTAATGGGAAATTCGTGTTCAGCATAAAAAGTTATGCTAGATACCAAATTTTGAATGGTTTCTGTCGCCGGATTATCGAAAAATCAAGCCTCAAAAATCAAAAAATGTTATTTTCATAGTAAATGTTAAAAATGGTCAAAAAGTGATGAAAAGATATGATAAAACTAATGTGAAATTCGTGTTCAGCATAAAAAGTTATGCTAGATACCAACTTTTGAATGGTTTCTGTCGACGGGTTATCGAAATATCAAGCCTCAAAAATCAAAAAATGCCTTTTTTCATAGTAAATGTTAAAAATGGTCAAAAAGCGATGAAAAGATATGATAAAACTAATGTTAAATTCGTGTTCAGCATAAAAAGTTATGCTAGATACCAACTTTTGAATGGTTTCTGTCGACGGGTCATCGAAATATCAAGCCTCAAAAATCAAAAAATGTTATTTTCATAGTAAATGTTAAAAATGGTCAAAAAGTGATGAAAAGATATGATAAAACTAATGTGAAATTCGTGTTCAGCATAAAAAGTTATGCTAGATACCAAATTTTGAATGGTTTCTGTCGACGGGTTATCGAAATATCAAGCCTCAAAAATCAAAAAATGCTATTTTCATAGTAAATGTTAAAAATGGTCAAAAAGCGATGAAAAGATATGATAAAACTAATGTTAAATTCGTGTTCAGCATAAAAAGTTATGCTAGATACCAACTTTTGAATGGTTTCTGTCGACGGGTCATCGAAATATCAAGCCTCAAAAATCAAAAAATGTTATTTTCATAGTAAATGTTAAAAATGGTCAAAAAGTGATGAAAAGATATGATAAAACTAATGTGAAATTCGTGTTCAGCATAGAAAGTTATGCTAGATACCAAATTTTGAATGGTTTCTGTCGACGGGTTATCGAAATATCAAGCCTCAAAAATCAAAAAATGTTATTTTCATAGTAAATGTTAAAAATGGTCAAAAAGTGATGAAAAGATATGATAAAACAAATGTGAAATTCGTGTTCAGCATAAAAAGTTATGCTAGATACCAACTTTTGAATGGTTTCTGTCGACGGGTTATCGAAATATCATGCATCAAAAATCAAAAAATGCCTTTTTTAATAGTAAATGTTAAAAATGGTCAAAAAGTGATGAAAAGATATGATAAAACTAATGTGAAATTCGTGTTTAGCATAAAAAGTTATGCTAGATACCAACTTTTGAATGGTTTCTGTCGACGGGTCATCGAAATATCAAGCCTCAAAAATCAAAAAATGTTATTTTCATAGTAAATGTTAAAAATGGTCAAAAAGTGATGAAAAGATATGATAAAACTAATGTGAAATTCGTGTTCAGCATAGAAAGTTATGCTAGATACCAAATTTTGAATGGTTTCTGTCGACGGGTTATCGAAATATCAAGCCTCAAAAATCAAAAAATGCTATTTTCATAGTAAAAGTTAAAAATGGTAAAAAAGTGATGAAAAGATATGATAAAACTAATGTGAAATTCGTGTTCAGCATAAAAAGTTATGCTAGATACCAAATTTTGAATGGTTTCTGTCGCCGGATTATCGAAAAATCAAGCCTCAAAAATCAAAAAATGTTATTTTCATAGTAAATGTTAAAAATGGTCAAAAAGTGATGAAAAGATATGATAAAACTAATGTGAAATTCGTGTTCAGCATAAAAAGTTATGCTAGATACCAACTTTTGAATGGTTTCTGTCGACGGGTTATCGAAATATCATGCATCAAAAATCAAAAAATGCCTTTTTTAATAGTAAATGTTAAAAATGGTCAAAAAGTGATGAAAAGATATGATAAAACTAATGTGAAATTCGTGTTTAGCATAAAAAGTTATGCTAGATACCAACTTTTGAATGGTTTCTGTCGACGGGTCATCGAAATATCAAGCCTCAAAAATCAAAAAATGTTATTTTCATAGTAAATGTTAAAAATGGTCAAAAAGTGATGAAAAGATATGATAAAACTAATGTGAAATTCGTGTTCAGCATAAAAAGTTATGCTAGATACCAAATTTTGAATGGTTTCTGTCGACGGGTTATCGAAATATCAAGCCTCAAAAATCAAAAAATGTTATTTTCATAGTAAATGTTAAAAATGGTCAAAAAGTGATGAAAAGATATGATAAAACTAATGTGAAATTCGTGTTCAGCATAAAAAGTTATGCTTGTTATCAAATTTTGAATGGTTTCTGTCGACGGGTTATCGAAATATCAAGCCTCAAAAATCAAAAAATGTTATTTTCATAGTAAATGTTAAAAATGGTCAAAAAGCGATGAAAAGATATGATAAAACTAATGTTAAATTCGTGTTCAGCATAAAAAGTTATGCTAGATACCAACTTTTGAATGGTTTCTGTCGACGGGTTATCGAAATATCAAGCCTCAAAAATCAAAAAATGCTATTTTCATAGTAAAAGTTAAAAATGGTAAAAAAGTGATGAAAAGATATGATAAAACTAATGTGAAATTCGTGTTCAGCATAAAAAGTTATGCTAGATACCAAATTTTGAATGGTTTCTGTCGCCGGATTATCGAAAAATCAAGCCTCAAAAATCAAAAAATGTTATTTTCATAGTAAATGTTAAAAATGGTCAAAAAGTGATGAAAAGATATGATAAAACTAATGTGAAATTCGTGTTCAGCATAAAAAGTTATGCTAGATACCAACTTTTGAATGGTTTCTGTCGACGGGTTATCGAAATATCAAGCCTCAAAAATCAAAAAATGCCTTTTTTAATAGTAAATGTTAAAAATGGTCAAAAAGCGATGAAAAGATATGATAAAACTAATGTTAAATTCGTGTTCAGCATAAAAAGTTATGCTAGATACCAACTTTTGAATGGTTTCTGTCGACGGGTCATCGAAATATCAAGCCTCAAAAATCAAAAAATGTTATTTTCATAGTAAATGTTAAAAATGGTCAAAAAGTGATGAAAAGATATGATAAAACTAATGTGAAATTCGTGTTCAGCATAAAAAGTTATGCTAGATACCAAATTTTGAATGGTTTCTGTCGACGGGTTATCGAAATATCAAGCCTCAAAAATCAAAAAATGTTATTTTCATAGTAAATGTTAAAAATGGTCAAAAAGTGATGAAAAGATATGATAAAACTAATGTGAAATTCGTGTTCAGCATAAAAAGTTATGCTTGTTATCAAATTTTGAATGGTTTCTGTCGACGGGTTATCGAAATATCAAGCCTCAAAAATCAAAAAATGTTATTTTCATAGTAAATGTTAAAAATGGTCAAAAAGTGATGAAAAGATATGATAAAACAAATGTGAAATTCGTGTTCAGCATAAAAAGTTATGCTTGTTATCAAATTTTGAATGGTTTCTGTCGACGGGTTATCGAAATATCAAGCCTCAAAAATCAAAAAATGTTATTTTCATAGTAAATGTTAAAAATGGTCAAAAAGTGATGAAAAGATATGATAAAACTAATGTGAAATTCGTGTTCAGCATAAAAAGTTATGCTAGATACCAACTTTTGAATGGTTTCTGTCGACGGGTTATCGAAATATCAAGCCTCAAAAATCAAAAAATGCCTTTTTTCATAGTAAATGTTAAAAATGGTCAAAAAGTGATGAAAAGATATGATAAAACTAATGTGAAATTCGTGTTCAGCATAAAAAGTTATGCTTGTTATCAAATTTTGAATGGTTTCTGTCGACGGGTTATCGAAATATCAAGCCTCAAAAATCAAAAAATGCCTTTTTTAATAGTAAATGTTAAAAATGGTCAAAAAGTGATGAAAAGATATGATAAAACTAATGTGAAATTCGTGTTCAGCATAAAAAGTTATGCTAGATACCAAATTTTGAATGGTTTCTGTCGACGGGTTATCGAAATATCAAGCCTCAAAAATCAAAAAATGTTATTTTCATAGTAAATGTTAAAAATGGTCAAAAAGTGATGAAAAGATATGATAAAACTAATGTGAAATTCGTGTTCAGCATAAAAAGTTATGCTTGTTATCAAATTTTGAATGGTTTCTGTCGACGGGTTATCGAAATATCAAGCCTCAAAAATCAAAAAATGTTATTTTCATAGTAAATGTTAAAAATGGTCAAAAAGTGATGAAAAGATATGATAAAACTAATGTGAAATTCGTGTTCAGCATAAAAAGTTATGCTAGATACCAACTTTTGAATGGTTTCTGTCGACGGGTTATCGAAATATCAAGCCTCAAAAATCAAAAAATGCCTTTTTTCATAGTAAATGTTAAAAATGGTCAAAAAGTGATGAAAAGATATGATAAAACTAATGTGAAATTCGTGTTCAGCATAAAAAGTTATGCTAGATACCAACTTTTGAATGGTTTCTGTCGACGGGTTATCGAAATATCAAGCCTCAAAAATCAAAAAATGCCTTTTTTCATAGTAAATGTTAAAAATGGTCAAAAAGTGATGAAAAGATATGATAAAACTAATGTGAAATTCGTGTTCAGCATAAAAAGTTATGCTAGATACCAAATTTTGAATGGTTTCTGTCGACGGGTTATCGAAATATCAAGCCTCAAAAATCAAAAAATGCCTTTTTTCATAGTAAATGTTAAAAATGGTCAAAAAGTGATGAAAAGATATGATAAAACTAATGTGAAATTCGTGTTCAGCATAAAAAGTTATGCAAGATATCAATTTTGAATGGTTTCTGTCGACGGGTTATCGAAATATCAAGCCTCAAAAATCAAAAAATGCCTTTTTTCATAGTAAATGTTAAAAATGGTCAAAAAGTGATGAAAAGATATGATAAAACTAATGTGAAATTCGTGTTCAGCATAAAAAGTTATGCTAGATACCAACTTTTGAATGGTTTCTGTCGACGGGTTATCGAAATATCAAGCCTCAAAAATCAAAAAATGTTATTTTCATAGTAAATGTTAAAAATGGTCAAAAAGTGATGAAAAGATATGATAAAACTAATGTGAAATTCGTGTTCAGCATAAAAAGTTATGCTGGATATCCAATTTTGAATGGTTTCTGTCGACGGGTTATCGAAATATCAAGCCTCAAAAATCAAAAAATGCTATTTTCATAGTAAAAGTTAAAAATGGTCAAAAAGTGATGAAAAGATATGATAAAACTAATGTGAAATTCGTGTTCAGCATAAAAAGTTATGCTTGTTATCAAATTTTGAATGGTTTCTGTCGACGGGTTATCGAAATATCAAGCCTCAAAAATCAAAAAATGTTATTTTCATAGTAAATGTTAAAAATGGTCAAAAAGTGATGAAAAGATATGATAAAACTAATGTGAAATTCGTGTTCAGCATAAAAAGTTATGCTAGATACCAACTTTTGAATGGTTTCTGTCGACGGGTTATCGAAATATCAAGCCTCAAAAATCAAAAAATATTTTCATAGTAAATGTTAAAAATTGTCAAAAAGCGATGAAAAGATATGATAAAACTAATGTGAAATTCGTGTTCAGCATAAAAAGTTATGCTAGATCCCAACTTTTGAATGGTTTCTGTCGACGGGTTATCGAAATATCAAGCCTCAAAAATCAAAAAATGCCTTTTTTCATAGTAAATGTTAAAAATGGTCAAAAAGTGATGAAAAGATATGATAAAACTAATGTGAAATTCGTGTTCAGCATAAAAAGTTATGCTAGATACCAAATTTTGAATGGTTTCTGTCGACGGGTTATCGAAATATCAAGCCTCAAAAATCAAAAAATGCCTTTTTTCATAGTAAATGTAAAAAATGGTCAAAAAGCGATGAAAAGATATGATAAAACTAATGTTAAATTCGTGTTCAGCATAAAAAGTTATGCTAGATACCAACTTTTGAATGGTTTCTGTCGACGGGTCATCGAAATATCAAGCCTCAAAAATCAAAAAATGTTATTTTCATAGTAAATGTAAAAAATGGTCAAAAAGTGATGAAAAGATATGATAAAACTAATGTGAAATTCGTGTTCAGCATAAAAATTTATGCTAGTTATCAAATTTTGAATGGTTTCTGTCGACGGTTTATCGAAATATCAAGCCTCAAAAATCAAAAAATGCTATTTTCATAGTAAAAGTTAAAAATGGTCAAAAAGCGATGAAAAGATATGATAAAACTAATGTGAAATTCGTGTTCAGCATAAAAAGTTATGCTAGATACCAAATTTTTGAATGGTAACTGTCGACGGGTTATCGAAATATCAAGCCTCAATAATCAAAAAATGGTATTTTCATAGTAAATGTTAAAAATGGTCAAAAAGTGATGAAAAGATATGATAAATCTAATGTGAAATTCGTGTTCAGCATAAAAAGTTATGCTAGATATCAAATTTTTGAATGGTAACTGTCGACGGTTTATCGAAATATCAAGCCTCAAAAATCAAAAAATGCTATTTTCATAGTAAATGTTAAAAATGGTCAAAAAGTGATGAAAAGATATGATAAAACTAATGGGAAATTCGTGTTCAGCATAAAAAGTAATGCTAGATACCAACTTTTGAATGGTTTCTGTCGACGGGTTATCGAAATATCAAGCATCAAAAATCAAAAAATGCTATTTTCATAGTAAATGTTAAAAATGGTCAAAAAGGGATGAAAATATATGATAAAACTAATGGGAAATTCGTGTTCAGCATAAAAATTTATGCTAGTTATCAAATTTTGAATGGTTTCTGTCGACGGTTTATCGAAATATCAAGCCTCAAAAATCAAAAAATGCTATTTTCATAGTAAATGTTAAAAATGGTCAAAAAGTGATGAAAAGATATGATAAAACTAATGGGAAATTCGTGTTCAGCATAAAAAGTTATGCTAGATACCAACTTTTGAATGGTTTCTGTCGACGGGTTATCGAAATATCAAGCCTCAAAAATCAAAAAATATTTTCATAGTAAATGTTAAAAATTGTCAAAAAGCGATGAAAAGATATGATGAAACTAATGTGAAATTCGTGTTCAGCATAAAAAGTTATGCTGGATATCCAATTTTGAATGGTTTCTGTCGACGGGTTATCGAAATAACATGCATCAAAAATCAAAAAATGCCTTTTTTAATAGTAAATGTTAAAAATGGTCAAAAAGTGATGAAAAGATATGATAAAACTAATGTGAAATTCGTGTTCAGCATAAAAAGTTATGCTAGATACCAACTTTTGAATGGTTTCTGTCGACGGGTTATCGAAATATCAAGCCTCAAAAATCAAAAAATGTTATTTTCATAGTAAATGTTAAAAATGGTCAAAAAGTGATGAAAAGATATGATAAAACTAATGTGAAATTCGTGTTCAGCATAAAAAGTTATGCTGGATATCCAATTTTGAATGGTTTCTGTCGACGGTTTATCGAAATATCAAGCCTCAAAAATCAAAAAATGCTATTTTCATAGTAAATGTAAAAAATGGTCAAAAAGTGATGAAAAGATATGATAAAACTAATATGAAATTCGTGTTCAGCATAAAAAGTTATGCTAGATACCAATTTTTGAATGGTTTCTGTCGACGGGTTATCGAAATATCAAGCCTCAAAAATCAAAAAATATTTTCATAGTAAATGTAAAAAATGGTCAAAAAGTGATGAAAAGATATGATAAAACTAATGTGAAATTCGTGTTCAGCATAAAAATTTATGCTAGTTATCAAATTTTGAATGGTTTCTGTCGACGGTTTATCGAAATATCAAGCCTCAAAAATCAAAAAATGCTATTTTCATAGTAAAAGTTAAAAATGGTCAAAAAGCGATGAAAAGATATGATAAAACTAATGGGAAATTCGTGTTCAGCATAAAAAGTTATGCTGGATATCAAATTTTGAATGGTTTCTGTCGACGGGTTATCGAAATATCAAGCCTCAAAAATCAAAAAATGTTATTTTCATAGTAAATGTTAAAAATGGTCAAAAAGTGATGAAAAGATATGATAAAACTAATGTGAAATTCGTGTTCAGCATAAAAAGTTATGCTGGATATCCAATTTTGAATGGTTTCTGTCGACGGGTTATCGAAATAACATGCATCAAAAATCAAAAAATGCCTTTTTTAATAGTAAATGTTAAAAATGGTCAAAAAGTGATGAAAAGATATGATAAAACTAATGTGAAATTCGTGTTCAGCATAAAAAGTTATGCTAGATACCAACTTTTGAATGGTTTCTGTCGACGGGTTATCGAAATATCAAGCCTCAAAAATCAAAAAATGTTATTTTCATAGTAAATGTTAAAAATGGTCAAAAAGTGATGAAAAGATATGATAAAACTAATGTGAAATTCGTGTTCAGCATAAAAAGTTATGCTGGATATCCAATTTTGAATGGTTTCTGTCGACGGGTTATCGAAATATCAAGCCTCAAAAATCAAAAAATGCTATTTTCATAGTAAAAGTTAAAAATGGTCAAAAAGTGATGAAAAGATATGATAAAACTAATGTGAAATTCGTGTTCAGCATAAAAAGTTATGCTGGATATCCAATTTTGAATGGTTTCTGTCGACGGTTTATCGAAATATCAAGCCTCAAAAATCAAAAAATGCTATTTTCATAGTAAATGTAAAAAATGGTCAAAAAGTGATGAAAAGATATGATAAAACTAATATGAAATTCGTGTTCAGCATAAAAAGTAATGCTAGATACCAACTTTTGAATGGTTTCTGTCGACGGGTTATCGAAATATCAAGCCTCAAAAATCAAAAAATGCTATTTTCATAGTAAATGTTAAAAATGGTCAAAAAGTGATGAAAAGATATGATAAAACTAATGGGAAATTCGTGTTCAGCATAAAAATTTATGCTAGTTATCAAATTTTGAATGGTTTCTGTCGACGGTTTATCGAAATATCAAGCCTCAAAAATCAAAAAATCATATTTTCATAGTAAATGTTAAAAATGGTCAAAAAGCGATGAAAAGATATGATAAAACTAATGGGAAATTCGTGTTCAGCATAAAAAGTTATGCTGGATATCAAATTTTGAATGGTTTCTGTCGACGGGTTATCGAAATAACATGCATCAAAAATCAAAAAATGCCTTTTTTCATAGTAAATGTTAAAAATGGTCAAAAAGTGATGAAAAGATATGATAAAACTAATGTGAAATTCGTGTTCAGCATAAAAAGTTATGCTAGATACCAACTTTTGAATGGTTTCTGTCGACGGGTTATCGAAATATCAAGCCTCAAAAATCAAAAAATGTTATTTTCATAGTAAATGTTAAAAATGGTCAAAAAGTGATGAAAAGATATGATAAAACTAATGTGAAATTCGTGTTCAGCATAAAAAGTTATGCTAGATACCAACTTTTGAATGGTTTCTGTCGACGGGTTATCGAAATATCAAGCCTCAAAAATCAAAAAATGTTATTTTCATAGTAAATGTTAAAAATGGTCAAAAAGTGATGAAAAGATATGATAAAACTAATGTGAAATTCGTGTTCAGCATAAAAAGTTATGCTGGATATCCAATTTTGAATGGTTTCTGTCGACGGTTTATCGAAATATCAAGCCTCAAAAATCAAAAAATGCTATTTTCATAGTAAATGTAAAAAATGGTCAAAAAGTGATGAAAAGATATGATAAAACTAATATGAAATTCGTGTTCAGCATAAAAAGTTATGCTAGATACCAATTTTTGAATGGTTTCTGTCGACGGGTTATCGAAATATCAAGCCTCAAAAATCAAAAAATATTTTCATAGTAAATGTAAAAAATGGTCAAAAAGTGATGAAAAGATATGATAAAACTAATGTGAAATTCGTGTTCAGCATAAAAATTTATGCTAGATACCAAATTTTGAATGGTTTCTGTCGACGGGTTATCGAAATATCAAGCCTCAAAAATCAAAAAATGCTATTTTCATAGTAAAAGTTAAAAATGGTCAAAAAGTGATGAAAAGATATGATAAAACTAATGGGAAATTCGTGTTCAGCATAAAAAGTTATGCTAGATACCAAATTTTGAATGGTTTCTGTCGACGGGTTATCGAAATATCAAGCCTCAAAAATCAAAAAATGTTATTTTCATAGTAAATGTTAAAAATGGTCAAAAAGTGATGAAAAGATATGATAAAACTAATGTGAAATTCGTGTTCAGCATAAAAAGTTATGCTGGATATCCAATTTTGAATGGTTTCTGTCGACGGGTTATCGAAATATCAAGCCTCAAAAATCAAAAAATGCCTTTTTTAATAGTAAATGTTAAAAATGGTCAAAAAGTGATGAAAAGATATGATAAAACTAATGTGAAATTCGTGTTCAGCATAAAAAGTTATGCTAGATACCAACTTTTGAATGGTTTCTGTCGACGGGTTATCGAAATATCAAGCCTCAAAAATCAAAAAATGTTATTTTCATAGTAAATGTTAAAAATGGTCAAAAAGTGATGAAAAGATATGATAAAACTAATGTGAAATTCGTGTTCAGCATAAAAAGTTATGCTGGATATCCAATTTTGAATGGTTTCTGTCGACGGGTTATCGAAATATCAAGCCTCAAAAATCAAAAAATGCTATTTTCATAGTAAAAGTTAAAAATGGTCAAAAAGTGATGAAAAGATATGATAAAACTAATGTGAAATTCGTGTTCAGCATAAAAAGTTATGCTGGATATCCAATTTTGAATGGTTTCTGTCGACGGGTTATCGAAATATCAAGCCTCAAAAATCAAAAAATGCCTTTTTTAATAGTAAATGTTAAAAATGGTCAAAAAGTGATGAAAAGATATGATAAAACTAATGTGAAATTCGTGTTCAGCATAAAAAGTTATGCTAGATACCAACTTTTGAATGGTTTCTGTCGACGGGTTATCGAAATATCAAGCCTCAAAAATCAAAAAATATTTTCATAGTAAATGTTAAAAATTGTCAAAAAGCGATGAAAAGATATGATGAAAATAATGTGAAATTCGTGTTCAGCATAAAAAGTTATGCTGGATATCAAATTTTGAATGGTTTCTGTCGACGGGTTATCGAAATATCAAGCCTCAAAAATCAAAAAATGCCTTTTTTAATAGTAAATGTTAAAAATGGTCAAAAAGTGATGAAAAGATATGATAAAACTAATGTGAAATTCGTGTTCAGCATAAAAAGTTATGCTAGATACCAACTTTTGAATGGTTTCTGTCGACGGGTTATCGAAATATCAAGCCTCAAAAATCAAAAAATATTTTCATAGTAAATGTTAAAAATTGTCAAAAAGCGATGAAAAGATATGATGAAACTAATGTGAAATTCGTGTTCAGCATAAAAAGTTATGCTGGATATCCAATTTTGAATGGTTTCTGTCGACGGGTTATCGAAATAACATGCATCAAAAATCAAAAAATGCCTTTTTTAATAGTAAATGTTAAAAATGGTCAAAAAGTGATGAAAAGATATGATAAAACTAATGTGAAATTCGTGTTCAGCATAAAAAGTTATGCTAGATACCAACTTTTGAATGGTTTCTGTCGACGGGTTATCGAAATATCAAGCCTCAAAAATCAAAAAATGTTATTTTCATAGTAAATGTTAAAAATGGTCAAAAAGTGATGAAAAGATATGATAAAACTAATGTGAAATTCGTGTTCAGCATAAAAAGTTATGCTAGATACCAACTTTTGAATGGTTTCTGTCGACGGGTTATCGAAATATCAAGCCTCAAAAATCAAAAAATGCTATTTTCATAGTAAATGTTAAAAATGGTCAAAAAGTGATGAAAAGATATGATAAAACTAATGTGAAATTCGTGTTCAGCATAAAAAGTTATGCTAGATACCAATTTTTGAATGGTTTCTGTCGACGGGTTATCGAAATATCAAGCCTCAAAAATCAAAAAATGCTATTTTCATAGTAAATGTTAAAAATGGTCAAAAAGTGATGAAAAGATATGATAAAACTAATGTGAAATTCGTGTTCAGCATAAAAAGTTATGCTAGATACCAATTTTTGAATGGTTTCTGTCGACGGGTTATCGAAATATCAAGCCTCAAAAATCAAAAAATGCCTTTTTTAATAGTAAATGTTAAAAATGGTCAAAAAGTGATGAAAAGATATGATAAAACTAATGTGAAATTCGTGTTCAGCATAAAAAGTTATGCTAGATACCAACTTTTGAATGGTTTCTGTCGACGGGTTATCGAAATATCAAGCCTCAAAAATCAAAAAATATTTTCATAGTAAATGTTAAAAATTGTCAAAAAGCGATGAAAAGATATGATGAAAATAATGTGAAATTCGTGTTCAGCATAAAAAGTTATGCTTGATACCAACTTTTGAATGGTTTCTGTCGACGGGTTATCGAAATATCAAGCCTCAAAAATCAAAAAATATTTTCATAGTAAATGTTAAAAATTGTCAAAAAGCGATGAAAAGATATGATGAAAATAATGTGAAATTCGTGTTCAGCATAAAAAGTTATGCTTGATACCAAATTTTGAATGGTTTCTGTCGACGGGTTATCGAAATATCAAGCCTCAAAAATCAAAAAATGCCTTTTTTCATAGTAAATGTAAAAAATGGTCAAAAACTGATGAAAAGATATGATAAAACTAATGTGAAATTCGTGTTCAGCATAAAAAGTTATGCTAGATACCAACTTTTGAATGGTTTCTGTCGACGGGTTATCGAAATATCAAGCCTCAAAAATCAAAAAATGTTATTTTCATAGTAAATGTTAAAAATGGTCAAAAAGTGATGAAAAGATATGATAAAACTAATGTGAAATTCGTGTTCAGCATAAAAAGTTATGCTGGATATCCAATTTTGAATGGTTTCTGTCGACGGGTTATCGAAATATCAAGCCTCAAAAATCAAAAAATGCTATTTTCATAGTAAAAGTTAAAAATGGTCAAAAAGTGATGAAAAGATATGATAAAACTAATGTGAAATTCGTGTTCAGCATAAAAAGTTATGCTGGATATCCAATTTTGAATGGTTTCTGTCGACGGGTTATCGAAATATCAAGCCTCAAAAATCAAAAAATGCTATTTTCATAGTAAATGTTAAAAATGGTCAAAAAGTGATGAAAAGATATGATAAAACTAATGTGAAATTCGTGTTCAGCATAAAAAGTTATGCTAGATACCAAATTTTGAATGGTTTCTGTCGACGGGTTATCGAAATATCAAGCCTCAAAAATCAAAAAATGCCTTTTTTCATAGTAAATGTTAAAAATGGTCAAAAAGTGATGAAAAGATATGATAAAACTAATGTGAAATTCGTGTTCAGCATAAAAAGTTATGCTAGATACCAACTTTTGAATGGTTTCTGTCGACGGGTTATCGAAATATCAAGCCTCAAAAATCAAAAAATATTTTCATAGTAAATGTTAAAAATTGTCAAAAAGCGATGAAAAGATATGATGAAAATAATGTGAAATTCGTGTTCAGCATAAAAAGTTATGCTTGATACCATATTTTGAATGGTTTCTGTCGACGGGTTATCGAAATATCAAGCCTCAAAAATCAAAAAATGCCTTTTTTCATAGTAAATGTAAAAAATGGTCAAAAACTGATGAAAAGATATGATAAAACTAATGTGAAATTCGTGTTCAGCATAAAAAGTTATGCTGGATATCCAATTTTGAATGGTTTCTGTCGACGGGTTATCGAAATATCAAGCCTCAAAAATCAAAAAATGCCTTTTTTAATAGTAAATGTTAAAAATGGTCAAAAAGTGATGAAAAGATATGATAAAACTAATGTGAAATTCGTGTTCAGCATAAAAAGTTATGCTAGATACCAATTTTTGAATGGTTTCTGTCGACGGGTTATCGAAATATCAAGCCTCAAAAATCAAAAAATGCCTTTTTTCATAGTAAATGTAAAAAATGGTCAAAAAGTGATGAAAAGATATGATAAAACTAATGTGAAATTCGTGTTCAGCATAAAAAGTTATGCTAGATACCAATTTTTGAATGGTTTCTGTCGACGGGTTATCGAAATATCAAGCCTCAAAAATCAAAAAATATTTTCATAGTAAATGTAAAAAATGGTCAAAAAGTGATGAAAAGATATGATAAAACTAATGTGAAATTCGTGTTCAGCATAAAAAGTTATGCTAGATACCAATTTTTGAATGGTTTCTGTCGACGGGTTATCGAAATATCAAGCCTCAAAAATCAAAAAATGCCTTGTTAATAGTAAATGTTAAAAATGGTCAAAAAGTGATGAAAAGATATGATAAAACTA